>CP139506.1:157439110-157942267 GCA_021014915.2 Artemisia tridentata subsp. tridentata
AATATGACATTAAAGTATCAGTGATGTGACTAGTAAATGAAATTTTTTGTATCACATATAATTCTACACGAAATATGATAATCAACACGTAACTTTATAAAAACACACGCTTACTAAGCCAACTATATATAACACATCAACAACTTAAAGTGTATACACATCTTCACACTAAAAAAAATTGAAATGAGTTTAAAAAAAATAAAATGCATGTTACATTATCATGATTTAGATCGTGGTGTCATAATTTATGATGATGTAACGTATTCCGGGTTAGTTAAAATGGTGATGAGTAAGTTTAATTTGAACCAGAATGACCAGGTCAATCTAAAGGTTAAACTGCATTCACTTGACTCTCTACTCGATATTACTGATGACAACGAGGTAAATTTTTTTGTTGAATGTGCTTTACAGTCTCCTAGTGAAATTGTAGAATTGTTTGTTTCACAAACAAAAAATTTGGAAGAAACAAAATCTTTCAGTACAACCCAGCAAATGCCCGAGTTTTATAACTTTTTTTCATCAAGAGTAGATGAACACATTGGCTCACATAGTGATGTTCCATTTATGTATGACGAAAAAAATGATTTTCTAAACAATGACTCTGGTTATAAACATGAGGCCAATTTCACAAAAAAGGGCTCATCATTTGCTTTCAATTCGAATAACGAACAAGAAGATAATTTTCTAAACAATGACTCTGGTTATAATCATGAGGCCAATTTCACAAAACCAGGGTCATCATGTGCTTTCAGTTCGTATAATGAACAAGAAGATGATTTTCTAAACAATGAATCTGGTTATAATCATGAGGCCAATTTCACAAAACCAGGGTCATCATGTGCTTTCAGTTCGGATAACAAACAAGAAGATGAGCCAATTAATAGTTATTTGGATTTAAATAAACAACCGCAACGCATTCACCATAATTGGACAAATTGTTTTAAAAATATCCCCCAAGTTCCTGAAACACCACTTTACAAGTCAAAACCAATTTCTACAGAGGTTTATAATAAAGAAAATAGAGTAAAAGTCAACGAGCTTTTTTTAGATAGGGGTACGTTAGACATGGAATATAGATTGAAATCAATAGAAGATGGTTTTGAATTTGTTTCCAAAAAAAGTAATCCGAATACGCATAGCATTAAATGCGTTCAACATGGAAAATGTGCATGGTTTATTAATGCAAAACGTTGGAAAAATTCAGATGTTTTTCAAATTACAAAGATGAATGATGTTCACACGTGTGATAGAACTCAAACATTTCCTAACCACCGAAATGCAAACAAAAAAGTTATTGCCCACATTATGAAAGGTAAATTAGAAGATGGTAGCCGCGATTTGAAACCGAGAGATATACAAAAAGATATCTTGGCACAATATAAAACATCTATATCTTACAAACAAGCATGGAGAGGTAAGGATTATGGGTTAAAAATGTTAAGAGGTTCACCATTTGAATCGTTTGAGATGCTACCCTATTACTGTTACAACTTAGAGAAAAAAAACCCAGGGACTGTGACACGAATCAAGACAAACGATGCAGGAGTTTTCGAAATTTTATTCATTGCAATTGGTGCATCGGTAAGTCTTGTCATTATTTTATTTTTTTATTAATACATTTTTTTTAGATACATGACAACACGTTTGCTTCTAAAATTTGTTTATATTCAGTTGCGCACGTTTCGGAACCATCTTCGCCCAATACTTATAGTGGACGCGGCGCATTTAAAGGGTGTTTACAAGGGTACCAATTTCCAAGCTGTAGGTATGGACGGAAACAACCAAATTGTGCCAATTGCGTACGGTATATGTAGAGGAGAGACTGGAGATTTATGGTCGTGGTGGATGTCAGTACTTAAAGAGTGTGTAGGCGATAACCCCAATATGGTTATCATATCTGATAGGCATCCTTCGATAGCTTTATCAGTAAGGAATGAGTTTCCGTCGGCGTTTCATGGTGTATGTTGCCGTCATCTAATGATGAACCTTAAACTAAAAAATAAAAAAGTTAAAGGTCTATACTGGGGCATATGCAAAGCGTATACAACAGATGCGTGGTAAAGAAAAATGAACATACTCTGGTCTGTTCAACCAGAAGCGTACCAGAAACTCATGGAGGCTGATCCTACACGTTGGTCTAGAGCGCATTGCCCACGTACTCGTTACAATTACTGTACATCTAACAGTGTCGAGTCTCTTAATTCTTGTACTGTTAGGTACAGAAACCTACCAGTCACAATGTTGACCGACACGTACCGAGATATGGTGCAGAAGTGGTACTTTAACCGTCGCAAAGCTGCAAGGTATTTATTGCTTACAAAATAAAGTATATATTAAACGTGTGAGTTGATGATAAATTAATTAACTCATTTATATTCACGTTTTTTTTTGTAGCAACAATGAAGTACGAAATCACTGATTGGGCAGCAGATAAGGTGGAAAAAAGAAAAAGAAAAAGCGTCAGATGGGTTGTATACGGAATTAACCAATTTCAGTATCAAGTTTCTGATGGGCTATATAACCGTGAAGTGAACTTAATGACCAATGAATGTGAATGTCGGAAATGGAAGCTTTCTGGGATACCTTGTGGTCATGTTATTGTTGTTAGCAGGTTTTTGGGTCTAACCAATTGTGTTCAATATGTACAGGACTGGTTCAAAAAGGAAAAATATCAAGCAACCTACGCAGAGTCAATTCAATTTGTTGGCAATTTTAACGAATGGGGGTATCCAAGCCATATACATCCTGTTACTCCTCCAAACATGAACAACCCTCAGCCAGGTCGTCCAAAAAATACAAACCGTATACCATCACAAGGTGAGGAACCAACTACAAGACATTGTAGCAGGTGCAATGAAGTGGGGCACACTCGTGGGCGTTGCAACAAATCATTCGTCCCTGATCCGCCTGTACGCAAGGGTAAACAAAAGCAACAAGAATTTGCAATGGATGAGCAACCGTATGCTCAAAACTCGTACGCTTACCAAGACTATGGCCAAAAAACATACCCCACAAACCAATATGATCAAAACCAGTACACACAAACATTCGATCATACCCAGTACGCGTCTCAAAGTTACTACCAAAACGGATACCCATCTCAACAATATGATCAAAACAGGAATGCTACACAAACGTATGATCACAATCACACACAACCATCATTCAACATGTCTCAACAATACGATTCCCAGCAGTATGCCTCTCAACATATAGATGATCACAACACGCAACGTTCAAATAGTTGGTTTAATCACCTTGGTTTTTAAGATGGTAGAACAATTTATGTGTTTTTAATATTTCCAATTTACTATGTAATGTAATTTACGTATCCTGTAATAAATTCCTTCTTTTTTAATATTATTATATAAATGTTGTCGTACTACAATTTACCATTGTAATTGCTCTTACAACCTAAAAAGCCTAAAAAAAAAATATAACCTAAACCATAAACCTAAACCCTAAACCTAAACCATAAAATCTTACAAACAACACACTAAAACATAACCCTAACAAAAACTTAACATATTTCGGATAAATTTATGGAAGAATTACATACATTCTTTTTTTGAAACTTGTATTTCGCTGCAATTCAGCATAGAAATACATTTTTTTTTTTTTTTTTTATCAAAATGCAATAAAATGCCTCGTGCGTAACACGTGTCGAAGTAAAATGTATTTCGCTGCAAATTAAAGCAGAAATACAACTTTTTCTGCAAGCGTGGGGCCCAAATAGCTATCTCGCTGCAACGCAACCAAGAATTACAAAAATTTAATTTTTTTAATATTCGGGTGGGCCCAAATGTAGTATTTCGCTGCATCTTGACCAAGAAATACAATTTTTTTTTTTTTTTTTTTTTTAATATTCGGGTGGGCCAAAAAAGAAGTAAGTAAGTGGTGGGACCCTTTGCATTGTATTTCGCTGCAAAGGGTATGTGAAGTACATTTTTTTTATAATTTTTTATTCTAAAAATGACGAGATGTTGACACGTGTTGGTATTGAATTTCTGGTATACTTTGCAGCGAAATATGTGGCCTTTTTGGGAATAAAAAAAAACCCGCCCTAAAAAACCTGCGCCCCTTTTGCCTTAAAAAAAAAAATAGTAATTGACTAATTGTTATCTGCTTGACTGCTTCTGCCATTCGATTATTCCTCTTCCTGGCTTCTTGCTCTTGCCTTAGGTAATTTCATTTTTCAAGTTTATTTCAATAATTTCAATAATTTATGAATACTGTATTAGGGTTTTGCCATTTTGGTTCAATTTTATATGTTATTGTGAATTTGTGATTTCTGATTAGATTGAAAAGATTGAGTTTCGAGATAGTTAGGTTCAGATTGTTACTTTGTTAGACTGCTTAGGTAGTTAGGTTTATTATACCCTTGAAAAAATAGTCAATCTTTTACTAGATTTTTATCATATGTTTTTGTTCAATTTCATATGTTAATTCTAAGTGCAATTTGTAATCTTTTTGTATTAGGGACTTCAGACTTGATTTTTGATAATTGAAACATGAAAAAACAAGTGCATATTGGCAATTTTTTTAAAAGAAAATTTCAAGAGGACGATGTTGGTTCAAATCCTTCGGGTTCAATTCCTTCGTGTTCAATTCCTTCGGTTTCAACTCCTTCGGGTTCAATTCCTTCGGGTTCCATTCCTTCGGGTTCGATTCCAAATGGATTTGATTTGAATGATCTACCTTCGGACCCTTTTGATAGACCACCCATTGCTTGTTATCATCCTAATCAAGTGGAAAATATGTCGGGTTTGAATCCTTGTAATGGGTTTTCTAAGCTTGACATATCTAAGATAGTAGCCTTTTCTGAGATGTATCCGGATGATTTTAATATGAACGATAGCGGGTGTATTTTGGGTGATCTTAAAATCTTTTATCACTCGGTAAAGGAAGATGATAGATTTCTGAATTTGGATGGGATTTGTCACCTAGCTCAAGTAATGGTGAAAACCGGAAAAAATCTCTCATTTCCTTTATTTTATCGGATTTTGAAGCTTGCATTGGTTTTACCGGTTTCAACCGCAACTGTTGAAAGATGCTTTTCTAAAATGAAGCTTATTAAAACGGATTTGCGGAATCGAATGGGGGACGAATATTTGAACAATGCTATGGTATGTGCTGTCGAAGGAGAGACATTTGACGAAGTAACGAATGAAGATGTAATGGTTCGTTTTCTAGCTATGAAAGACCGAAGAGGAGAGTTCTGAGATCTATTAGGTATTTGTTTAACTTATTCTATTATTGCGTTTTTTTAATTATTTAAATGTACGGTTAAAAAAAAATTATGGCTAACTTTTTTTTTTCGCTACCCCTCAAATTAGTTCCTGGTTCCGCCACTGCCTATGAACAAAAACAAAAACAAAAAATTTAATTAACCAAAATCTAAACGCTTTTGGAGAAGAAAGATCGGCTACCAAAAGGAAACGCATAAAACCCACCGACGAAGCAAAGTCGTTTACCGAGAAGTTTAGAAACTGGATAAGCTTATCCGGTATGAAGAAGTGGAACTTATCCGGTACATACGTATATTGAAGGCGGCAACATTTTGGGTTTGGCTATAACATCTACATTGGGCCTCAGGTGGACTAACGTTATTGGACTCAGGTTATATTATATTTTAATCTAAACGGTAATATTAAAACGCCACCGATATTCTGCTTTAGTATATTTATATAATAAATAAATAAATAAATAAATAAATAAATAAAGGGTTTTGTTAAACACAACCCTATGGGTTGTGTATAAGCCTTCTATAAATATAAAATTAACAATTAATGAACACTTAGTGAACTCTAAACATTTCATAATTAATATCACTTACCTCTTTTATAATGATTAAAAATATATAATTATGAAATATATGAGTTCATTAATTGTCATTTTCATTACACACAAAGCTATGAGTTGTGTTAACAAAACCCATAAATAAAATAAAAATCTTTGCCTCCTCACGTAAACAATATGGCGTCGACTTTCCATAGTTTTGGTTGTTTCGTACTTTCATCTATTGAATTATCCATTGTTTTTGGATATGTAGTATCATTTGGTCTCATCGTATTCTCAGTTGGCAATGCGTTCTCGTGAACATATACAGTAAGAGTTTCTTTAATTAGTTTAACGTTTCTTTGTATTTGACAAAAAGCTATGAAACTATAAACACAACCCTATTGTAGTGCAAAACATGTGATATGTTGATTTAATTACTCTCAAACACAATTAATGGAATTCGACTTGTTGATCAAATATCAAAATACTTATTCATTGATTATAACCGACAACGATACAAAAAAGAATCTTAACATCTTTGATCAGTTTCCTGTAAGCATTGCTTTCATATACCAAACATTCTACCTCCATTATATTCCGCTTCAATAAAATTGAGTATGTTGTCTGCTAGTCTGTTACAAAACGTTTTTCTTGAAATGCATTTAACTTGTTTAAAACTAGAACTACAGAAAAACTGTGCTAGCAAACTTTTTTTTTTCCCTTTTACGCCATGAGATTGAAATGAGAAATGCTAAATATTACTACTAAAACATTCTACAAATCCACCTACTGACGAGATCGTGCCATGTGGCAGAATTGACGGTTTGAATGCAGAGAGAGAATGGGTAAGAAAAAATTATATAATATTGTTGTGTGTGTAGGATAATATTGTAGCAGAGTGTAGCAAAGCTCGATTGAAATATATCAAACTTGCATAAACCAAGCCACCATCTACCATACGAGACTTCCAAAAAAGTAGTCATGTTACTCATGTATTATGAGTGAGAATATTTGGAATAAATTTAACAAATATAGTCATAATGTAATCCAAAAGTGAAAACATTCTAGGCGTCATTACCAATCACATTACCATTTTCCACCAAACACAACGTCCCACAGAATTAGCGAAAATTACTCTAGTCCCATCATATTATAAAGAGTAAACTTCATAAATCGTCCATGTGGTTTACCGGATCCAATGAAAATGGTCCCTGAACTTTAATTTTCCCGGATCCAGTCCCTGTGGTTTACATCCCATACGGGTTTGGTCCCTTGACCGGGTCATCCGTCAGTTGACCATTATTGGAGGACTGAAATGACGAATATACCCTCATCTTCATCCTCTCCATCTCCACCACCTCCCTCTCCATCTCCACCACCACCTCTCACCACCACCACTTCACATTTTAAAATCCCTACCACCACCTTCTTCAAGAAGTCACCACCACCGCAAACCCAGAAAAATTAGCACGAATTAATTGTTGCTCAAAGATGGTTGTCATTTTGGTATAGACACAAGTTTTTATCACAATTTCAAAACAAAAGCAAACATTTGTAATGTAGCCAATTTGATAAATTTACCTAAACATCATAATCAGATAAGCAGTTCTAATAAGATTTCCCGAACATCGGCACACTGCCAACAAACAACACAAACACAACAAATCATTTCATATCATATAATCAATTCCAAAACGCAACGCCAAAACTATACTATACCTGCAATTCACTGTTTTTACACTCTGCAACACTCGAACTAGGCAACCTAAACACCCTTTGCCACGTTGAGTAAACCTTCTTTTCCAAGGAACAAGCTAGATCCCAAACACACTGGATCGAGACCCACACATGACCTGAAAAACCATATGACACCAACCCACTATCCATGTCCCACTAGCTTTGTATAAATGCAAAAACAGGTGGAACAAAATGGGATCAAACAAGGCTAACCCATGCTTGATGTATTAGAAAAGAAGTTCAGATAATACAAGCCACTCTCACACAAGACTGCAAGCAGCAGACTTGTAACTACAAAGCCCACAAACAAAACTTATCCAAATTAGGAAAAAACTAAAAATAACTAACCACTGTTGTTGTAATATTGACACTAACTAGCAGAATAATGTATGAACCAAACACTGCCAAAACAGAAAAGTGCAGGAAACTTAGTAGTGATGTCTTTGAGTTTTCTTGGGTTTTTTTGACTTGGGTTTTTTGAAGTGAGTGTGGTTTGTTAAATGGAGGGTTTTTTCAAATGGGATTTGTTCTGGCCAGCCGGAAAGTTTGACCGGCCACCTCTCACCACCTTTAACATCACCTTTAACAACAAACTCCACCACCACCTCTCACCACCACAACCACCTTTAACATCACCTTTAACAACAAACTGCTCAGGTCGAATCCGATTCAACTCACTACCATTAACAACAAACTGCTCAACAAAGATTGAGTAATCGAGTTGGGATTCGTCAAGTAAAGGTGTGGTGGTGTTTTTAATGATGGGATTATGTGAAAGAGTGTGTTTCTGAGGATCTTCGAACTCATTCTTCTTGTGGTTCTGACCATCGTCTTCATCCGCCATTGCTTTCTTGTTTATTGATTGATTGATTGATTTGTGAAAGAGAGATGGTGGGGGCGGATTTGAAGAGGAGGATGATAGATCCGGTATACATATGTAAAGGAAGATGATGATTGTGAGGTCAACCAGGGTGATGTGTATACATATGTAAAGGAAAATGAAAAGTTACATGAAAAGACCAATATACCCTTTAAGTTAACGGTCAACTGATGGATGACCCGGTCAAAGGACCAAACTCGTATGGGATGTAAACCACAGGGACTGGATCCGGGGAAAATAAACTTCAAGGACCATTTTCGTTGGATCCGGTAAACCACAGGGATGATTTATGACGTTTACTCTATTATTAATCAATAATATGTACTACGTAGTATTTTATTTACTACTCCCTCCGTCGCATATTTATTGTCCATATTTTCTTTTATGGATGTCTCAAATTAATTGTCCACTTGCCATTTTTAGTAAGAAAAAAAGAATTTAGTGAGAGAATATTCTATTTGAGTGGTTGAGAATTATAATGGTCCCATTTTTATTAAACTTTGTGATTCTTGTCTCCTGACAATAATTTTGAGACGGAGGGAGTACTACGTAGTTGATTATGACATTTCAGTTTGCTTACTCTAAGAGCAGATTCAACGCTTAACGCACTAGGTGCGTTAAAGCTTAACCCGGGTGCGTTAAACGTGAGTTAACCAATGAACGAGAGCTGCGTTAACGCAGCGTTAAAGGGGTGCGTTAACCCTTTAACACTGCGTTAAGGGGTGTAAACGTAAATTAAAAAAAAAAAAAAAATCACTTCGCCCCCCTCTAACGTCTAATATAGCCGTTATTTAAAAAAAAAAAATTCATTTCACCCCCCGAACCATTTGACCGTTACATACAAATGGCTATATTATTAAAAAAATAATAATAAATAATAATAATAAATAATAATAATAATAATAATAATAATAATAATAATAATAATAATAATAATAATAATAATAATAATAATAATAATCAAAACCATTTTCACTCTCCTATAAATACTCAATTAACATCACATTTTTTTCACGTTTCCACAAATCAATCTAATACATCATATACTTCCATCTTCAAACTTCCACAAAAAAAAAAGTCCGGATTTAACCCAAACGACGATGATAGTTTCATTAATCTCCTAAACACCGGGTGGAATAACCCAAACGCCGGGTCATCTTCAAACCCGAACGCACCATCATCCAACAACCCAATCGACAACCCACTTGGCTTCTCGAGCCAACAACTTTACGAACAACATCAACGAATGCTATATTGGGTACAACTACAACAATCGAACATAAACACCAATTTCTCTAATCTTCAATTCACACAACAATCTCAAAAGGTAACCCATGATGTTCCCGATACTCCGACATCTCCTCAAAAGCCATACAAACGGGGTGGCAAACGAAAGGCAAAAAAAACAAAAGACCCCGAACCATTGGAGGAGGATGAAGAAAATACCGACTTCATCAAACGTTGGAACCAACAGGAGGAAAAATTACTTGCCAAGTGTTATGTGGCCGCGACCGAGGATTCAGAAGTGGGTTGAAATCAAAGCAAGGATACACTTTGGCAGCGGGTGAAAAATGAGTTTAATAGACCAAATTTTCAAAAGCGAAACAAGGATATGATTCAAGGAAAATGGAAAACTTTGAACCGTGATTGCACAAAGCTCAGCGCCTATTACAAACGTTCCTAACGCCAACAATAAAGTGGGGAAAGTGAAATGGATATCCTTAAACGCGTCAAACAAATGTATCGGGACGAGCACAGGACCGCTCCTTTTAACAACGAGGAGGCTTGGGAGGTTTTGCGGGGTCATATGAAATGGGACGCGCCGGAAGGGGTTGATTTAACCGGCGATGTCCCAAGCCAAACAAACGAGGCGTTGTTTGGTCATGATGAACACCCCCGTCCTATGGGAACAAAGCGTGCTTCAAAGAAAGCTAGATCCGAGAGCATGACAAGTACGGGGGCAGCGAGTACCGGAGGAACGAGTTCGTCTAGCCAATTCGGAGAGGCTATGACATCCGAGTATCATTTGAAATGGGAAACTGCCCAAGCCGCGTATCGGGCGGCCCAAATAAAAGATGAGACGATAACAATATTGGAGGAAATGAAATTTTTGATGACGGACACCATCGATTTAGATCCAAACGTTGTGGGTTGGATCAATGACGAATAAGATTGAATCATAAAAAAATATAACATCCAACCTCGTCACTAGATTTAGTATTGTGTTTTTTTTATGTTGTAGTTTGCTTATTCTTGTGTTTTTTTTTTATTTCGTTATTATTATTTTTTTTTTTTTAATTTCATTATAACTTTTTTTTATTAAGTATGTAATGTAATATGTTTTTAATAAATGAAATATTATTATAAGTTTAGGGTTTGAGTTTGAAAATATTTGAATTAAAGATGAGTTAAGCTGAGTTATGATTGTGGGTGTTTTTTTGAGTTAAAGGTGAAAAGGTTAAAGCTGATGTGGCGCTGACGTGGCAGTGTGTTAAAGTTTAACTCAGGGTTATGAATGGACGTGCTCTAAGATCATGACAAATGCACATATTAAAATTTAGGTGTTGATACTTACACCACATAAATTGATGCACACACCATAATATCATATCATTAATGCATATGTTACAACATGGTATGTGCATAATGATGGTGTGTGCATCAATTTTTGTGATGTAAGTATCAACACCCTAAAAATTTAGATGGGTTAGTAGGATAATTAGAAGAATGTTGTAGAAATGCATAAGTTTTAAACTTTTTTTAGAACGGCGACTTTTATTAAGAACTAGCAAAAGCTATAAAAAGAAATTACATGGAAGAAACAAAAATTACAGGATTTTGTAACCAACCTATCCAACTAAACTTAAGCTTAGGATTTCTTTTCCATCAACTTGGATACTTATTATTCTATTAATCCAATAATGTACTTCCAAGAGCATATCTTTAATAATATGCTATTTTTTCAATAATGTAGTTTCCAAGATCATACTTGACGCAAACATTTTTAATTAGGCGAGTCATGTGAATTTTTAGCATTTGACTCTTGGAAGTATAATAATTGTTAAAACTGGATCAAAGAAAATAGTTCGCATAAGTGGAGTAACAATTGACCTTTGACTCTTAATTGGAAGCGGGAAGCCTTGCGCTAACTCCAGTTTTAATCAGCCCTGCAACTCACGATCGATTCTGAACAAAAAGATTAACTTAAACCTCGAGCTTAATGATCTAAACCCGTCCCGAATATCAAATTAGCGTAATGGAATTCATTTGAAGGGCATTAGGAAATACCTAACAAATGTCTAAATGGATGAAAATGTGTTACCTCTACACATGTGTATGATGTCTGCAAACCCAATGGTTCTTGTAAACCCTGTTAAATTACATAACAATCTAATATTCGTATTAAAATAAATGAGGACATTTTATGCCCTTTCAACCACCCGTTTCATTTAATACAAATTTAACCCGTTTGACCCGTTTCATCACCAAATAAAATGCTAGTAATCTTCCAACAATTAATCAACTACGGAGTACATGTTATTTTGGTTATAAATGAATGAATATATCAAGTAAAGAAGAAAATTATAGTAACTTTTTACACACGATGATCTTTGCTTCTAACTCAATCACATCTACAGATATGTATATCATAAAAAAAAATGATGTGAATACATAGAATCGGTAAATGTATCTTTTTTTCTTTTACTTTATTGCGTAGAGCAAAATCAGCATCATCTACAACGACATCAACGTCTTCCTGTTTTCAATATCAAAATCTTAGAATAGTAAATGAGAAATCCAAAGATAACTGAAAGAACACTCACTTAATCATGACAAAAAAATTTAATAATTAAGAGCATGTTTATGTGTATAATTGAAAAATACCTCGATATCAAGTCGGAAAAGTTATCCAATGTCTAAACATGAAAAGAAATATACAATATCTTAAATCTCCGGTTAATAAATAATTCAATGTAGAAACAATAAAGACCAAAAGGATGAGAAATACCTGTGCTAAAAAAACATTTTTTTTTTCTTTTACTTTTTAGCGTAGAGCATAATTAGCATCATCCACAATGACATCAACGTCTTCCTGTAAATTTTAAAATCTTAAAATAGTAAATGAGAAATCCAAAGATAACTGAAAGAACACTCAATTAATCACGACATCAGTTTTTAATCATTAAGAGCATGTTTATGTGTATAATGAATAATTGAAAATTACAATCGATATCAATTCGGAAAAGCTATCCACTGTCCAAAAAATTCAATGTAGAAACAATAAAGACCAAAAAAATGAGACATACCTACGCAAAAAAAAACCAAAAACAGGCTTCCCATGATTGGCCTCTCATCAAACTCAACACCCAGCATAACTCCCATCAACCATATCCTTAAAAACCCCCTTCCTGATCATACCCTCCAACACACACCCCAGGTGAAACCTTCACTGTAACCTGAGCTCCACCATTCGTAACTTTACGGCCATTTGAATCCTTCGTCACTAACCGACAAAGCAGAAAACTCTCACTTCTTCTGAACGTCCTTAAAAGTAGCATCAAAGGCAGCCGCTGCTTCGTCTTTCTCAGCTTCTCTTATCCCCAATCCTGTTAAAATATCAGCATATCATTAACAACCATTAAGCTATAATTGCCATTTTTCACAGTTTAAACAACAAATGATTATTCTAAAAATCATTTTCATCTGTACGAAACACCAACTCTAATCAATAATTAGAAATAACATACCAATAAGCTATAAATTCGATGTTATCCAATTTAAACTGTAGTTAATTATTCCCGAAAAAAATTCATTCGATACTAAACCCTAACTCTAACACAATTCAATAAATAGCTACTAAATGGATAATAAATGAGCAAGTTGTGATAAAAACCTGTTCACATCTTTCTTCAATTCCTTTCTTGTCACCAGCCCCATCAAGGATAACAATATCATCCTTTGATATTAAAGGTGGAGTAAGAAATTAATAATGATCATGAAATATATAGTCACATAAGAAACCGAATTAAGTTATCTTGTACCTAAAAGATTAGCATACTAAACAGATGAACTCAAACCAAAACCAAATTAAACAAAAGTAATTTATAAATTAAATTTGTTCTTAGTACCTGATAAGTAACTCATTGTAACACCCCCTAAATTATGAGTTAACAGCAGAAGACTAATCGGGGTATTAAGGGGAGGATCAAAGTCATAATCATAAAAAACGGCTCAAAAGAGGCGTTTTGAAAGTTATTGTCATTCAAATAATATTTGAGATACAAAAGTGAAATATCAGAGTTGTGAAATCCCATTAAAAGGGTGTAGTAATTTGAAATGAATGACACGATTTATTTTTCACCACAAAACCATCAGGTTAATGCCCACTCGATGTCTTGTCTGCTCCGTTAATTACCTGAGATAAACATGCTTAAAAGTGTCAACACAAAGGTTGATGAGTTCATAGAGTTTATAAGTAAACAGTTGATTTCAATAATTTCGAGAGTGAAATGATAATTATAATAAATACCAATATTGATGAAACAAGTAGTAAGTTGCGTTGGGTGAAAACCATAAGTAATTTGTATGTAAATCAGTTGAACACAAATTTCAAGTTTAAGTTATACGTCCGAAATGTAATAATGGTAGTACCGTATCATGCTATGGTACTTTTGTAATTCTGTATATTGCCCTAAGTCACATGACACTCAAACGTTAACAATGTACTGCACAAACGGCATGCAACACACCAAGTTAATGGAGTGAGTTATGGCCCTCTATAGGAGATTGCCGTCTTCCTATTTTGAATTCTCAAATAAAGTGCATTTGGTCGCCTAACCGGCTAACACAAATGGGGCGTCAGCTGCTAATAGATCTATTCACTATATTCGCGTTCACTCGCAAGTGATTAATGGTTTATGATGGGAGAGACTTGTAATAATGGCAGTAGTAATGGTAACTTAGGCAATATCAATCAGGTATAGCATACATAAAATAGTACTTGGGTTCATGTTTGTCGCATATATCTCCCTAGGAGATAGAAAAACATATAGAAGTAGGTATATGAATTCATGGTAATTCGTAAAAGTTCATAGTACTTGTGAAAGTAAAAGCAAGTGGTTGAGCACGTATCTCCCCCAAAGAGTTTATAAAGTTGATAAACGAGTAAAAGTGGGGCTATAACTCACCTTGAGCGTAACTGGCAAGGTGAAATGTGAATTCAAGTGAGATTACGTGAACTGCTCCAACACACGACCTGATTAATGGTAAAGTCTGAGAATTTGACCTAAATATAAATAGTGATTGTGAAAATGAGTAACAGATAACGATTTAAATGGTGATGTGAGTGAATGATATGCTTAAAATGCTTAAAGTTCAAAAATAATATTATATATAATATTATCTTGTTTTTATGTCTTTAAATCCAATAATATCGTTCCCTCGAAAGTGGTGTAACGAAACGTTAAGTTAAATAGTTAAAAACTCGTTATATATAAATATAACGTAACGTGTTTAAATATATTAAACGAAATGTAAAATGCACGTGATTGAGTTGAAAAATGTAAAATATGAAATAGAAATGAAAAGGGTATAAAGTTTCTGTTGGTCCTTGAACTTTTACAATTTTTACATTTTCTACCTTAACGGAGTTAGCGTTGCACCGTTAGTCCTTGTTTTACATCTTTAGTCCAAAAAGGTCAATTTTTACATTCCAAACCTCCAGCTTACTGTTTTTAGCATTTTCTATCCTCAAGTTACTGAATTTACCGTTTCGATCATAGTTTTGAGAAGTTGGCAGTTTTAGTCCCTAAAGTTGAAATGTTTTGCAAACTTAGTCCAAAAATCACAAAAAAAGTGTGAAAAGATTTCTGAAACTTTTAGTAACTTTATAAAGCTTATTTAAGTCAAGTTCAACCGCTTATTGGTCAAAGAGCTTATTTTTAAGCTTAAAGGACTTAACGTTTATAATTAAAGGCACGTTAAGGATTTTTGATCCGAGGTGTTTTAAGGGAAGTTGGGCCTAGTTTTGGGCTTATTTAAATGTCACAAAAATAATACAAAAGAGCTTATAGGACCAGTTTATACGAATAGCTTAATATTTGCTTATTGGGCTTTAAGCCCAAGTCGACAATATATAAGGATTTCGACTAGTTTTATGTAGCGAACACTTGGGTGTTTAAAAAGGACTAATACAAGCTTATATCAAGAGCTTATTTGCATAGCTTATTAGGTGAGTATATAAAGAAACATGTCGAGTATTAAAAATCATATGTTGCATGTATGGTTTAAATTTTATAGTACCACTTCTAGTCGACATATAAGAGGTGGTTCAATAAAATTAATATGATTTATATAAGTGTTATATTTTTACACGACGCAACATATAATATAAATGGTGTTCGATATGCCTTAAAATGAGTATGTAAGTGTAGTATAAATGTGTAAATTGATTTTTGGCCAACTCTTGATATCGAAGGTCATATGTGTAATGAAAAATAAATATAAGAACACGTAAATAATTCGAGAGAGTATATACGTTCGAATAAAAATTATATACGATGCATGGTGTGATTAATATCAAAGGAAAGTATAGAAAATGAGTTGTAAAGACTTACAACACCAAATGGTGGGGAGTTTAACATGTAAAAACGGACTAGAACTTGGATAGAATTCGAATAACCCGATAGAACTTTAAACCAAGGCTTCGAACATGAACTTGTTGACTTGAAAATGGCTCGTACAATATGTAAAAATGGTTTTTGTTCTTCTTGAAGTCTTGGCAGTGAACAACTAAAGAGAAATGTGTGATATATTCTAAATGTGAAAAGGAAATAAAGTGTTGGTGTTGTATACGTACATGCATGCAATTTATAGGTCGATATGTATTTTTATAAACACAAGTTGAGATTGTGAGATCTTGGCAGTGATTTTGAGGGGGATAAAGAGAATGTATATTGGCTAGAAAGTCAAGTGTGTAAGATCAAGTGGTATACACTATATATGTGTTATGTATGTCGATATACATGAATACATATATATGTCGACATTTATCATTTGTAAACACAAGTGGTGCATCATTTGATCTTGGTATAGACATGTAAGAAACATGGGGAATAATATTTGGCTAGAAAGTCAAGAGTGTAAGATCCAAGTGGGTGTGTTTTGTGTCGAATTGCATTTATGTATACTATTAGTCGACATATGTGAATTTTAGGGGCAAGTTGGATTTGGTTCGATTTCATTCGAATTGTGGCAGTGATATTTAAGGGAACAAAAGAATAAAATAGCTTGAAAGTCCTTGGTGTAAGAGCAAGTAGATATATGTCGAGTGGTATGTGATTTTATGTGTGTCGACATATGTTCAATGGGTCCAAAACAATATATAGCGTGTGATATTTAGGAACAAGGTGAGAAAAGGTAAGGAACAACGTTTAGAACTCATAAACGATCATAAAACATCAAATATCCTAAGTGAAATAAAGTTTAATTCAAATTGGATAAAATGGTTATATATTAAGTGAATTTGAACGAGTGTTGATGGTGATTTACTTTGGCTCTCGTTCGTATATCAAATGTTTGAAATAAAATGTGGGATTCGACAGACTATTTCTTTGGTGGGTAAGGAGTCGAATGGTGTAAGAAGTTGGGTGTGTCGTGTGTCGAAATCCAAAGAAAACGAGGCCAAGTTTGGGGAGTTTATTCGAGTGTTAATATATGAAATATTAAACTTAAAAGAATTTTGGGTTGGGCTGGTGAATAGTACCAGGCTAGGAATTGGGCCGAGATTTTAATAAGGATCTGTTTGGCTATATGTTGAGTATATTAATTTGGTCGTGGTTCGCGTGTGAGCTCGTTCCAATATTTGGTGAATCACGTATCAACGTGTTTGAGTAATATAATGTAATAAACAAAAGTTCAAAATTTTCCCATAAAAATGGTTAACGGAACAGTGATGGTGATTAATACTTGATTAACGTTTGCAAATTACTATGGAATTTTACAGATTGCTATAGTACCCACCCGTCAAATAGAATTTCATCCCGGAATTGAAGTCTAAGGTGGTTGTTAGGGTTGTCTAAGTGAATAAATGTGGGTATGTGTCGCGAATTTTTGATATCATACTAAAAGAAATAATTTGAATGTCTCGCCACCTAATGGATCCAACGGCTTTGAATAGTGATTTCCAACGGCCATGAACAGTGATTCTAACGGCTATGAACAGTGAATTATAATGGCTATGAACAGTGAATCTAACGGCTATATTTCTCCTTATAAATAACCCATTTTAATTTTCATTCTTCCACCACTCATATTTCTCTCATTTAATTCTTTCAAAATGCCACACCTTGTTACCAATCTCGTGATCGTGTATGTTGTTGTTGCCGCCATCTACTTGGCCTATGTTCCGGATGAAGACTACGAATTTTTGGTCGGGGTTTTGGTGATTCTCGTACCACTCGTGGGTTTAGCCATCGGCGTGGATAAGATATGGGGGTAATAGTCTTGCGTTAGGATTGTTGAAATAAGTATTTGTTGTGTTTCTATGTAATCTCTAATGAATGTGTAATAAGACTTGTTTGTTTTTATGAATAAGACCATGTATTTTAATTACCGCTTTTAATGATTTGTTTGTATTTATCGTACATAATACTCAAGGTGATACATCCCGTAGTGGCTCTCGCTCTCGTAGGTGTGGTGGTGTTTTTCATTGGCTTGGCGGGTCAACCTATTGGCGATTATATACCTTACTTAGTGATCTTTGTAACATTAGCACTATCGTTGCTAATCATATCGTTATGTATTAATTTCCGTGGATTCTAATAAAATTTACGTTATTTATGCTTTCCATATATTTCTATGAATTTTTGTGATTCTCGAATTCGTACTTATGTCGGGTTTTCTTTCATTGGGATGATGGGTAATAGGTGTAGATATCTATTGTGTGTTGTCCAAAGGGATGTTTTCGAACAGTTTGTCTCATCACAAGGCTTTTCTTTTGAATGAAGATTGTTTTAGGAAATTTAGAAAGATGACTATTTCATTCATGACATGATTCTTTCCAAATTAGACATAGGTGATCAGGCTATGTATAATTGAGGACCAATGATGTGATGCTTGGTTCAGTCAAAGTGGTATTATGTTTTCTCAAGAGGTTTTAGATGGTGTTCAACGTGTTATTTTTGTAAAATGGCAACCTAAATAATTTTTCAATGTAACAAGAAAAATCGGTTTGCACAACGATGATGGATTAGAAATTTCTAGGGTGGTAATAGGATAGTTCTGAAATGGATCCTAGTGTTTGGAGAGAATACTTATAGGATGGTATTAGCCTATTGTTCGGTCAAGACTGTTATTAACCAGATTCCTAATGGGATAGAAGTGTATTGTTACGAATTGACTATGAATAGGGTAAATGGAATAGATACTGTAATAGACGTAGGTTGTGACTATCATACAATATAGAGATCTCATAAGATAGAAAAGTAGTTGTTACACTCAGGTTACTCTATCGTACCTAAGGTAAAGTACAAAAGGAAATACAGCTCTAGAGGGTTTGAACTATGCTTTATTTATTACAACAGGAACTTCTTCTTTTGTTTAAACATTATTGTTGTCCTTTGATGTTGTTGAGGTTCTAACGAGCTTCCATTCTCTTCCACTGGCTTTGTTGTTCTAATTGGTATTATGTTTTAGGCATCGGTTCTTGTAGTGCCCCTGCTCGCTACACCCGTAGCACACTATTTCCGCTGGCTGTAAATTTGCACCCGTGGCCATTTTTTGGCACTTTCCGCATCGGGCAGGACAAGGCCCAGTGTGATGCATTCTGCATCGGTTACACTGGGGTAGTGTTCCGATATAATCGCTTCTGTCATTTGGGGAAGCAACATAAGCTCTGGCCGCTTCCTGTATGCGATCCTGTTGGTGGTGGTGGTTATTGCGGTTTTGCTAATAGTTGTTGTGGTTGTTGTTGTTCCTGTTGTTGTTGTTGTGAGTGGTGGTTCCACAATCATCTAGCTTTCACTTATGATCATTGCTTCCGGAGGTAGAACTACGTTTGATTTCACGTTCTAGTAATCGTTGCGCAATTGTGATGGCTTCCTCCAGAGTTGCTGGTTTTGATGAGGTGACATATCCCTCGATGCTTTGAGGCAGTCCCTCGACGTACCTTTCCAATGTCTTTTCAATATCCGGCACCATAGCTGGACATAGTACCGACAGTTCTTGGAACCTCCTGTTGTAGGTTCTTAGATCATTCCCCTTTACAATCAACTTATGAAATTCCTCCTCCAATTTCCTAATTTTCGTACGCGGGCAGTGTTTCTTCAGCATTTTTGTTTTCAGTTCAGCCTAGGAAATTTGATATGCTTCCTCTATACGCATGGTCTGGGCGGTAGCATTCCACCATGATAACTGACCGGATCTACACACACTCTTGTGTTAGATGTGATACTAAGAATTATACGTAGTCTAGCACGCGGAATTTACTAGCTAGCACTTAGAAGACTTTATGTGTTTTGTATGATTTGAATAAAACAATGAACGAACACAGAATGATAACCTTCAACGATTCAATATTATTAGAATAATAATACGAGTGATCTCCTATCACTAGGGTTTACAACCTTGAATCTCTATGAATTAATTCGTACTTCTATATGTTGTATTGTGTGTGTATAAACCTTAACCTAGGCAATCCTTTTATAGATCAAGGATTCCTTTACAAGATAACTATCAACTAAACTTATACGATATACACAATATCTTTTCCATATTTATCTATTACATAAATCATAAACCATACTAACTTCTTCACTGAGCAGTCTTAACTGCTCATGTCTTTAAAACTCTTCAGCAGTCTTAACTTCCATCTTCAATAGTCCTAACTGTTACCTTCAACAGTCTTAACTGCTAAAGCTTAATTTCCTAACAATCCTCCCCTAAACTTATGATTTCTATCCAAATCACTAAGTTTCTTCAAATTAAGCTTCTTCTTCTTAATGCTGAAAATTCTTTCAAAAACCTATCAAGCAAATCTCTTAGATCTAGCTTTCACTTCTTGTGCAAGGTTGAATATCTTTGTTACCAGCATATCAGCCATCTCAGATTCTTCATTAGCTTCCAGTCTAACACATGCCATCATTGTCAAAACACCTGGTCTGAGTGGATAATCTTTTTCAACCAGCATATAGATCTCTATTTCATCCTTGGTAGACACTCTGTGTACTCCACACGTTCCAAATAACTTCCAAGTGATGTCCTTGACTTGTGCTTGAAACCTCCATATCGACTCTCCACCATCTGGTTCATAAATTCTCTTCAATTGAACCCATAGTTCTTTATCTTTATCTTCAATAGGATCAATATCTCTGAATTTCTCTTTCACTAAGCTCCATAGTTGATTTAGATCTTCTCTGTCAAAGCCTTTGAGTAAATCTTCAAACAACTTATATCTTTCAGAAATATCTCCAAGTCTGATAATCTTCCATCCCTTCATTCTTCTATCAGTGAACACTTCCCAGCCAATGATTGGATGTTTTACCTGCAAAGGTTTAATATAAGAAGACTCTGGAATAATCATCATCATACTTCTGATCCTCTCATTAGTTAACCCTTCTTCATCAGACTTTTGTTTCTTAGCAACTTCTAATTCCATAGATACTGCTTCCCTCTTCTTACCTGTTTTGAAACTTCTTCTTGGAGAATTCAAAATAGCATAAGTTTCATAGAATTCTTTTTCAATTATAGCATAAGACTTTCCCTTGAAATCATTCATGGAGTAATTTGCTGAGTTCTTCAAATAATGCTTCATAGACTCAACAAGTTCCTTCTTTGTTGGCAACTTTGTCTTGTACCCTGACTTCTGTCTTTCTCTTATCCTATGAATCAGATCTTCCCATGTTGCAAATCCATTCTTTTTGAGTATAAATTCTTTAAGCTCCTCTGTCTTTTCTTCTTCATTCAACTCTTTATCTTTAAGAACCATTGAAGCTTGAGCTCTTACAATCACATCAGAATCCAGAAAATATTGTAACTGTTCATTGAACTCTTCTTGATTTACTTCATTTGATCTTTTTCTTTCCATGAATTCAGCTATATTTCTTATATCATCAGCAACCATTTTTCTTGCAAATTCTTCATCTTGAGCAATCTGAGCTTGTTTAGCTTCTTCACCAGCCAAATCTTCTTCTACCAATTGCCTTGCAACTTCTGCATCATGATCTATCTGTTCTTGAGTTTTTGGTTTCAATCTTTTAAGCCTTTCAAGTTCTTGAGCAGCAGTCACTTCTTCAGATGTCATAGGCTTTTTCCCTTTATCTGCTCTTCTCCTTTCATAAACTTGTTCAGCAGAAGTTTCATCAGTTGGAACTGCTTGATGCTCTGTCTCAGCAGTTTGAACTGTTTCTTGCTCTGTCTCAGCAGTCTGAACTGCTTCTTCATTTGGAACTGCTTGATGTGTCTCAGCTGTTTCTTCTTGAACATAACCAGAACCTGAACCAATATCAAAACCTTCATCTTGTTCAGAACCTTCTTCATACCTCCCCTGAGATGCTGATCTATCCTTATCTTTACCAAATTTCCTCCCATGTTTGGAAGAATTTTCATCATCCCCTTCAGAGCCATCTGAATCATCGTCATCAGAAGAATCATCCAATATCACTCTTGCCCGTTTCTTCTTCAACTGTTCTTCAAGTTGCTTCACCCTTTTTGTTAGCTTGGTATAGACTTTGGCAAAATTCTCCTTGTGAGCTTTGAATTCCTCCTTGGTTTGCTTTAGCTCCTTCTCCAAAGTGTCAACCTTGGCTACTAACTTGGTACATAAAGCCGTCAATTCAGTTTGTGAAGAACTACCCTCATCACTTCTAGCTGTATTACCTGCTAGGAGAGGTGAATCTTTGGGCAAGGATCTAGTCACAACCCTAGTTAGACTAGGTTTAGACCTTCTCCTATAAGTGATGGGTGGTTATTGGGTTGTTTCAAATTCTTGAGTGGATGTGTGATGGGGATCAGTTGGAACTGCTGAACCTTCACCCAACTCAGTTTGAAGCATTTGAGGAAACAATGGAACTGGTTCCCCTTCAAAAAGCCTACTAGCCATAGCCATATTTTGAAAAACCTTTGATTGTAGACTAGGCGTAGCAAAAGTTTCAGTTGGTTTTGTAAGCAGGTATGTTTTTTTATTTAAAATTGTGTGAACAAACCTGGGATACATTAAAAACTTTGTTTTACTATCAACATTTGATGCCATACCCTCAAAAATATATTTTGAAAAGTTAAAAACTCTGTTTTTAGACAAGCAAATGAGAGCAATAGCAATATTGCTACTGAACTGCTCCCAAGCAGTCTTTTTAGGACTTAAACAGCATAAAAGAGTATGTATCAAAAATCTCCATTGAGGTGAAAAACATCCTTTTTGAAAAGTCAATTTATGTTCAGATGTATTATACCCCATTTTTGTAAGTTCTTCCCAAATTTCAGTATTTAGCATAGTGTGGATACCATCTGAGTCATTTAATTTAAGATGTCTCCTAAGTATAGACTTGGTAACAACAAATTTAATGCCATCTACTTCAGTATGAATTTCTAAGTCTCCGTCATCACTTGTCAAGACAGATGAATTCTGCCAGAACTGTGTGATGTGCGAAACATAAAGAGTAGGAGAAACAGTTAGAGCATACCTTATGTGAGAGTGATTGAGAAAATCCACAATCTCATAAAACTTCGGCCCATCTCCTTGCTCTGTTTTCTCTAAAAACGCAACCTGGTTGTGACGCTTAACAAATTTCAAATCATCCATTCTTAATGATGAAAAATGAAAGATTTTAGCAATACAATGATCTTGTAAATTGGAATTAAAGTTTATGCAGTCGCTTGGGGTTTATTGGTACTGTTTAGGGTTTTGCGAAATATGCGTGAGAGATAAATTATCTTTAGAAAGAGAATAAATGAAATTATGGTAAAAAGATAATTATCATATATAAAAATCCCTATAAGTATCTTGAGAATAACGGTTTTACCCCAAAGGCTAGAAAATTAATTACTGACAGATTTTTACAACGGCTAGTTGAGCCGTCCCAACTTTGTACTAACCGTACCGACTGTTGCAAAAATTTTGTTGAGCCGTACAAATTGTTTGAAATAAAATTTTAAAATACCATGGCTCAAACATAGTTTTTAGCAAAATATCAGCTATCAACGGATTTGATATGTCTTTACCAATAGCCGTTTGCTTTGGACTAGCCAACTCTTCACATTTAGATATGGTGAGCTGATAACCATACAATTTTTGGTAAATTGTCAACCATCAACGGATTTGATTAGTCTTTACCATAAACCGTTTGTTCTGGACTAGTTGGTTCTGATGTGGATAAGACATGGTGAACCAATTACCATTTGTTGTATGCAAAGATCACATACTAATCTCCAGAACACCATTTAGTCCAAAACATCAAGCATTCTTAATCCCTTGGTGTTTTCTTTCCAATCCTGCAATTGTTAGTCCAAAAACAAAGAAACAAGATACAAGCATATGACTAACAATGCATATAACAAGAAGAATTAATTTCCTTGTGGAACCCAAGCCAAAACAGACTTAGGCTTTCCTCTAGCATCAACATAATTCATTCTTTTCAAAACAGTCTTAGCACCATTGGGTTTAATTGGTCTCCATACCCAACATGCTGAAGCATTCACTCCATTACCCATGTTTCCCTTAGCAGTGTTTTGATTCACACCAGTACCAATTACCCTGCTAGCAGTTGAAACTGCTGGCTTGGTAGTTGTTACCTTAGGTTTCCAAACTTGATTTTTCACAACTGCTTTGTGATGAAAGGGTCTATTGACAGTTTTTGGTGCTGATTTGGAAAACATTTTTGCACCTTGAACTGTTTGCCTTGGGTGAATTGGTCTCATAGGTCTGACAGTATAAACTGCTGGTCTAGCAGTTTGAACTGCCTTAGGTCCAGACCTTAAAAGAACTGATCTAGGTATCACCTTATCATTCCTAGGAAAAGATTGAGGTCTTTCCAGACACATGCTTTTGTTTGAATACCCTCTAACATACTTATCACAAAAAGCTGCAAGATGGTCAAAGCTACCACAAGAGTAACAAGCTTTCCTATAGCAAACAAAATCCTTTCCTAATTGGTGGGATTTGAGGTCATTCCAATTCCTCTGGTTACCTCTTGGCTTGTTTGTGGTTCTATACATTTCTACATACCTAACTGTTGGTCTAAAAGGTTTGGCATTTGATCTAGGCCTAACAGTCTCAGGTTTAACCATCTTTGGAACTTTTGGTTCCTCCACTTTAGCACTAACAGGCTTAACCACATTCTGATCATCCTCATCATCAGAAATCCATTCCTCAATGGTTGGAGCATCTGAGTCCTTAGGTGAGGACCTATCAGAAGACACCTTGTCCTCAGATAGTGATTTATCACTTGCACTTTCAAACACAGGTTTATCAACTACATCCTTCTTGGGTTGAGGACCATATTTAAGCACAGGTAATTGAAATTCAGGGAGTCCTGTGTATTCTAAGTCTACACCTTTGGGTGATGGAATTCCTCTATAGGGAGGTGGAACCGACTTATATCCTAGGCCTGACTTAGCTTTATTTTCGATCTGACTCTCAATTATCTTTTGAACACCTTTTGATGTGTATTCTAGTGTGTCTACACTCATCTGAATGTTCTCCTTAGATTTCTTAACCTGTTCTAGCTCATGTTTTAAAACAGTGATCTCATTTTCTCTAAACATTAAGTCTCTCTTAACAATAATCATATCATCAGAAAACTTAGACTCATTGTTTTGATAATGAATAATTTTTTCTTCTAACATAGCTAAAGCTCTCTTATGATTTGCTAAGCTAAAAGCAGTTTCAGCTAATTCTTTTCTCTGATTCTCATATCTTGTTTTAAGTGTTTCTAGATCTTTTAAAGCTTCACAAGATTTAGAACATTTTGAAACTTGTACCTCAGATTCAGAAAATGCCATGAGAGCAACCTCTGTAGATGCTTCTGCTTCCTCCTCTGCAATATAGCTCCAGTCAAATCCTAAGCCATCAATGGCAACCATGGCTTTCGAGCTTGAATCAGTAACCTCCACAACTCTTGACTTGTTTCCATATGCTCTACTCTTTCCATCTTGTTGGCTTGGCAATCTGCACTCCCTTGAGTAATGACCTTTCTTGTGGCAGTTGAAGCACTCAATCTTAGACTTGTCATACCCTGCAACATCATTACTGTTTATGACAATCTTCTTGCCAGTCTTCTTCAAGAATCTCCTAGCTCTCAAACTGAGAAGAGAGAGCTGCCACTTAATATCCATCTCTTCAATATCATCTTCATCAATCTCTTGAAGATCTGAATGAGTCAACATACTTCCATTGTGCTGAGTAGTCAAGAAAGCACAATAAGTATCATCATTCAAAAGTCCACTAGTACTGCTTGAGGTGCTAGCAGTACCAAGGTTTGCACTAGCAGTACCAACTGCTCCAGCAACTTGCACTTCTTCATCTGGAATTGAGGAACTGGGAGTTGATACAAAGGCCAAATTTCCTGAGCTTGAGCTTGAGCTTGATCCAGCAGACTTCTTAATCTCATGTTCAACTATCTTGAAGTTGCTATAGAGATCCATTAAGCTCATGGAATCTATATCAGGCTTGTTTTTCCATACTACCACATGCATAGCCCATTCAGCTGGTAGACTCCTCAGAAATTTGGGGTTAAGATCTTCCTGAGGCATCTCAAATCCTAGAACAGCCAATTGACTCACCAGTTTTTGAAGCCTATTGAACATATGATCCAACGACTCATTGCTTGTTGCAGTAAAATTTTCAAACTGATGCTTGAGAAGAGTCTTCTGGGTTTTCTTGGTGGCTTCATTCCCACCATATCTTGCAACAATAGCTTCAAAAAGAGATTTTGCACACTTGAACTTACTAAAATTCAGCAACTGATCATTGGGAATAGTCATCAGGAGCAAACTTCTAGCCTTAACATCATTCTTGTATCTTGCCTTCTCTTCATTAGTGGTTGGCTTTGTCTGCACAGTACTCTCAGATTTACCATCAACAACAGTTGTTGTTGTTACAGGTGTAAAAGAGTTTCCATCTTCAATGATCTCCCACAGTGCATAGTCTTGCACTTGGAAAAACTGCTCAATACGAACTCTCCACATGTCGAACTCATTAGGTTTAAGCATAGGAAGCTTAGCAGCAATGTTGGTTGTGGATGGTGTTGTTTCCATGTCCATCTTTGTTCTTCTCGGATCTTCTAAATCTAAGTATCAGTAAACCTGTCTCTGATACCACTTGACTGGATCTACACACACTCATTGTGTTAGATGTGATACTAAGAATTATACGTAGTCTAGCACGCGGAATTTACTAGCTAGCACTTAGAAGACTTTATGTGTTTTGTATGATTTGAATAAAACAATGAACGAACACAGAATGATAACCTTCAACGATTCAATATTATTAGAATAATAATACGAGTGATCTCTGATGAACTCAAATAAGTACATTTTATTATCATCATTTATCCTATTTATTTGACTTGTTTTATTATATTATCTGTGAGAATTGGTACGTTAATGTTTACTTTTGTAATTCTCAGGTAAAAACAAGTATTATGTGAAACTTGGCGATTTTGGACTAATTATGGAGCAAAACAAGCAAGAAGTTAAGAGTCTACTGAAATGTACAAGATCAAGACCATTCTGCTCTAGATACGCCGCATCCTACTTATTATATACGGCGCATCACTATCAAGATTTCACAAGCTACGATCCAAGACAGCAAGGACATGCGCCGCATCTAGAAATGGAGTTACGCCGCATCTTAAGGCGGTGTACGAATATTCCTGAATATATTAATCTTGGACCCCACGCGAAGTTAAGTCAATGCGCCGCATCTACTTATTCGATGCGCCGCATCTAGCCCTCAGACAGAAACTATAAATACCCCAAAGTCAGACGAATTTTGGGGTTCGACATAGTGCGATATACGAAGTACGAGAAGACAGAAACCCTAAGCCGAATTCAGACGAAGTAGCAGCACAAGACACACCTTGAACGAAGATACAAGAGCTGTAAGAAGGTCCTGCATGTATTCAATTCATTAAGTAGTTTTGTTTTATTGTATTAGTACACTTTAATTTATCAGGATTGATGGGCTTGTGTCATTGATTTAATCATGCACTTCAACTCCCCTTAAAATTGCTTTCCCATTAATTAAAGTTTATATGTTGATGTCTTTGGTAACTTTTATTAGTGCATTGATAACCTCTGTGTCTAGCTGAGCATTGCTTGGGTCGCCATGCCCCTTCCTCGCCTATTTATTCTGTTGCCTATGCATTCTATCGTCTGTAGAAAAGTAGGAAGAAGGATGAATAGGATAGTCATAAGTGATCATTAAGGGTTTACTCGCCGATAAGATTAGAGCCAACAAGAAAGGAATTAATCTCGGTGCGTTGCATCGAACTATACACTTCATATAAAACTAGCAATAAAACAAGTGACAAGCTACTTAACTATCAGGACAGGTCTTCTTATTGTCTCAAGTATTTATCTGTGTACGTGTGTGCTAATCGCTGATTCGTGCTTATTAGTTTAGTTTATTATTTAATCATAACCAAACCGTGCCAGTCTCTCAGGCTGAACCCCCCTTGCGTTAGATTAGTTGTATAGCTAACTTAAGATATTAAAATACTGATTAGAATAACTAGATAATACGTTCCACTCTTAGTGATCGACACTCTACTTACCATTATATTCATACTGACCGGGTACACTGCTTGTTAAAGTGTGTGTGTTATTGATAAGTCGGTTAAATATAAATTTAAAACTTGAATACTGCTAAAACTACAACGACATACCGTGGGTATAAATTAGAGCAATACGCACACGCGCACCAAGTTTTTGGTGCCCTGCCGGGGAGTGAATTGTTATTATCTGTTAATTTGATTAGTATTTTAATTAGGTTTTAATTATTTTTATTCTAACCACTAACTCTGTTGTATATTAGTTAATTAGCATTCATTGTATTATTTTGCATATTTTCTGTTTTTGTGTGTTTTTATTTTTGTTTATTTTCGTTTGTTTTTATTTTTGTTTTTCTTTTTATTTTTCTGTGTTCTGCTATCGTTGTACTGAGCTAATTCAAACGATACGGCGCATCTATTTTCATAGATACGGCGTATTGCGTTTACTTTTTATAAAATACAACGTGTTTAATAAATTCGATACGACGCATCTTTCCCCAAGATACGGCGTATTCTGTTTTTAATAAGAAATTTTTTCTAAGCGATAATGCCATACGACGCATCTGCTTTAGCAGATACGGCGTATCTATTATTTTAATTAAAAACAGTTTTCGAATTATTAAACAGATACGACGCATCGATTTTTATCGATACGGCGCATCTTCTGATTCAAAATCTTGTATTTTGAAACGTAACGAAAATACGGCACATTAACTTTTGTTAATACGACGCCTTTAATTTTAATAAGTATAATAGATTTTTGATAAATTAAACTAATACGGCGCATTCTAAATTTATAAGCGGCGTATCTATTTTCTGAATAAAAGTCTGATTAAATTTTAACGATTATAAGATACGGCGTATCCAACTTTTTGGATACGGCGCATCATCTGCAGATATCAGTTATTTTTATTCTTATATCCGTTTCTAAATTCATTAATCTCTCTTCGAGCGAACAAATCCTACTTACGATTTTACCTATGATGACAGATTTTGCTATGGAAGACATGTCAGTGAACGGATATCTTGCCAAGGAACTCTTGCTTTCGAATTCATTCGAAAGGGAAGTTTTTGAAGATGTCAACTTCAATGTGCTCATGATTAATGCCGATTTATTCTCTTGGGAGACCCCTCTTGAAGCTACTTATAAGGAATTCAAACGCTTATGCAATATTCAAGATGGGATATTCTCTTATGATTTACTAATGAGCTACACTGAAGATGAATTGTTACTCTTATGGCCCATCATTGAATCTAAGGGAGTAACTTGGACTACTATCGAAGAAAAAGATGGGAAATTCCGAATTGAATACATGAACTCAGCAAATGCAGTCAACAAATCGAGCAACAAAAGCTATGAAGTCCAACCTATACAAACTTCTTATATGCCTTATTCCGAACAGTATTGGAATTTGATGAAAGTTATCTGGATAACGAAAGAATGTATGCTGAATCGGAGATACTATTTCATGGAAAGTTGGTAAGGTTGATGGATATCTCTTTGGAAGAGTGGCTTGAACTTAAATACGGTGATCCGAAATTTACTCCTAGGAATGAAGTCAGACGGATTGTGACCTCATGGTTGACACGAAGTTTTAAAGAACAATTTAATGAGTTCATGGAAATCAGAAGGAACATGATTGGTAACACTAGCTTTGACGTTAACCACGATCCTAACAATGTTGATTTTTCAATTTGGTTAGCTAGTAAGTTCACTAACCATAAGAGCATGGACCGAGCTACTAAAGATGTGTTATGGGTATATTGGATGAGAGGGGATGATGAGGAAGTAGAGAGCAACAATGGAACGCCAGATGACAATTCAACAATCAAGGAAGGCATTGAAGAATTATTCAGAATTGACATTGATGTGTTCAATTATGAGACACCCTTGTGCAAACAGTTCAAAGAATTCAATTACCTTCTTCAAATCAATGCTGATGTGCTTACTGGAGATCTCCCAGGATTCAAAACTTATGATGATTTCAAAAACACCTGGTACTACGAATGGAATGACCAAATACCATGGGTTTGGGATAAACCATGGGAATTTGAGCATATTGAACACACTTGTAAACCTTTCGGCTTCAAGGATGGATTTAGTGAATGGCCAACCTGTGACTATAAGAATGATGGAACCTGTAATGGGGGAAGTATAATTGGAATGAAACGGGTTGGAAACGATGTATACTTTGAAGACGACGATTGGTATGAAAAAGTTGAAGACTGCCCACGTAAAGCTGAGGCTTTGCAAGAAAAAGGTAGAATCAACTACTTAAAAGAACTTAAGGGAGCATCGGACACTACTTTCTGGGAATGGGTGCATGGACAATTTGATGATTACACAAAGCTTAGTCAACGCTTACAATGGGAATTGATAAAAGAGTGGGATGAGATTCAAGATTATTATCAATCCTTTAACGTGGTTAATTATGATCCCTCTGCTAATAACGATGAGTCACGAGAAGAATTGATTGATGAACTTGATGACTATTTGAATAAGGATCCTTATTTTAAGTTTGTTGATAAAGACGAAGAAGAATTCACCAAAAGAAAATGTCGAATACTTGGGATCCCTTATAATAAGCCACTCATGATTATTTCTGAAAAATTTAAAATCATCAAATATTCTTTGGGACCTGATGAAGAATATGTTGCGATAAAGACCAAAAAATTTATTAGATCAAGTCGTACGGAAGAAAATGTTGCGGAGCTATACGGGAACATCTTTCGGATGAAAGAAGAAGGATGGCACGTAACAAGAACAAAATAAAGAGCTGAACGTGAGTCTAACTTGAAGACTCTGGAATAAAGACAAGTGCTGACCGGGAGACAACTCGGAGAATTTTTACTATTCTGTTCTGTGTCGAGTCAGTCAGGCCCGCAGAAGATACGGCGCATCTCAATCCTGAGATGCGACGCATCGCCTGCACTGGTCATATCTTATTTAATTTTATGCATTTTTATTTTTGACTTTAAAACTTTCTGTCAGTTTATTTTAATGCGGCGCATCCCTTCTTAAGGATGCGACGCATCTTCTATTCTGATTTGTATTTATTCCAGGTCGATACGGCGTATCTTCTTCCATAAGATACGGCGTATCGACTGACCTGATGATTTTCATTTTAATTTTTCAGTTTTATTTTCACTAACTACTAATGTATTATGCAAGTTTGAACCTTCTTAACTTAGGTGTGTTAAAGTCTTGATGGTATTATAGATTCCTGCAATTCCTGTGGATATATCAATTATGAAGCTTAAACGTTCTCATCCACAAGAAAGATGATTTTTGCTCTTATACGAATAATGGAGGATCATACCGAGCAAATCTCAAGGGAGTTTTTCTGTTCTAATTCTTTTATTTTCCAGTTTTTAATCTTTTATACAAACAACGAGGACGTTGTTTAACTTAAGTGGGGGGATTGGAGAATTAGAACACTTACTTGTCCTAAACTTTTCAAAATATGCTTAAAATGTGTTTAATATATCAAAATTTAAAATTTTTAGCATGTTTTTGTTTAAGTCTAAATTACATAGCTGCACACATAACATTATTTTCAAAAATTGTGAACTTTTCAAAATTCACAAATCTATGAGTGTGCCGGTGACTTGTAAACTTTAGAACTTGGCTTGTATACTATTCGAGACCACCATAATAAGTATTATTTTTATAATTGGAATGACTTGTCTAAATTGGTAAATTTCTAGGATTACACCCAAATAGCCTTTATATGTTATGTGTTATTAGCTAACTACACTGGTTAGTTAACCCCCGTATAAACCTTTTGTTACTCTCACTTTTAGAGTAAGATACCCCTAGAAAAACACTCAGAGCCATTCCTTTCGTTTCTTACACCTTTGTTATAATGTTTCGTTACACCCTTACACCTTAGCCTACCCTGTAGATTAAAATCCGTGGTTGGTTAATTGTTTTAGGCAAAGTGTGTTTCCTTACATTACCTGTGTTCGCGTGCGTAATTCATTATCTTTGGTTGAGTCGGGAAATTGCACAATGCAATTGGAGTGAAAGTAAATATTGTATATCTTTGAGTTTTTTTTTTTTTTTTTTTTTTTTTTTTTTTTTTTTTTTTTTTTTTGTGTTTACTACTTTCGCTATTACAGTTATTTCTGAAAGTATGAAAAAATTATCCGGAAAGAAAGTGATAGAAAAGTTATGAAATTTTACAAATCTATATTTATGTTGATGTTAAAAATAAAAAAAAATAGAAAAGAAAAAGAAAAAGGAAGAGTTGGGTGTTTGTTTAACCAACTTATGTAAAGTTTTGTATTAAGTGGTCGATATCACCACTATTTTTTGTATATTATATTTATGGATTGAATGGGAGTTGGACGTTATGGGAACGCCAACTAAGGTTATTCTTTGATTGAGATATTATTGAGTATAATTCGTGTCTACCTAAAGCGTGTGTTTCAAGTGTTAAAGCGTGAGTTATTCAGTGATATGAGTCTTATTCATGGGATGGTTGGGATAGCAATTAACCACACTTAGAATTTTAATTTATCTGTTTTGTTTATTTTTTTTACACCAATTTGTATCCCAAATATTATCCATACCCTATATTATTCTTTATCTAAACCTTTGATTTATTGAGATTAGGGATTTGAGCAATCTTAAGTATCGTAGTCGTGGATTCGGCTATGTATTTATGATTTTGTCGCCCTTTTTGATATAATATTATTGGTAAAGATTACTTGGTCCTATCTTTAGCCTATTCGAGTTAAGGATTTGAGCAATTGCAAGTATCGTGTTCATGGATTCGATCATGTATTTGTGATTTTGTCGCCTTTTCTGGAATTTGAGATCGATAGAGATTAAGAAGAATGATCAACCCTTAACCAACAAACCCTTTTTACCGTTTTAGACTTGTTATTCCTTGGCTTTAGTGGGGGAGATGCGTATACTTGCCAAGCTTATGATAGAATATTCGTCACGACTGGACAGTTAAACGATTAGATTTACTTTTATCAATATATTTTATTTTATTTATAATTCGTTAAGTGTTTGATTGTGTGATTATGACAAAAATGAATACATGCTTAAATATAAAAAAATAAATCCTAATATCCTTTAGGATACATTTTCATAAGATTAATTCTAAGGTTTACTTGGGGACAAGTAAAGTTCAAGTGGGGGGATATTTGATGAACTCAAATAAGTACATTTTATTATCATCATTTATCCTATTTATTTGACTTGTTTTATTATATATCTGTGAGAATTGGTACGTTAATGTTTACTTTTGTAATTCTCAGGTAAAAACAAGTATTATGTGAAACTTGACGATTTTGGACTAATTATGGAGCAAAACAAGCAAGAAGTTAAGAGTCTACTGAAATGTACAAGATCAAGACCATTCTGCTCTAGATACGCCGCATCCTACTTATTATATACGGCGCATCACTATCAAGATTTCACAAGCTACGATCCAAGACAGCAAGGACATGCGCCGCATCTAGAAATGGAGTTACGCCGCATCTTAAGGCGGTGTACGAATATTCCTGAATATATTAATCTTGGACCCCACGCGAAGTTAAGTCAATGCGCCGCATCTACTTATTCGATGCGCCGCATCTAGCCCTCAGACAGAAACTATAAATACCCCAAAGTCAGACGAATTTCAGGGTTCGACATAGTGCGATATACGAAGTACGAGAAGACAGAAACCCTAAGCCGAATTCAGACGAAGTAGCAGCACAAGACACACCTTGAACGAAGATACAAGAGCTGTAAGAAGGTCCTGCATGTATTCAATTCATTAAGTAGTTTTGTTTTATTGTATTAGTACACTTTAATTTATCAGGATTGATGGGCTTGTGTCATTGATTTAATCATGCACTTCAACTCCCCTTAAAATTGCTTTCCCATTAATTAAAGTTTATATGTTGATGTCTTTGGTAACTTTTATTAGTGGATTGATAACCTCTGTGTCTAGCTGAGCATTGCTTGGGTCGCCATGCCCCTTCCTCGCCTATTTATTCTGTTGCCTATGCATTCTATCGTCTGTAGAAAAGTAGGAAGAAGGATGAATAGGATAGTCATAAGTGATCATTAAGGGTTTACTCGCCGATAAGATTAGAGCCAACAAGAAAGGAATTAATCTCGGTGCGTTGCATCGAACTATACACTTCATATAAAACTAGCAATAAAACAAGTGACAAGCTACTTAACTATCAGGACAGGTCTTCTTATTGTCTCAAGTATTTATCTGTGTACGTGTGTGCTAATCGCTGATTCGTGCTTATTAGTTTAGTTTATTATTTAATCATAACTAAACCGTGCCAGTCTCTCAGGCTGAACCCCCCTTGCGTTAGATTAGTTGTATAGCTAACTTAAGATATTAAAATACTGATTAGAATAACTAGATAATACGTTCCACTCTTAGTGATCGACACTCTACTTACCATTATATTCATACTGACCGGGTACACTGCTTGTTAAAGTGTGTGTGTTATTGATAAGTCGGCTAAATATAAATTTAAAACTTGAATACTGCTAAAACTACAACGACATACCGTGGGTATAAATTAGAGCAATACGCACACGCGCACCAAGTTTTTGGTGCCCTGCCGGGGAGTGAATTGTTATTATCTGTTAATTTGATTAGTATTTTAATTAGGTTTTAATTATTTTTATTCTAACCACTAACTCTGTTGTATATTAGTTAATTAGCATTCATTGTATTATTTTGCATATTTTCTGTTTTTGTGTGTTTTTATTTTTGTTTATTTTCGTTTGTTTTTATTTTTGTTTTTCTTTTTATTTTTCTGTGTTCTGCTATCGTTGTACTGAGCTAATTCAAACGATACGGCGCATCTATTTTCATAGATACGGCGTATTGCGTTTACTTTTTATAAAATACAACGTGTTTAATAAATTCGATACGACGCATCTTTCCCCAAGATACGGCGTATTCTGTTTTTAATAAGAAATTTTTGTAAGCGATAATGCCATACGACGCATCTGCTTTAGCAGATACGGCGTATCTATTATTTTAATTAAAAACAGTTTTCGAATTATTAAACAGATACGACGCATCGATTTTTATCGATACGGCTCATCTTCTGATTCAAAATCTTGTATTTTGAAACGTAACGAAAATACGGCACATTAACTTTTGTTAATACGACGCCTTTAATTTTAATAAGTATAATAGATTTTTGATAAATTAAACTAATACGGCGCATTCTAAATTTATAAGCGGCGTATCTATTTTCTGAATAAAAGTCTGATTAAATTTTAACGATTATAAGATACGGCGTATCCAACTTTTTGGATACGGCGCATCATCTGCAGATATCAGTTATTTTTATTCTTATATCCGTTTCTAAATTCATTAATCTCTCTTCGAGCGAACAAATCCTACTTACTATTTTACCTATGATGACAGATTTTGCTATGGAAGACATGTCAGTGAACGGATATCTTGCCAAGGAACTCTTGCTTTCGAATTCATTCGAAAGGGAAGTTTTTGAAGATGTCAACTTCAATGTGCTCATGATTAATGCCGATTTATTCTCTTGGGAGACCCCTCTTGAAGCTACTTATAAGGAATTCAAACGCTTATGCAATATTCAAGATGGGATATTCTCTTATGATTTACTAATGAGCTACACTGAAGATGAATTGTTACTCTTATGGCCCATCATTGAATCTAAGGGAGTAACTTGGACTACTATCGAAGAAAAAGATGGGAAATTCCGAATTGAATACATGAACTCAGCAAATGCAGTCAACAAATCGAGCAACAAAAGCTATGAAGTCCAACCTATACAAACTTCTTATATGCCTTATTCCGAACAGTATTGGGAATTTGATGAAAGTTATCTGGATAACGAAAGAATGTATGCTGAATCGGAGATACTATTTCATGGAAAGTTGGTAAGGTTGATGGATATCTCTTTGGAAGAGTGGCTTGAACTTAAATACGGTGATCCGAAATTTACTCCTAGGAATGAAGTCAGACGGATTGTGACCTCATGGTTGACACGAAGTTTTAAAGAACAATTTAATGAGTTCATGGAAATCAGAAGGAACATGATTGGTAACACTAGCTTTGACGTTAACCACGATCCTAACAATGTTGATTTTTCAATTTGGTGAGCTAGTAAGTTCACTAACCATAAGAGCATGGACCGAGCTACTAAAGATGTGTTATGGGTATATTGGATGAGAGGGGATGATGAGGAAGTAGAGAGCAACAATGGAACGCCAGATGACAATTCAACAATCAAGGAAGGCATTGAAGAATTATTCAGAATTGACATTGATGTGTTCAATTATGAGACACCCTTGTGCAAACAGTTCAAAGAATTCAATTACCTTCTTCAAATCAATGCTGATGTGCTTACTGGAGATCTCCCAGGATTCAAAACTTATGATGATTTCAAAAACACCTGGTACTACGAATGGAATGACCAAATACCATGGGTTTGGGATAAACCATGGGAATTTGAGCATATTGAACACACTTGTAAACCTTTCGGCTTCAAGGATGGATTTAGTGAATGGCCAACCTGTGACTATAAGAATGATGGAACCTGTAATGGGGGAAGTATAATTGGAATGAAACGGGTTGGAAACGATGTATACTTTGAAGACGACGATTGGTATGAAAAAGTTGAAGACTGCCCACGTAAAGCTGAGGCTTTGCAAGAAAAAGGTAGAATCAACTACTTAAAAGAACTTAAGGGAGCATCGGACACTACTTTCTGGGAATGGGTGCATGGACAATTTGATGATTACACAAAGCTTAGTCAACGCTTACAATGGGAATTGATAAAAGAGTGGGATGAGATTCAAGATTATTATCAATCCTTTAACGTGGTTAATTATGATCCCTCTGCTAATAACGATGAGTCACGAGAAGAATTGATTGATGAACTTGATGACTATTTGAATAAGGATCCTTATTTTAAGTTTGTTGATAAAGACGAAGAAGAATTCACCAAAAGAAAATGTCGAATACTTGGGATCCCTTATAATAAGCCACTCATGATTATTTCTGAAAAATTTAAAATCATCAAATATTCTTTGGGACCTGATGAAGAATATGTTGCGATAAAGACCAAAAAATTTATTAGATCAAGTCGTACGGAAGAAAATGTTGCGGAGCTATACGGGAACATCTTTCGGATGAAAGAAGAAGGATGGCACGTAACAAGAACAAAATAAAGAGCTGAACGTGAGTCTAACTTGAAGACTCTGGAATAAAGACAAGTGCTGACCGGGAGACAACTCGGAGAATTTTTACTATTCTGTTCTGTGTCGAGTCAGTCAGGCCCGCAGAAGATACGGCGCATCTCAATCCTGAGATGCGACGCATCGCCTGCACTGGTCATATCTTATTTAATTTTATGCATTTTTATTTTTGACTTTAAAACTTTCTGTCAGTTTATTTTAATGCGGCGCATCCCTTCTTAAGGATGCGACGCATCTTCTATTCTGATTTGTATTTATTCCAGGCTCGATACGGCGTATCTTCTTCCATAAGATACGGCGTATCGACTGACCTGATGATTTTCATTTTAATTTTTCAGTTTTATTTTCACTAACTACTAATGTATTATGCAAGTTTGAACCTTCTTAACTTAGGTGTGTTAAAGTCTTGATGGTATTATAGATTCCTGCAATTCCTGTGGATATATCAATTATGAAGCTTAAACGTTCTCATCCACAAGAAAGATGATTTTTGCTCTTATACGAATAATGGAGGATCATACCGAGCAAATCTCAAGGGAGTTTTTCTGTTCTAATTCTTTTATTTTCCAGTTTTTAATCTTTTATACAAACAACGAGGACGTTGTTTAACTTAAGTGGGGGATTGGAGAATTAGAACACTTACTTGTCCTAAACTTTTCAAAATATGCTTAAAATGTGTTTAATATATCAAAATTTAAAATTTTTAGCATGTTTTTGTTTAAGTCTAAATTACATAGCTGCACACATAACATTATTTTCAAAAATTGTGAACTTTTCAAAATTCACAAATCTATGAGTGTGCCGGTGACTTGTAAACTTTAGAACTTGGCTTGTATACTATTCGAGACCACCATAATAAGTATTATTTTTATAATTGGAATGACTTGTCTAAATTGGTAAATTTCTAGGATTACACCCAAATAGCCTTTATATGTTATGTGTTATTAGCTAACTACACTGGTTAGTTAACCCCCGTATAAACCTTTTGTTACTCTCACTTTTAGAGTAAGATACCCCTAGAAAAACACTCAGAGCCATTCCTTTCGTTTCTTACACCTTTGTTATAATGTTTCGTTACACCCTTACACCTTAGCCTACCCTGTAGATTAAAATCCGTGGTTGGTTAATTGCTTTAGGCAAAGTGTGTTTCCTTACATTACCTGTGTTCGCGTGCGTAATTCATTATCTTTGGTTGAGTCGGGAAATTGCACAATGCAATTGGAGTGAAAGTAAATATTGTATATCTTTGAGTTTTTTTTTTTTTTTTTTTTTTTTTTTTTTTTTTTTTGTGTTTACTACTTTCGCTATTACAGTTATTTCTGAAAGTATGAAAAAATTATCCGGAAAGAAAGTGATAGAAAAGTTATGAAATTTTACAAATCTATATTTATGTTGATGTTAAAAATAAAAAATAAAAATAGAAAAGAAAAAGAAAAAGGAAGAGTTGGGTGTTTGTTTAACCAACTTATGTAAAGTTTTGTATTAAGTGGTCGATATCACCACTATTTGTTGTATATTATATTTATGGATTGAATGGGAGTTGGACGTTATGGGAACGCCAACTAAGGTTATTCTTTGATTGAGATCTTGTTGAGTATAATTCGTGTCTACCTAAAGCGTGTGTTTCAAGTGTTAAAGCGTGAGTTATTCAGTGATATGAGTCTTATTCATGGGATGGTTGGGATAGCAATTAACCACACTTAGAATTTTAATTTATCTGTTTTGTTTATTTTTTTACACCAATTTGTATCCCAAATATTATCCATACCCTATATTATTCTTTATCTAAACCTTTGATTTATTGAGATTAGGGATTTGAGCAATCTTAAGTATCGTAGTCGTGGATTCGGCTATGTATTTATGATTTTGTCGCCCTTTTTGATATAATATTATTGGTAAAGATTACTTGGTCCTATCTTTAGCCTATTCGAGTTAAGGATTTGAGCAATTGCAAGTATCGTGTTCATGGATTCGATCATGTATTTGTGATTTTGTCGCCTTTTCTGGAATTTGAGATCGATAGAGATTAAGAAGAATGATCAACCCTTAACCAACAAACCCTTTTTACCGTTTTAGACTTGTTATTCCTTGGCTTTAGTGGGGGAGATGCGTATACTTGCCAAGCTTATGATAGAATATTCGTCACGACTGGACAGTTAAACGATTAGATTTACTTTTATCAATATATTTTATTTTATTTCTAATTCGTTAAGTGTTTGATTGTGTGATTATGACAAAAATGAATACATGCTTAAATATAAAAAAATAAATCCTAATATCCTTTAGGATACATTTTCATAAGATTAATTCTAAGGTTTACTTGGGGACAAGTAAAGTTCAAGTGGGGGGATATTTGATGAACTCAAATAAGTACATTTTATTATCATCATTTATCCTATTTATTTGACTTGTTTTATTATATTATCTGTGAGAATTGGTACGTTAATGTTTACTTTTGTAATTCTCAGGTAAAAACAAGTATTATGTGAAACTTGACGATTTTGGACTAATTATGGAGCAAAACAAGCAAGAAGTTAAGAGTCTACTGAAATGTACAAGATCAAGACCATTCTGCTCTAGATACGCCGCATCCTACTTATTATATACGGCGCATCACTATCAAGATTTCACAAGCTACGATCCAAGACAGCAAGGACATGCGCCGCATCTAGAAATGGAGTTACGCCGCATCTTAAGGCAGTGTACGAATATTCCTGAATATATTAATCTTGGACCCCACGCGAAGTTAAGTCAATGCGCCGCATCTACTTATTCGATGCGCCGCATCTAGCCCTCAGACAGAAACTATAAATACCCCAAAGTCAGACGAATTTCGGGGTTCGACATAGTGCGATATACGAAGTACGAGAAGACAGAAACCCTAAGCCGAATTCAGACGAAGTAGCAGCACAAGACACACCTTGAACGAAGATACAAGAGCTGTAAGAAGGTCCTGCATGTATTCAATTCATTAAGTAGTTTTGTTTTATTGTATTAGTACACTTTAATTTATCAGGATTGATGGGCTTGTGTCATTGATTTAATCATGCACTTCAACTCCCCTTAAAATTGCTTTCCCATTAATTAAAGTTTATATGTTGATGTCTTTGGTAACTTTTATTAGTGCATTGATAACCTCTGTGTCTAGCTGAGCATTGCTTGGGTCGCCATGCCCCTTCCTCGCCTATTTATTCTGTTGCCTATGCATTCTATCGTCTGTAGAAAAGTAGGAAGAAGGATGAATAGGATAGTCATAAGTGATCATTAAGGGTTTACTCGCCGATAAGATTAGAGCCAACAAGAAAGGAATTAATCTCGGTGCGTTGCATCGAACTATACACTTCATATAAAACTAGCAATAAAACAAGTGACAAGCTACTTAACTATCAGGACAGGTCTTCTTATTGTCTCAAGTATTTATCTGTGTACGTGTGTGCTAATCGCTGATTCGTGCTTATTAGTTTAGTTTATTATTTAATCATAACCAAACCGTGCCAGTCTCTCAGGCTGAACCCCCCTTGCGTTAGATTAGTTGTATAGCTAACTTAAGATATTAAAATACTGATTAGAATAACTAGATAATACGTTCCACTCTTAGTGATCGACACTCTACTTACCATTATATTCATACTGACCGGGTACACTGCTTGTTAAAGTGTGTGTGTTATTGATAAGTCGGCTAAATATAAATTTAAAACTTGAATACTGCTAAAACCACAACGACATACCGTGGGTATAAATTAGAGCAATACGCACACGCGCACCAATCTCCTATCACTAAGGTTTACAACCTTGAATCTCTATGAACTAATTCGTACTTCTATATGTTGTATTGTGTGTGTATAAACCTTAACCTAGGCAATCCTTTTATAGACCAAGGATTCCTTTACAAGATAACTATCAACTAAACTTATATGATATACACAATATCTTTTCCATATTTATCTATTACATAAATCATAAACCATACTAACTTCTTCACTCAGCAGTCTTAACTGCTCATGTCTTCAAAACTCTTCAGCAGTCTTAACTTCCATCTTCAACAGTCCTAACTGTTACTTTCAACAGTCTTAACTGCTAAAGTTTAATTTCCTAACAATAACGCATCTTCCAGAAGAGTCCCCGTAGCAAATGTGACCTTGCTGTTATCTAGACAACTGCTTCTCATGAATACCGTCTCTGTACGCTTAAACCATTGAGCTAGTTCGGTCACTTCTTCTGACCCTTTGAAGTAAGTTGTCTTGCAAGCCATGAAGTCTTTATAAGTACACTTACGGGACGCAGATGCCTCGCTTTCAGCTGTTGCCTTGTTGTTGCTACTTGAGCGGGCTATAGTAGCTGCTTGAGTTTCAAGAGACGTAGCAATGCCATCGGCTACCAGTTTTTGAACAGCTGCAGGAGTCATTGCTGTTGCTGGAGTGGTAGTTTCCTTTCTTGTGCGAGGCATAGTTCTATTAATGCCACAAGAAAACACATAATTTAGAATTCACATAATGACCATGTTAGAATGATTTGAGTAATAGTGTAATAGCAAACAATTCCTAACAATATTGTCACAATGTGAAATCATAACCAATTGCGAAATCATAAAATCATGACATGTTTGGGTACTATCGTAAATCAATGATCAACTCTTGGTATAGGTTTGATAAGGAAAAAATGATTCATCATCTATAAAAGCTGAAGTTCAGCAACTTTCTCTTCCTTCATCAAGTTTCTTCTGAAAGTTTCTAGTAATGGTGAGGGAGATGGATCACTGGGACCTGCTATGCGGGCCCGGCTCTGAGAGGGTGAATCCTCCTCTGGAGTCGGCTCCTGTTGGTGAGTTGCAGACGGGTATGATTGGATAAGTAGACGAGTAGTCGGGTCTGACCGACGGTGGAGGGGATGGTGATAGTAGTGGTGGTAAGGTATCCTAGGACTCCATGTCCGATGATGAGGTGCTAAGGTGTGAACTTGTAGCCATGGTACTGTAGTAACCCGAAAGTAGTAAATGTAAGTAATTAATAACATCAAGGGTGTGAAAATAAAGGTGAAATAATCAAGTATGTGAGAGTAAGTATGAGATGTGAAGATTAGTCTAAAATAATCTTAATAGGTAATGTACTGAGCGCGGTGATATGTAGGCACGGAGGGCGTAAAGTGGTATGGTGTAAAAATCATTCATTTTGAAAGTGTAGTTATAGTCCAATGTTTGAAAACATTTGGTTCTCTATAACCATGTCTCTGATGCCAATCTGTAACACCCCCTAAATTATGAGTTAACAGCGGAAGACTAATCGGGGTATTACGGGGAGGATCATAGTCATAATCATAGAAAACGGCTCAAAAGAGGCGTTTTGAAAGTTATTGTCATTTAAATAATATTTGAGATACAAAAGTGAAATATCAGAGTTGTGAAATCCCATTAAAAGGGTGTAGTAATTTGAAATGAATGACATGATTTATTTTACACCACAAAACCATCGGTTTAATGCCCACTCCGTGTCTTGTCTGCTCCACTAATTACCTGAGATAAACATGCTTAAAAGTGTCAACACAAATGTTGGTGAGTTCATAGAGTTTATAAGTAAACAGTTGATTTCAATAATTTCGAGAGTGAAGTGATAATTGTAATAAATACCAATATTGATGAAACAAGTAGTAAGTTGCGTTGGGTGAAAACCATAAGTAATTTGTATGTAAATCAGTTGAACGCAAGTTTCAAGTTTAAGTTATACGCCCGAAATGTAATAATGGTAGTACCGTATCATGACTACGGTACTTTTGTAATTCTGTATATTGCCCTAAGTCTCATGACACTCAAACGTTAACAATGTACCGCACAAACGGCATGCAACACACCAAGTTAATGGAGTGAGTTATGGCCCTCTATAGGAGATTGTCGTCTTCCTATTTTGAATTCTCAAATAAAGTGCATTTGGTCGCCTAACCGGCTAACACAAATGGGGCGTCAGCTGCCAATAGATCTATTCACTATATTCGCGTTCACTCACAAGTGATTAATGGTTCATGATGGGAGGGACTTGTAATAATGGCAATAGTAATGGTAACTTAGGCAATATCAATCAGGTATAGCATACATAAAATAGTACTTAGGTTCATGTTTGTAGCATATATCTCCCTAGGAGATAGAAAAACGTATAAAAGTAGGTATATGAATTCATGGTAATTCGTAGAAGTTCATAGTACTTATGAAAGTAAAAGCAAGTAGTTGAGCATGTATCTCCCCCAAAGAGTTTATAAAGTTGATAAACGAGTAAAAGAGGGGCTATGACTCACCTTGAGCGTAACTGGCAAGGTGAAATGTGAATTCAAGTGAGATTACGTGAACGGCTCTAACACACGACCTGATTAATGGTAAAGTATGAGAATTTGACCTAATTATGAATAGTGATTGTGAAAATGAGTAACGGATAACGATTTGAATGGTGATGTGAGTGAGTGATATGCTTAAAATGCTTAAAGTTCAAAAATAATATTATATATAATATTATCTTGTTTTTATGTCTTTAAATCCAATAATATTGTTTCCTCGAAAGTGGTGTAACGAAACGTTAAGTTAAATCGTTAAAAACTCGTTATATATAAATATAACGTAACGTGTTTAAATATATTAAACGAAATGTAAAATGCTCCTGATTGAGTTGAAAATTGTAAAATATGAAATAGAAATGAAAAGGGTATAAAGTTTATGTTGGTCCTTGAACTTTTACAATTTTTACATTTTCTACCCTAACGGAGTTAGCGTTGCACCGTTAGTCCTTGTTTTACATCTTTAGTCCAAAAAGGTCAATTTTTACATTCCAAACCTCCAGCTTACTGTTTTTAGCATTTTCTATCCTCAAGTTACTGAATTTACAGTTTTGATCATAGTTTTGTGAAGTTGACAGTTTTAGTCCCTAAAGTTGAAATGTTTTGCAAACTTAGTCCAAAAATCACAAAAAAATTGTGAAAAGATTTATGAAAGTTTTAATAACTTTATAAAGCTTATTTAAGTCAAGTTCAACTGCTTATTGGTCAAAGAGCTTATTTTAAGCTTAATGGACTTAACGTTTATAATTAAAGGCACGTTAAGGATTTTTGATCCGAGGTGTTTTAAGGGAAGTTGGGCCTAGTTTTGGGCTTATTCAAATGTCACAAAAATAATACAAAAGAGCTTATAGGACCAGCTTATACGAATAGCTTAATATTTGCTTATTGGGCTTTAAGCCCAAGTCGACAATATATAAGGATTTCGACTAGTTTTATGTAGCGAACACTTGGGTGTTTAAAAAGGACTAATACAAGCTTATATCAAGAGCTTATTTGCATAGCTTATTAGGTGAGTATATAAAGAAACATGTCGAGTATTAAAAATCATATGTTGCATGTATGGTTTAAATTTTATAATACCATTTCTAGTCGACATATAAGAGGTGGTTCAATAAAATTAATATGATTTATATAAGTGTTATATTTTTACACGACGCAACATATAATATAAATGGTGTTCGATATGCCTTAAAGTGAGTATGTAAGTGTAGTATAAATGTGTAAATTGATTTTTGGCCAACTCTTGATATCGAAGGTCATATGTGTAATGAAAAATAAATATAAGAACACGTAAATAATTCGAGAGAGTATATACGTTCGAATAAAAATTATGTACGATGCATGGGGTGATTAATATCAAAGGAAAGTATAGAAAATGAGTTGTAAAGACTTACAACACCAAATGGTGGGGAGTTTAACGTGTAAAAACGGACTAGAACTTGGATAGAATTCGAATAACCCGATAGAACTTTAAACCTAGGCTTCGAACATGAACTTGTCGACTTGAAAATGGCTCTTACAATATGGAAAAAATGGTTTTTGTTCTTCTTGAAGTCTTGGCAGTGAACAACTAAAGAGAAATGTGTGATATATTCTAAATGTGAAAAGGAAATAAAGTGTTGGTGTTGTATACGTACATGCATGCAATTTATAGGTCGATATGTATTTTTATAAACACAAGTTGAGATTGTGAGATCTTGGCAGTGATTTTGAGGGGGACAAAGAGAATGTATATTGGCTAGAAAGTCAAGTGTGTAAGATCAAGTGGTATACACTATATATGTGTTATGTATGTCGATATACATGAATACATATATATGTCGACATTTATCATTTGTAAACACAAGTGGTGCATCATTTGATCTTGGTATAGACATGTAAGAAACATGGGGAATAATATTTGGCTAGAAAGTCAAGAGTGTAAGATCCAAGTGGGTGTGTTTTGTGTCGAATTGCATTTATGTATACTATTAGTCGACATATGTGAATTTTAGGGGCAAGTTGGATTTGGTTCGATTTCATTCGAATTGTGGCAGTGATATTTAAGGGAACAAAAGAATAAAATAGCTTGAAAGTCCTTGGTGTAAGAGCAAGTAGATATATGTCGAGTGGTATGTGATTTTATGTGTGTCGACATATGTTCAATGGGTCCAAAACAATATATAGCGTGTGATATTTAGGAACAAGGTGAGAAAAGGTATGGAACAACGTTTAGAACTCATAAACGATCATCGTGTTTGAGTAATATAATGTAATAAACAAAAGTTTAAATTTTTCCCATAAAAATGGTTAACGGAACAGTGATGGTGATTAATACTTGATTAACTTTTACAAATTACTAGAGAATTTTACAGATTGCTACACTCATGAAGGTGATTTCCCCCAAATTTTTTCTATGGTTCTGGTAAAACACAATTAAAATTGAACATAATCATTGGAAAGTATGTTATAATACTTCTGCAACAAATTAGGTACATACCAATGTTTGATGTTGACAGAACACAATTGATGGCAGAATGATGTAATCCAAATCGATGTTGAATTGGTATGATTTTGAATTATAATAATGACTATCCCCAAATACGGCTTCATAGGAGAATGATAATAATGACTATCCAAAAAATACGGGTGCAAAGGAGCATATGTTTTTGTTTGACTTTGTCATTATGAGTTTCAAAGTAGGAATACAATGGCGTGTTTGTACATTGTCTTTAATTATCTAATTTGTGTAACACATTTAATGAATTTTTTAATGCTAATTTTTTTAATAAAAGTGTCATTAATCAAATTAAAGAGACTTGAGTAAATTACACAAATGATCCCTGTCGTTTGACAAAAATTTCACCTACCGTCCCTCAAACTTAAAAGTTGCATGTATCGTCCCTATCGCTGCCAAAGAATAACATGAATGGTCCTTTTCTTAACGGGTGTTAAGGGTATTCGTTATAATTTACACGTTAGCCCCTGTTGGTTAACGAATATTGCATCGTCTATCCATTATAATAACGGTAGTTTATAATTTAAAGTTTTTTGATTTTAGATACGTTTTTATACGTTTCATACGTTTTTATCAATTTTCGTTCGTTTTTATACGTTTTCATCATTTTTTATATGTTTTCTTACGTTTTTATTCGTTTTCGTCCACTTTTATATGTGTCCGTCCGTTTTTATAATTATTTCTTGCGTTTTCGTACGTTTTTATCCATTTTCATACGTTCTCTTACGTTTTTATCCATTTTCGTCCATTCTTATATGTTTTCGTCCGTTTTTTTATGTTTTGATATGTTTTTATCCGGTTTCATCCGTTTTTATACGTTTTCATCCGTTTTTATACGTTTTCTTATGTTTTTATCTGTTTTCATTCGTTTTTATACGTTTTGTCCATTTTTCTTATGTTTTGTCTGTTTTTATATGTTTTCGTCCGTTTTATACGCTTTTTCTTATGTTTTCATATGGTTTTATACGTTTTTATCTGTTTTCAACCATTTTTGTCCTTTTTGCTTATGCTTTTGTCTGTTTTTATACGTTTTCATTTGATTTTATACGCTTTTTTACGTTTTCATAGGTTTTTATCCCTTTTTATACTTTTTTATCCATATAAAAACAAATGAAAACTTATAAAACCTGATAGAAATGTAAGAAAATGTATAAAAATGGATGAACACGTTTAAAAACGGATAAAAAATGTGAAAACTTATGAGAACGGATGAATACGGATAAAAACATATGAAAACGTATAAAAACATATGAAAACATATAAAAAGGGACAAAAACGTAAGAAAAATGGACGAAAACATATAAAACGGATAAAACGCATAAAAACGTATAAAAACGGATGAAACCGAATAAAGACATATCAAAACATAAAAAAACGGATGAAAACATATAAAATGGACGAAAATGGATAAAAACGTAAGAGAGTGTATAAAAACGGATGAAAATAGATAAAAAAACGTGTGAAAACGTAAGAAATACGTATAAAAACGGACGAAAATATATAAAAATGGACGAAACGGATAAAAACATAAGAAAACGTATAAAGAAGGATGAAAACGTATAAAAACAGATGAAAACGTATGAAAACGTATAAAAACGTATCTAAAGTCGAAAAACTTTAAATTATAAACGACCGTTATTATAAAGGATAGACGATGCAACATTCGTTAACCAACAGGGGGTAACGTGTAAATTATAACGGAATACACTCAACACCCATTAAGAAAAGGACAATTCATATTATTCTTTGGCAGCGATAGGGACGATACATGCAACTTTTAAGTTTGAAAGACGGTAGGTGAAATTTTGCCAAACCACAGTGACCATTTATGTAATTTACTCAAGAGACTTTATACATTATTGAAACTTATAAAAGGGTTTCCTACAAGTAATCTTTTTCATTTCAAAACATAATGAGTTAAGAAACGTATTAATAGTGGGCTTATAACTATTGTACAATCAGCATATATAATTTGGGGATAACTTGGCTGCAAAAACATGGAGCCACTTCCCTGCAACTACAACCAAAATTTCACAATGAAAACCACTTTTTTTTTTCATTCAGATTGCAAGTGTTTAAGAGCTTTAGGTATCATGAAGAGCATTTGCTTTTCATTTGAGCCCAAGAGGTATCACATCATCATAACACATCCCCTTCAACATTCCCCCTTATCATAACACAACACAACCTCTTTATTTGGGTCCCATCACAACCTCTTCATAACACAACACAACCGTTTATCTATTGCTCGGTCCCACTCAAACGACACTTTTGCAGAGATTTTCCTTCGTCGTGCGGTGGTGTGGCGGCAAGGCATGGCGAAGTTTCCACGTAGGCGTGGCGAGCCTTGCTCGTGCCATACCATACCTGAAGCTCTAAGGGCCACTTGATTTTCTTATTATATTTAGATTACAAAAAGAGATGTGAAATATAGTCAGGTGTATCACCAAGTAACATCATCAATTGTAGTACTTACTTCAAAAGAAAAAAAAAATCGTAAATTTTAAGATAAATATGATTAAAATTTTTTAAACGTGGGAAAATCTGATGTGCTGCAAGGCTGCACATAGCCACATATGATGTGTACAACATGAAAAATACTACATCCACATGGGAAAATCTGATGTGCTGCAAGGCTGCACATAACCAAGCAGGGCTGTTATACGTTGACACCCCCACTAGGGGGTGTGTTGAATTTTTGCTGCTACCGCTGTTTGTACTGTCTGCTTTGTCGAATTGTACATTCTCCAAAAGTAGGGGGGCCCACCCATTAGAGGGTGTTACCATAGTAGAACCCAACCAAACACCCCCTATTTTTACAAAGGAGGCACCCCCTAGTGGGGGTAGCCTTCCTTTTTGTCTTTTTTTGTTTTTTTTGTGTACTTTTGTCTTGTAGTTTATCTTTGTACTTTTTTTTTTTTTTTTTTTTTTTTTTTTTTTTTTTTTTTGTGTAATGTTTTTTTTTTTGTACACGTTAACGTTAACACATTAAACAACTACAATGTATTCGTCTGACGTGTTTCTATTTAATTAACACATTAAACAATAACATGTTAACGTTAACACATTAAACAAAATATTTTTTTTTTAGAAAAATAAGATTTTTTTAATTTTTTTTAGAAAAATAATTTTTTTTTATTTCGAAATTATTTTTTTTTCCATTAATTTTTTATGAAATAATTTTTTTTTATTTCGAAATTAAATTTTTTTTCCATTAATTTTTTCTGAAATAATTTTTTTAGAAAAATATTTTTTTTTAATTTTTATTAGAAAAATATTTTTTTCGGCAACATTAATTTTTTACATTAATTTTTTTTCCATTAATTTTTTCTGAAATAATTTTTTTTAGAAAAATATTTTTTTTTAGAAAAATATTTTTTTTTTCAAAATTTTTTTTCCATTTATTTTTTCAGAAATAATTCATAATTATTAATCAACTAATTAAAAATGCCAAATATATGTATTTTTCTTTTTTTTTTTTTTCTGAAATAATTTTTTTAGAAACTTTTTTCCATTATTTTTTTTATTCGTCAAAATAATCAATGCTCATTACTGAAAGATAAAAATTCTTGTACGACATTGTATTTTTCGCTAAAATTTAACATAAGACAAACTTAAATATAAGATGTCACTACTTAAAAAATTCTTGTTACGCGAAGAAAAATAACAACAATAATTGATACAAAATGAAAAAGAGAGGTATCCAAACATCCATCAGACTTTTCCATCAACATTAGTTGTTCTCTAATTTAACATGTAAATTTGACCACCACAATACCATCCTTTGATTGAAAATCTAAAAGCTACTTTCAGTGAGTATCAACAAAGAAACCTATTCATGCTTTCCTCACATAGTTTTCCTAATGTAAGGTGTTAAATAGTGACAAACATCCCATGGTCCTTATAGAAAACTCTACAAGCTTACTATCAGAGTAATCAACTCATAAGAAACCTATGTTACTGCTTTGCTCCTAAACTATCCTAACTGTCAATTTGTCACATAGCAAGCATGTTGACATAGCTCACCCAAGATAGGGTAAAGAAATGTATCAGAGTCCCTAATACTCATACAGGTCTTTATTAAGCTTACCTATCATTTGCAATACAAGCATGTTGACGCTTCACCCAAAAAGTGTAATGAGAGCTAAAACTCACATTATTCCATTACGCCAAAAACCCCAAACATTTGAAAAGTCACATAATGCTACAAATATCCATAGAATGTGTTTTTATATGATTCAGGTACAAAAGGATTGAAAACAGGTGAAAAACAAGCAAAGTTTACAAAATTGGCAGTTTCAGTCCCTGAAGTTTCATAAGTTGGCAGAATTAGTCCTTTGTATTCAAAAGTGGAAAACTTACATCTATGGTCCTTGTACTATTCATCTATGGCAAGAATGACCCTTCTTATAACTTTGAATAAGTTACATTTCCACCCCTCAATTTTTAGGGAATTACACTTTTGGTCCTTGTGAATTAAATCTATTTATCCTAAAACCGGATCAAACAATAACCCTTAACCATTACCCATTATCCTAAACTGCCTAACCCATTTAACCCACAATCCTATCCCTAAACCCAACCCACAAATAAAAGCCCACACATCAAAAGCCCAAAACCATTAAACCCGATCCAACCCACACCCCTTAACTAATATCGGGGTCAAACAAAACCAGAGAAGTCAAACTTCTCTTCCTCAACCCACTTGCCCGCCATACCACCACACCCATAGGTTTCTCTGCAATACCACCCCTGACACACCCACCATCACTTTCCCCCTCCTCCAATGAGAACACTACACAGTACCCTTCCCCCCCCCCCCATGTGCTCAGTAAAAGCCAAAAGCCCACTATCCTGTTTTCCCCGCCAAAAATGAAATTAACAGCTGAGATTGATTCATGGCTATTTGAATGATGGGATTTGATCAAGAAGGATGAGGGAAGCTTCTGTGAGTGCTATTTAAAGAGAAGAAGACACCAAGAATAATTTGTCACTAGTTTTAGACCATTCATAGTGTAGAATTTATTTAATGCTTGTTTCAGTTGTAATTTCCAGTTCTCAGTAATCAATTCAAGTTTCCTTTCAATCAATTACTCTAGTTTAACTCAGTTGTGTACTAAATTTTCAGTTTTATAAAAGTTCAAATTTTCTTATAATTCGTATTAAGCTAAAGTATTGTTGAAACAAGTCACAATCCTCAATACCCTTTATATAAGCTTATATAAGCTGCTTGTAAGCTTTTGTGAGCTTCTATTTAATTAAAACAGTTTATATTTAAAAAAATCCAAAAAGTCAAAATAAGTCAACCTTTACTGTAGCTTAGCTTATTTACAGCTTATTTCACTTTTTTCTGTGTTCATCACTCATTTGGAGGTTAACCTAAGTGATTTTTCTAATCAATATTAATTATATCTTATTTTCACCAAAATACTTTAAAACAGTCAAATTAGTAAATTTTAGTCATTAGCTTATTAGGGCTTATCTTAATTGGTAACTTGCTTTTCTCAGCTTAATAAAGTTAATCAGTCATTAATAAGTTAAGAGTTTAAGTCAGTTTGGTCTCTCCTAGTTTTAATATGCATACAGTCAACATTTAAGGGTTGTTTGGGTCAAGGTTGCAAAATGGGTCAATAAGCTCTCTACTGTTCATTTGCAATAGGGTCACATTTGATTGAGCTTATTACAGCTTGTGAAAGCTGTTTTCAGCATAATCTTGTGTGTTTTAAAGATTTTGACAGGTTGGAATAGGGTGGTGCAGGCACAAGTTGTAGGACTGACAGTATAAGCTCCTAATAAGCCCAGCTTATTTTGGAGTCCTTTTGCAATTTCTCAGGTTCTTTTCATTCCATTATTAGTTTACACTAGAATCCCATAGGTCTTGTTTTTAGTAATCACCCATAGCAGTCTTTATTTACTTTGCAGTCATCATTTCCTTGTTTTCATAACTTTGCACCCCTTTTCTATCTTAAATTTAAGCTAGTATAAATAGGATTAATCTTGTAATTTTTGTTTCTATCAGTAGTATGCTAGTTAATATTTATCTGTTTTGGTTTTATTTAGCATTCAGAGCTTATTTACTAGCTTATTATTTATCTGCAAGTTCCCCCCTTGGCCTGTTTGGTGATTAGAGGCCCTGTGCCAGGGCCTTTGTTTGTTCCATAAGCTCTACTTCACAAGCCCCTAACTTGTTCCTCACTTAAGCTTAATCTGAGATTGTGGGCTTTTTGGGAAGCCCACATAGCAGGCTTTTCATATCTATGCTTACTTTGTGTTTTAGAGCTTATTACAGTGCTTAAAAATCAGCCACAAGTAGGGTAGTTTGCCACTTTAGTTGCATACTGCTCATTGCTTTTCTAGCTGACGGCCTGGGCATATTTTAGTTTTTTTGAGTTGAATTAGGTTTGTTTAGGTCTATTACACTATACCTGAGCTTTTGGTGCATTCTAGTGCTTATTTGCTTATTTGAAGTGCTTATTTAAACTGCTTATTTGCCCAATTCAGCTTATTAGTGGGCTTATCTAACTTTTTATATTTTTTCTAGTATTCTGCTATCATATAGTATTTTAGAAAAAAGTTTTAGATTTTTCTTAATAGTTTTAATATTTTTAATCAATTAATTAGTTTAAAATAGTAATTCATTCATAATAAATAGAATAATAATCAGAAAAATATAATTTTAATTTCTAAAATTTTCTTTTATTATTTAGGATTTAAGAAAAATAAATTTGTATTAGTAAGATTAGTTTTCTAAATATTTCAGTTTTTATCCCGTTTTTAGATTTCCCGTTTTGCGTTTTTTAGTTTATTTAATTCGCGTTTAATTTTCTTTTGTATATTTGTTTCTCATTTGTTAAATAGAATTAAAAAAGCAAAAATCCATATCCTAATCATCAGTCACTTTAATCTCAAACCTTAAACGATTGCCCATTCACGCCTCGTTGGGAAACGACCCGGGTAATCACTTACCTGGTATCACACACACAAACGTGAGTTTTTGCAAGTATCCTTTTTCACAAAGGGGTGATTTGTATTTATTCACGTGTATCCGTCTCTGCATAATATTTATATATACGTTTTAGCACGGATCAAATTTTGGCGCCGCTGCCGGGGAGGTTGTGTTGCGACAATATTGTTTAAAGTTTAAGCGATTAGTGATTTGAAACCCTTCCTTGTGAAGTTCCTATTTCCCATAAACCATATAAAATACAAAAATATTTTCCTTTTCTTTTATATAATATAATATCATATAAAAATTAAAAACCCAAAAACATTTTCAGTTTTATTGTAAAATAAAAGATAAAAGCAAAATTAATATAATATTCCTCAACTTGGGTATTATCATAATAAAGTTCCCAAACCAAAGATTAAAACTTGCCTTTGTGTCGCTTGCGAATTCGGCTCACCTTTGATTGATAAACAAACTATAACGGAGGTTTAAGGATAGTTTGACATTGAATTGTCGAACTAAAAGAAGCGGGTTTTTAAGGAGCATTTATTTCCCACCTTTGCTTCTCCGCCACTCTGTGCATTTTTCAGTCAGAGAGCTACCGTACGCTGGTTGATTTAAGGTTTAAGTTCCTTGTGTTTTTCTTCGATCTTCTTCGTGAAGTTACGTTTTTGTCTCGTGAATATTTTTTTCCAAAAATCCAAAAAAATTGAAAAAACAGAAAACCCAAAAATATTCATCTTTACCCTCTTACCCTTTTTGATTCTTTATCCCTTTACCCTCTATCTATTTGATTCTAAACTTCTTATACTGTGACAAACGGTAAATTTCCACCTATATTTTTAATAATAAATGTCTATTTATTATTACCTAACTATTAGATTAAACATTTATGTGTTTACATGACGATCACGGGAAGCAAACCCGCACTCTGTAGCGTACAGTAACTCACCAAAACTATTAAATTTTATCAGAAAAGGTGAAACTTTCACTTTTTGACATTTACAAAACGCCAACATAACAAAACGAGAGGTTATCTCGTTTTCTCGAAAAACGACACCACACGCGTACCGACAACAGATTAGTAAAAGTTAAACCCTATAATTTTATTCCGGAGTCAATAGATTCTATGCCGTGTCAGTCTGAAGAAAAACGGCACCTGCACTATATTTTCCGTGTTCACGATAACCCGGAAAGCACTTATCAAATCAACGTCTCAGCGAGACCCGGGATACACTTGAAACTACTAGTTCAACCCTCACCTTTTATTATAATGAAACATTACACTTATTTTCTTTACTTATCCCACTTCACTTTCATTAATACAAAGCAAAAAAAAAAAAAAAAAAAAAAAAAAAAAAAAAAAAAAAAAAGAGATATAAGCTAAACCGAACCCCACACTCTCTCTCTCCTTCCCCACTATCGATCATGTTCTTCTGAATCCTCTGAGCAGCAGCAACAAGGGAAAACATCACCTCTTTTGTTCCAATCTCAAAACCACATCAAACAAATAAGTGATGTATAATCAAAACAAGAACCAATTTGTCTCCACCTCTACTGCCACCTTCTGTCGAGTTCAAGTCAACGCAAACAACAAAGGGGATGACGAATTAGTTTCCTTTGATGGCTATGGAGCGTCTGGGAGGAGAGGAGAAGGCATCAAAACTTACTTTGATTCCTATTTTTAAAAACCCCATCGATCTTAGTAAACCCACACGCCACCAAAAATTACACAAGAAAAACTAAGTAAATTCGAAGTGCACAAGGGGAAGAAATTCGTTAGCAAGAGGGTGTGTGGATTTGCTGGGTTCGATTCGGGTTCCATCGATCTCATCCGAGTTTTCTTCGATCTCATCTCAACTTCCTAGTAGTTGAACTACTAGTTGTAAGAACCCTAAACTTTTCCTTTTTGATTCTTGTTTCCATTCGAATGAATATATTGTAATTATTGTGAATATTTTTCGAATCGTTGTTGTTGTTGAATCAAATGGGTGTGGCAGAAAATTTTTATTGAACTAGTAATGTTAGTATGGCTCGATTGTGATGCGTGTTTCGTTTTGTCGAATCTTACGATATTGCGAACTAGTTGATGAGTTAGAAGTGTTGTAATCGTAGGCTTATTTCGATTTCTACTAGTTCACTTGTCGAACTATCTAGTTACACCCATAGTCGTGTTGTTATGAGGTCATAATAAGCGAATGGTTAGTTTCAAAAACATGCTCGCGAAGTGTTTGAGAAAATGTCGCTAAAGTTTTTTTTCAACATCTAAAAACAAGCTAGGTTGAGTAAAATGAGTCCTAGATCGTGGGTTTTTCACTAGTTCATACCGGCTATGTCCGCGATCGTAGTCGTGACTTGTAAGTGGTTCGAAGAGTATACCTTAAACTCCTCCCTTATGCGGTTCACAAGTCACACTAGTCGGTTAGTTCTAGCACAAGCTACGGTTAGGTTGTGTTCGAGGTTGGGTCGAGTGGTACTCGACTCAAGCACCTTCGCAAAAACTCAAATTTGTTGTCGTTAAATTCATGGCAAAAACCACCCGATGGGTGCTATTTCTATTCGAATTATAACCCCCAAAAATGACCCAAACTAAGCCTCGTTTGTATGATTTAAAAGCTTCCCCGAACGTGTCAAAATTTAAGTCTATTGACCTTTCGTAGTTTGCCAAGTTGACTAGTTCAAAATGTGTTTTATTGTCCCTTTTATCTTGCGTTAAACTAAATGGACAAAAAGTGTTTTGCATTCTGCTACTATGTTTGTTCCTACTGCTTGTTATTTTACATTGCTGCTATTTTTGTTTGGTCTCTTTTGCCGCTACTTTGATCCAGCGCTGCTACTAGCTTAAGATCATTTGGGCCCAGCCCGTTTAGACCCCTTTTTAATCAGCCCAACGCCAACTCAAAAAGAAAGAAAAGGGGCCAGTCCATGTTTTTTTTTCGTTTGACCTTTTAAAGCCCGACAGGCTATGGCCTGTTTTCATAAATGTTATGCGGGCCGCAGCCCAACCCCCCTCCTCAACACATCATTTTTCCGTCATTCGAGACTCGTCATATTTTCTTTACAAGCGACCGTTCGTTACACACGACGACTATAAAAATAACTCGACATTTGATTAATATAAAACTTGTGATCTATTTAACATACGGCGGCTAACTAAATTGCGAAATATAAAAAAAAAATGGACAATTAACACATGTTTTGCGAACAATAGAACATTTAAACTCGCTCGTTAACTTGAAAACATTTTATCTAGTAATATATTTAACTTCTTTTGCAAAATATATAAATTATTAACACCAAATATAGTATTTTCAAAATACCATTCTTCTCACCAACTTATATTTTACTTCAACTTTATTTATTCTACCACTAATATATATAGGAATATATACACACGCACAATCAATTAAACCCCTACCGTTCTATGACCACACACATCGGCATCTTAAAATCGTCATCCATTCGTACGTATCTTTCCACTCATCACTAAGTCAAAAATCGCTATTCCTACTCTTTTGTACGTTCGTACAACCCGGCGAGCCAACAACTTTAAATATTAAAAACTGGGTTTTCACTTAAATGCTGCCACACCAGCAACACCAACGTAAACAATTGAAATACTTGAAATCTTTGAACTTGAATGATGAACTAAAACATATTTTACTAATCTAGGTCGCGTGTCGGTGCCGCACTCTTTTTGAACTACTTGTGATTACGCTACTACTTAACAAGGTGAGTTTATAGCCCCACTCTATTTAAACTGTTTTACAATTGGGGTGAGAAACATGCAAAACTTTTTATGGACCAAACTATTGTTATGCTATTACGTGAATTAGCCTAAGCCCTGTTATGTCCCTTTATGCCCAACTCATGAACCGTCAATTCCTGCTGGGAAGCGCGAATGTTATAAATAGATCTATTGGGAGTAACGTCCCCGTTCGGATTGACCGGATAGGCAAACGAACGTATACCATGTCGAAACTACAAGTGTCTGGGATAAACACTTGCCGGGCCCCGATATTTAAACATGCTTCTAGAGCATGCACACTGTTATAGCTTCGGTTGCATGAACTTAGTGCTAACGTAATAGACACTATTTTTATATGACATTGCATGGGTTGCTTTGTTCATATACCAAACTCATGGTCCAACTATTGATTTTTACTGCTTACTATTAAACCTATGAACTCACTAGCATAACGCTGACTTTTAGCATGTTTTTCTCAGGTATTTGAGATGGATCTTTAAGGCAAACCAAAAAGGCAAGGCAAGGGTCATAGCTTCAGACCAAATTTGTTGTGGCTTTTATTAAGACTTGTTTTATGGGAACCACTTTATTATGGGCTTATTTCTTAAATCAAAACTTGTTGTAAACTTATTTAAATTTGAATGAATGTATTAAACGGAAAATGTTTTCCGTTCTTTATATCCTTGTGTTGTGATACTCAATTTAGTAGCACCCCATGACCCGAATGCTTCCGCTATGCCAGATTTGGGGGTGTTACATATACCTTTCTTCTATGGCGTCTCTCGGGTATAAATGTTTTGATTGTAAAAGCCCATTGATTGACAGTCTTCGTTGTTCAAAGTGTGCATGTGAGCGGTGTGGAAAGCATGCACTAAAGGATCGTGGATCTTGTTATTGGTGTGAAGTAGCCCTCAAAAGAGAGCTTGAGTCTCTCAATGATTCTCAAAGTTCCTCCGACTACCCTTCACAGCCCAAGATACATGCTATTAATGGCAAACCATCAAGAATTGATCCAGACCTTTCACGATTTACGGTTAAAAGTTTTTCAAGCAAACGTACAGAGCTTAGAACGGTGACTAAAAAGAACGACTTGCCTAGTCTTCACGTTTATCAAGAACAAGAACCAGAGACCATAACGGAAGTGGTGGAAATTCCTAGCTCTCAGAGCACACCACTTGTCCCACCTCCGGATTTTATTCCTTGTGTTGGTTGTGGTGAGCCGCTTTTCGGTTTGCCATGTCGTTGGTGTACATGTGAACAATGTGGTAATGATATTCGAGACGGAAGTTGTTTGTTTTGTGGTTCGAGGAATTCATTTGCTTATGATCCTAATCCGAACTTATTCAACGACTCTTCAAATTTTTCCAACTACCCATCACATTCATACGAGCAAGAATCTTATTATCCAAATCTCAATGATGCATCGTATCAAAATACACCAAACTTTTCTTGTGAGTATTGTGGAGGTCCTCACCAAAGTTTTGAGTGTCAAACAAATAACATGCTTGTCTATGAGCAGGTTTCTTGTAACAGTCAAAATCTTGGTTATGACCAATATCCATATGATTCACCAAATCAGTTACAGCAAATGTACTGTTGTGAAATCTGTGGAGGTCCGCATTATGAATCTGATTGTCAAACGAGGACCCCGCTTGTCTATGAGCATGGCCCTTGTGACAATTATGATCATTCTTATCACGACCAGCCTCCACAGCATCAAACGATTCAAACTCAGCCTCAGCTACCTCTTGAAGAATCTTTCGAAGATGTATTACAAAAACTTCAAAATTTTATGGATACACTTAATGATTCGGCTGTTAAAAATGCCCAAGAAAATCCTCATGAGAAATCCATGGAAGAATTGTTAGCTGAAGAGCAGGCTGCTAAAATAAATTCCCAAGATGCCTTTGAAAAATCTGTTAGGGAAACAATTGCAAAAGAAAAAGCAGCCAAATCTAGCTCTCGATTCTGTTTCATTCCTGATGACAGTGATGATGAAGATATCTTTGATGATGATTCATCAAGTTCATCAGTTGAGACTCCTTCCATGAATTTTTAGGGAGAAAAGAGCATGATGGAATTACTAGCAGAAGAACAAATGGAATTTGTAAAACCCATGTATGCTAGTCTTTCTCAACTCCCTCAGTCTGCTGTTATCACACCCGAAGTTCCCACTAATTCTCTTATTATGGGGGACGAGCATCTTGACACTATTCCTGAAAAGGAATCGGACGAATTCATAAATTCTAGTGTTGAGAACCTTGTCCCAATCCCAAGTGAGTCACGGGGAATTTTTGATCAAATGTGTGATATCCCTCCTCTTCTTGATTTTTCAAAAGATCATGTTGAGATGTACTCCGATTCCACTAATGATGATACTTTATCATGTGGAGACATCATTTATATGGAGGAATTACCTTCTGAGCTTGTCAGCTTAGAAGAAGAGAATGATGAAGAAATAATCAAAGACGAAACTCTTCGTGAAACATTATTAAATGTTAATCTTCTCATTTCTAAAATCGAGGCTTTCAATGAAAAATCCATTTCATCTCCTATCCCCATAAAGGATAGTGACCTGTTTTCCGATGACTCTATACCAGAATTTGAAGCCTTCCATTTTGATCATATGAGGGAGAAGATTAGTGGCAGTGCCACTTCTCATTCTCATATTTCTCTCCCCGAATATGAATCATTTGCCTTCGAGGAGTTCTTCGATGAACTCACTCATATCATATCTCCGCCGGAGTATGATAACTTCTACTTTGATCTTGACAAAGATTATCTTTATGTCCCGGAGGGAAATATTCTCAACACTGAGAATTTGCTTGATATCAAAATCCCATCCCTCCCACCCAGAATATGTCTTGATCAGCCAAGCTTAAATGATGAGATACATGATGTGGAAATCATGAATTCTCCTTTTGAGGATGAACATCTTGTCATGATTTTTATCATGACTTTCTTTCTTTTCTTCACCTACACGGTGACATCTCCTGTTCTTCACTCTTTCGGGAGTGAAGACACTATCTTTGACCCCGGCATTCTCAATTATCATTTTTGAGCCGGGTTATTATCTCATCGGTGTGGAACTTTCACGTACTTCAATGTTTATCCTAAACACATTGAATGAAAGTCCGATGGAGATTGTTTCTTCCACATGCTTCCCCAAGAACAAACGAATGCGGGGTCGAGTCAAGCTAAGTGACTCGGTGAACAAAAATATTAGCACACCATATGGGTTTTCACCCATATTTCTGTCTTCTTTCTCTTTTCTACCTCCTAAGTGTGGGGGAGTTGCCCCTGCTGATATATATATATATATATATATATATATATATATATATATATATATATATATATATATATATATATATATATATATATATAAATTATAATAATAATTGTTGTGTTCCTACTCTTGGCTAGTAGTATTACCTTTTTACGTTCTAAGTCTCGGCATAATAGCCGGTGCTTTGAATATTGAGGGCAATATTCAATTCTAAGTGTGGGGGGGGGGGGGGGTATTCTCTCGAATTTTGTCACATTGTACTTTCTAGTGCCCTAATACCCCCGTTTTGGCCAAAATTTTAAAATTTTTTCATTTGGTGAAAGTGCTTTGCACTAACACAACAAATGGTTATCAGTCCACCAAGTCTAACCCACATAAGGACTGGCTAATCTGAGAGCAAACGGCTCTTGGTAAAGATGTCTCAAATCCGTTTATGGCTTACAATTTGCCAAAAATTATATGGTATTCAACTCCCCATATCTTTTAAGTGAAGAGTTGGCTAGCCCGCAAGGTTATGGCTTGTGGTAAAGGCATTGGAAAACCATAATTGGTAATCAGCTCACCAAGATAATAACTGTATTGTATCTAAGAGTTGGCTAGTCCAGAAGCAAACGGCTTTTGGTAAAGACAAATCAAATCCGTTGACAGCTGATGGTTTGCTCAAAATCATTTGGTTATTAATGTACCAAAGTATCATACTAAAACATTGGCTACTCCAGAAGTAATGGCTTTTGGTAAAGAGACATAAAATCCATTAAATTTTCACAAAAGATTGCTAGGGACTAGCAATAGTTTAGTGTGGGGGATTGATGAGTGTCTAAATACTCATCATTTTATTCCCATTTAAACTGCAAAAACAGCCAAAAACACTTTGAAAAGTCACATAATGCTACAAATATCCATAGAATGTGTTTTTATATGATTCAGGTACAAAAGGATTGAAAACAGGTGAAAAACAAGCAAAGTTTACAAAATTGGCAGTTTCAGTCCCTGAAGTTTCATAAGTTAGCAGAATTAGTCCCTGGTATTCAAAAGTGGAAAACTTACATCTATGGTCCTTGTACTATTCATCTATGGCAAGAATGACCCTTCTTATAACTTTGAATAAGTTACATTTCCACCCCTCAATTTTCAGGGAATTACACTTTTGGTCCTTGTGAATTAAATCTATTTATCCTAAAACCGGATCAAACAATAACCCTTAACCATTACCCATTATCCTAAACTGCCTAACCCATTTAACCCACAATCCTATCCCTAAACCCAACCCACAAATAAAAGCCCACACATCAAAAGCCCAAAACCATTAAACCCGATCCAACCCACACCTCTTAACTAATATCGGGGTCAAACAAAACCAGAGAAGTCAAACTTCTCTTCCTCAACCCACTTGCCCGCCATACCACCACACCCACAGGTTTCTCTGCAATACCACCCCTGACACACCCACCATCACTTTCCCCCTCCTCCAATGAGAACACTACACAGTACCCTTCCCCCCCCCCATGTGCTCAGTAAAAGCCAAAAGCCCACTATCCTGTTTTCCCGCCAAAAATGAAATTAACAGCTGAGATTGATTCATGGCTATTTGAATGGTGGGATTTGATCAAGAAGGATGAGGGAAGCTTCTGTGAGTGCTATTTAAAGAGAAGAAGACACCAAGAATAATTTGTCACTAGTTTTAGACCATTCATAGTGTAGAATTTATTTAATGCTTGTTTCAGTTGTAATTTCCAGTTCTCAGTAATCAATTCAAGTTTCCTTTCAATCAATTACTCTAGTTTAACTCAGTTGTGTACTAAATTTTCAGTTTTATAAAAGTTCAAATTTTCTTATAATTCGTATTAAGCTAAAGTATTGTTGAAACAAGTCACAATCCCCAATACCCTTTATATAAGCTTATATAAGCTGCTTGTAAGCTTTTGTGAGCTTCTATTTAATTAAAACAATTTATATTTAAAAAAATCCAAAAAGTCAAAATAAGTCAACCTTTACTGTAGCTTAGCTTATTTACAACTTATTTCACTTTTTTCTGTGTTCATCACTCATTTGGAGGTTAACCTAAGTGATTTTTCTAATCAATATTAATTATATCTTATTTTCACCAAAATACTTTAAAACAGTCAAATTAGTAAATTTTAGTCATTAGCTTATTAGGGCTTATCTTAATTGGTAACTTGCTTTTCTCAGCTTAATAAAGTTAATCAGTCATTAATAAGTTAAGAGTTTAAGTCAGTTTGGTCTCTCCTAGTTTTAATATGCATACAGTCAACATTAAGGGTTGTTTGGGTCAAGGTTGCAAAATGGGTCAATAAGCTCTCTACTGTTCATTTGCAATAGGGTCACATTTGATTGAGCTTATTACAGCTTGTGAAAGCTGTTTTCAGCATAATCTTGTGTGTTTTAAAGCTTTTGACAGGTTGGAATAGGGTGGTGCAGGCACAAGTTGTAGGAATGAAAGTATAAGCTCCTAATAAGCCCAGCTTATTTTGGAGTCCTTTTGCAATTTCTCAGGTTCTTTTCATTCCATTATTAGTTTACACTAGAATCCCATAGGTCTTGTTTTTAGTAATCACCCATAGCAGTCTTTATTTACTTTGCAGTCATCATTTCCTTGTTTTCATAACTTTGTACCCCTTTTCTATCTTAAATTTAAGCTAGTATAAATAGGATTAATCTTGTAATTTTTGTTTCTATCAGTAGTATGCTAGTTAATATTTATCTGTTTTGGTTTTATTTAGCATTCAGAGCTTATTTACTAGCTTATTATTTATCTGCAAGTTCCCCCCTTGGCCTGTTTGGTGATTAGAGGCCCTGTGCCAGGGCCTTTGTTTGTTCCATAAGCTCTACTTCAAAAGCTCCTAACTTGTTCCTCACTTAAGCTTAATCTGAGATTGTGGGCTTTTTGGGAATCCCACATAGCAGGCTTTTCATATCTATGCTTACTTTGTGTTTTAGAGCTTATTACAGTGCTTAAAAATCAGCCACAAGTAGGGTAGTTTGCCACTTTAGTTGCATACGGCTCATTGCTTTTCTAGCTGACGGCCTGGGCTTATTTTAGTTTTTTTGAGTTGAATTAGGTTTGTTTAGGTCTATTACACTATACCTGAGCTTTTGGTGCATTCTAGTGCTTATTTGCTTATTTGAAGTGCTTATTTAAACTGCTTATTTGCCCAATTCAGGTTATTAGTAGGCTTATCTAACTTTTTATATTTTTCCTAGTATTTTGGTATCATATAGTATTTTAGAAAAAAGTTTCAGATTTTTCTTAATAGTTTTAATATTTTTAATCAATTAATTAGTTTAAAATAGTAATTAATTCATAATAAATAGAATAATAATCAGAAAAATATAATTTTAATTTCTAAAATTTTCTTTTATTATTTAGGATTTAAGAAAAATAAATTTGTATTAGTAAGATTAGTTTTCTAAATATTTCAGTTTTTATCCCGTTTTTAGATTTCCCGTTTTCGTTTTTTAGTTTATTTAATTCGCGTTTAATTTTCTTTTGTATATTTGTTTCTCATTTGTTAAATAGAATTAAAAAAGCAAAAATCCATATCCTAATCATCAGTCACTTTAATCTCAAACCTTAAACGATTGCCCATTCACGCCTCGTTGGGAAACGACCCAGGTAATCACTTACCTGGTATCACACACACAAACGAGAGTTTTTGCAAGTATCCTTTTTCACAAAGGGGTGATTTGTATTTATTCACGTGTATCCGTCTCTGCATAATATTTATATATACGTTTTAGCACGGATCAGGTAACTTAGACTCTGACAACGTGGTCCTAGCAGCCTCAATTAATGTTCTATTTCTCCTCTCAGCAACACCATTTTGCTGAGGAGTTCTAGCCACACTAAATTGTCTAGTTATACCCTTTTCCTCACAGAACTGATTCGTCACTTGGTTCTTAAATTCATTTCCATTGTCACATCTGATGATCTTAACCTTGTGATTAAATAGGTTTTCTATTCTTGTAATAAAAGCCTTAAGAATGCCAGGAGTCTCATCCTTAGTAGCTAAAAAGAATACCCAAGTAAATCTACTAAAATCATCAGTGACCACTAAGCCATACATCTTTTTGTTCAAACTTTTCACATAAGTAGGTCCAAATAGGTCCATATGTAACATAAACATGGGTTCAGTAATAGAATTCACCAATTTGGACTTACAAGATGCTCTATGTTGCTTTCCCATCTGACAAGCAACACATACTTCAGGGTTTTCAAAGACCTTTGAAGGTAATCCTCTGACCAAGTTCCCTTTCACCAACTTGTTGATAGCCTTGTAGTTCAAATGGCCCAGCCTTCTATGCCAAAGTTTGGATTCATCAATAGTGGCTTTGGCAAACAGACAAGTTAAATCTCTTTTGGGAATAATATTCTTTATATCCACACAGTATATATTGTCATTTCTAGGGACTTTAAGAAGTACTAATTCATCATCAGGTATCTTATAGTCGGGAGATAAGACAAGACACTCAGTGTCTGTAAAAAGAACAAAATTCTATCTGTCACATATTTGTGAGACACTAAAAAGATTGAACTTTAGTCCATTCACCAAATACACTTTCTCAAAATCCAATTTTCCAGTTCTGATGATGCCTTTTCCAACAATTTTACCTCCTTTAGGATCATTCCCAAAGGCAACATATCCACCATCCAAAGCTTCAAAGTTTTCCAAATTGCTCTGGTCTCCAGTCATATGTGAAGAGCATCCACTATCAAAAATGCATTTATCCTTTAGCTCCTTTTGTAGATTGCCCTGCACAAAAAGTAAGAGAATTAGTTTCTCTTTGGGACCCAAGCCATTACTGACTTGGATCTGCCTTGTGCATCAAAGTAGTCAAATTTCTTCAACTGCATTGGTGCACTGCCGTGTCTGAGAACATGATCCAAAACTTTAACTTTAGGTTTCCAGACCCAGCAAGCTGAGGCCTTAACAGCATAAAAATGATTGCCCACAACAGTATCAGTAACCACTTTTGGCAAAACAGCAGAGTCTGCCTTAGCAGCAGTATCAACTATGTCCTTCTTTATGGGCCCTTTTGGTGCAATAGGTGAGATAACTCTAGAAGTACCATCTCTCATCAAAACTTCCTTGGGAACCATGTTTCTTTTGGGATGAGGGTGAGTCTTTCTAGCAAAGTTTCTATGGTTCACCCTTGTATGTTGGTTCCAAACTGGTTTTTGATAGTAGTAGCACTCATCTTGCAGATGGTCAAAACTACCACAACTATAACATGCCTTTTTAAGTAATTGAAAATCAGTACCTAATCTTTGTGAAACTAGGTTGTTCCAATTTCTCTGGTTTCCTCTAGGCAAGTTATTGGTTCTCTTAGGATATTCTCTAGGTGTGTTTTCATACTCAGCCATCTTCCTAGAGATACCTTTACCTAACTTAGGCTTAACAAACTCAACCTTTTTAGCCTTAGGTACTTTAGATTCAACAACAGCAGGAATTTCTTCCTTTTTGTTCTTAGGGGTTGAATCAGATTCCACAACTTCATCATCACTGTCAGACTCCCAATCTTCAATAAGGGGTGCATCAGACCACTTTTTCTCAACCTTAGGAGACTCTATTTTAGTTTCACTAGTTTCACCTACAGGTTTGGCCTCAGACTCAGGTATGAAAGACAATGTTCTAGTAGGAGGGGCATTGGCACTAAGTTTCTTAGGTGGAGCAACAACATTATATCCTAGACCACTGCCTGAGTCTGCAAAGTGCCTTCCTATTGGTTTACTGAGAATGTCAGTGGCAAATTGTTGTTTTTCCACCCTAACAATATGTTTTTCAGTCTCACTTATAGCTGAATCTTTAGCCTGTTTAGCCTCTTCTACTTTCCCCATAAGAACCTTAATCTCACAATCTTTCTTAATAAGCTCAATTTCTAGACTAGTGATCTTATCAAGATATTCAACTTCAGCCTTTTTATAAAATTCGAGCTTCTCTTCTAAATTCTTTAAACCATATTCATAACTAAGATTGTCTAACTTAAGTTTTTCATTCTCCATTTTAAGGTTTCCATTGCTAGACTTAAGTATTTCTATTGTATCAGAACATGATTTAAAAGAACAAGATGATTCATTGGATACCTCAGAGTCTGATCCAGAGGAAGAGTAGGCCATGAGAGCAAATTGTTGTTCTTTAGGTTCTTCATCAGCTACTAATGCAAAATTTGGACCATCTTCAGCATGATCACTCCAGTCATATTCTCCTAACCCATCACATGACACCATAGCAGTATTAGGATTTGGCTCTTCATTAGTAGGCTTCTTGACATTCTCATTGTTTCTTTTGGGTGCTTTGCACTCTCTTGCAAAGTGTCCCTTCTTATGACAGTTATAACATTCAGCCTTTGATTTGTCAAATCCCACATTCTTGTTTCTTCTGAACTTCATTTCTTTACCAGTTCTTTTAAGAAACCTTCTTGCCCTCATAGTTAGCATTGCAAACTGCCATTGCATATCAATCTCTTCAACATCATCAGGATCAAGTTCATCCAGATCTTGAGGCATAACTGAAGTACTTGTAGTAAGTTCAGCTAAATAAGCACAAATAGCAGCATCACTGATGGTGTTGGTATTGGTAGAGTCAGCAGCAGAGACATGTGAACCAGCAGCAGGAACAAAAGTACCAGCAGCAGAGTGCTGTTCTTGATGACTACCAGAATTCTTGTTGCTTGAGGAAACAAAAGCAAGATTGTTTGAGGTAGAAGATGAACTTGACAATCCCTTGACTTCAGATTCATATACTTTCAAGTTGTTATACAGATCATCCAATGTCATCTTCTCAAAATCTTCCTTGTGCCTCCAAATCACTGTGTGAGTGTTCCATTCAGAAGATAAACTTCTCAGAAATTTTAGATTGATATCTTCTTGAGATACATCAATCTTTAATAGAGCCATCTGACTGGTTAGCTTATGAAGTCTATCATAAGTTCCCTCAATATTCTCAGAACTCAAAGCAGTAAAAGTTTCAAACTGGTGCTTCAGTAGGTTCTTTCTTGATTTCTTGGTAGCTTCATTCCCACCAAATCGAAGTTCAATAGCTTCCCATAAATCCTTAGCAGACTCAATATGATTAAAACTTAGTTGATAATCATTAGGTATTCCCATCATGAGAATACTGTGAGCCTTGACCTCCAATCTTCTCTGTGCTTTCTCTTCACTTGTCTTGAGAGTCAAGACTGATCCAGTAGCAGTCTTGGCTGGCTGACTATCGCCATGTAGAACAACTTCCCAAAGTGAGTAATCAACCATTCTCATGTATTGTTGAATTCTCATCTTCCAGATCTCATATTCTCCAGTCTTGAGCATGGGGACTCTTGATGCAGTAACCATGTGTGTAGAATCGGATTCCATTGCTTACTTTGATGATTAGCAGATCTTCTATTCAGTAATTCTTCTTGGTACCAGTTTCTAGATCACAAGCTCTGATACCACTTGTTAATCCCAGTTGAGCTTCACGATCTTATTAATTACTTTAGATATAAACCTAAAGCAATCGGTATAGAAACTGATCTTGAGTTGTATATCAAATATTATGCGGAAATTAATATTTGATCTTAAGAAGAATTAAACACAAACAAATTCTCAAACAACACTTCAATATATTAATACGATTGCTCGATAGCAATAGGGTTACAAGAAACCTTGAAGTGTAAAACAATAATGATACGTCTCTAAAACCTAACCCTAGACCCTCCTTTTATACACGAAACTTTCTATACACGAAAAAATATCTTTACGTATCTTTTCTATACATATTCTTAACATACTATACATATCCAATAAGCAGCAGCATAATCTTCCTAGCGGCAGAGTCTTCGTGGCTAGCAGCAGAGTTATACTAAGCTTATTATCCCAATCCAGCAGAGTTACCAAACAGCAGAGTAATAGTCTAATCAGCAAAGTTACTTAACTAATCATCAGAGTAATGAACAGCAGCATCTTTAGACCCAACAAAGCATTTCATAGAAAAAGGCAAAAGGCAGGCATCACGTGGGCTTTGTACCTCTCTTTTTCATTTTTTAATCAAAATTATTTTGTTCCTTTTTTCTTTCGGTAACAAGAATTTTTTATAGTAGGCATCACGTTCTATACTATTTCAAGCTTTGTACCTATATGTGTAAATTGTTACGCGAAAAAAATACAATGTCGTAACAAGAATTTTTTATCTTTCAGTAAATGGAGCACTTTGATATATTTTTGACGAATAAAAAAAATAATGGAAAAAAGTTTCAAAAAAAAATATTTCAGAAAAAAAAATCAAAAAAAAAAAAACATATACTTGGCATTTTTAATTAGTTGATTAATAATTCTGAATTATTTCTGAAAAAATAAATGGAAAAAATTTTTGAAAAAAAAAATATTTTTCTAAAAAAAATTATTTCAGAAAAAATTAATGGAAAAAAATTAATGTAAAAAATTAATGTTGCTGAAAAAATTATTTTTCTAAAAAATATTAAAAAAAATATATATTTTTCTAAAAAAAAATTATTTCAGAAAAAATTAATGGAAAAAAAATTTAATTTCGAAATAAAAAAAATTATTTTTCTAAAAAAAATTAAAAAAAACTTATTTTTCTAAAAAAAAATTATTTTGTTTAATGTGTTAACGTTAACGTGTTATTGTTTAATGTGTTAATTAAATAGAAACACGTCAGACGAATACATTGTAGTTGTTTAATGTGTTAACGTTAACGTGTACAAAAAAAAAAACATTACACAAAATAAACATTACACAAAAAAAAAAAAAAAAAAAAAAAAAAATACAAAGACAACTACAAGACAAAAGTACACAAAAAAAAAAAAAAAAAAAAAGACAAAAAGGAAGGCTACCCCCACTAGGGGGTGCCTCCTTTGTAAAAATAGGGGGTGTTTGGTTGGGTTCTACTATGGTAACACCCTCTAATGGGTGGGCCCCCTACTTTTGGAGAATGTACAATTCGACAAAGCAGACAGTACAAACAGCGGTAGCAGCAAAAAGTCAACACACCCCCTAGTGGGGGTGTCAGCGTATAACAGCCCTGCTTGGTTATGTGCAGCCTTGCAGCACATCAGATTTTCCCATGTGGATGTAGTATTTTTCATGTTGTACACATCATATGTGGCTATGTGCAGCCTTGCAGCACATCAGATTTTCCCACGTTTAAAAAATTTTAATAATCTTTATCTTAAAATTTATGATTTTTTTTTCTTTTGAAGTAAGTACTACAATTGATGATGTTACTTGGTGATACACCTGACTATATTTCACATCTCTTTTTGTAATCTAAATATAATAAGAAAATCAAGTGGCCCTTAGAGCTTCAGGTATGGTATGGCACGAGCAAGGCTCGCCACACCTACGTGGAAGCTTCGCCATGCCTTGCCGCCACACCACCGCACGACGAAGGAAAATCTCTGCAAAAGTGTCGTTTGAGTGGGACCGAGCAATAGATAAACGGTTGTGATGGGACCCAAATAAAGAGGTTGTGTTGTGTTATGATAAGGGGGAATGTTGAAGGGGATGTGTTATGATGATGTGATACCTCTTGGGTTCAAATGATAAGCAAATGCTCTTCATGATACCTGAAGCTCTTAAACACTTGCAATCTGAATGAAAAAAAAAAAAGTGATTTTCATTGTGAAATTTTGGTTGTAGTTGCAGGGAAGTGGCTCCATGTTTTTGCAGCCAAGTTATCCCCAAATTATATATGCTGATTGTACAATAGTTATAAGCCCACGATTAATACGTTTCTTAACTCATTATGTTTTGAAATGAAAAAGATTACTTGTAGGAAACCCTTTTATAAGTTTCAATAATGTATAAAGTCTCTTGAGTAAATTACATAAATGGTCACTGTGGTTTGGCAAAATTTCACCTACCGTCTTTCAAACTTAAAAGTTGCATGTATTGTCCCTATCGCTGCCAAAGAATAATATGAATTGTCCTTTTCTTAACGGGTGTTAAGTGTATTCCGTTATAATTTACACGTTACCCCCTGTTGGTTAACGAATGTTGCATCGTCTATCTTTTATAATAACGGTCGTTTATAATTTAAAGTTTTTCGACTATAGATACGTTTTTATACGTTTTCATACGTTTTCGTCCGTTTTCATCCTTCTTTATACGTTTTCTTATGTTTTTATCCGTTTCGTCCATTTTTATATATTTTCGTCCGTTTTTATACGTATTTCTTACGTTTTTATCTATTTCCATCCGTTTTTATACGCTCTCTTACGTTTTTATCCATTTTCGTCCATTTTATATGTTTTCATCCATTTTATATGTTTTCAAAGGTCTTTGAAAACCCAGAAGTATGTGTTGCTTGTCAGATGGGAAAGCAACATAGAGCATTTTGTAAGTCCAAATTGGTGAATTCTATTACTGAACCCATGTTTATGTTACATATGGACCTATTTGGACCTACTTATGTGAAAAGTTTGAACAAAAAGATGTATGACTTAGTGGTCACTGATGATTTTAGTAGATTTACTTGGGTATTCTTTTTAGCTACTAAGGATGAGACTCTTGGCATTCTTAAGGCTTTTATTACAAGAATAGAAAACCTATTTAATCACAAGGTTAAGATCATCAGATGTGACAATGGAACTGAATTTAAGAACCAAGTGATGAATCAGTTCTGTGAGGAAAAGGGTATAACTAGACAATTTAGTGTGGCTAGAACTCCTCAGCAAAATGGTGTTGCTGAGAGGAGAAATAGAACATTAATTGAGGCTGCTAGGACCATGTTGTCAGAGTCTAAGTTACCCACTATCTTTTGGGCTGTAACAGTCAACACTGCTTGCTATGTGCAAAATAGAAGTAAGATAGTTAAGCCTCATAACAAGACCCCTTATGAGTTATTACATGGTAGGAAACCTCTGATAGATTTCTTTTGACCATTTGGGTGTCCTGTCACTATCTTAAACACCATTGACCACTTAGGAAAGTTTAGTGAGAAAGCAGACATAGGTTTCTTTGTTGGATACTCCACTGAAAGTAAGGCTTTTAGAGTCTTCAATCAAAGGACTGGGCATGTGGTGGAAAATTTACATGTTAAAATTAGAGAAACCACACCTAATGTTGATGGAAAAGGTCCTGAATGGATGTTTGATATTGATTCTTTAACCAAAAGTATGAATTATCAACCAGTCATTGCAGGTACTACTAACATGTCTGCAGGTACACAAACTAACCCCAATGCAGGCACACAAGCAAAGAAGGATGGATCTGCAGAGAAGTTTGTTTTGATTGAAAAGTGGAAGTTTGATCAGTTCTTCACTCCAACAGATTAAGAGGGAAAGAGTTCAGATGATGATGCTGTTCATAAGGAAGTACCAAAGGTTGATGCAGAAGGTGATGATGAACCTTCTCATGATGACAAGAATGGTGATAAGGAAAGGAATGAAGAGTCAGAAATTGATGGGCAACAAGGGAATAAACATAGCAGCAGTTCTCTCAACTCTGCTGCCAGGCCAAAACACTCTGCTGATAGGCCAAAACACTCTGCTGTTAGGCCAAAACACTCTGCTGTTAAGCTTGGTAACTCTGCTGCTGTCCCCAAGGACTCTACTGCTGATAAAGATGGTGATTCTTATGATGATTCTTCTAATGAGCTGCCTAAATTAGAAAAAGTGTATGTGGACACTGATGATGAAGTTGTTGATGTCTTTGGTGCTGAAGCTGATTTATCCAATTTGGAGACTGATATACCTGTTAGTCCCACACCAACAACCAGAATCCACAAAAATCATCCAAAGGAGCAAATTATTGGTGATGTTCACTCTGCTGTACAGACTAGAAGTAAATCAAAAGGTTTGAGTGATTTGCTTGATAAGGGATTGTTTGCTCAAACTCTTAAAAAGAGGAATAGCCACAAGGATTTACAAAATTGTATGTTTGCCTGTTTCTTATCTCAAGAAGAACCCAAAACCATTCACAAGGCTATGAAAGATGAAATTTGGGTTGAAGCTATGCAAGAGGAGTTGCTGCAGTTCAAGCTTCAAGAAGTCTGGACATTGGTGGATTTGCCTAATGGAAAAAGAGCAATTGGTACTAAATGGGTGTTCAGATGCAAAAGAGATGAAAGGGGCATTGTTATTCGAAACAAGGCTAGATTGGTGGCTCAGGGATACACTCAGGAAGAAGGAATAGATTATGATGAGGTATTTGCCCCAGTTGCAAGAATTGAGGCTATCAGACTATTCTTGGCATATGCCTCATACAAGAATTTTTCTGTGTATCAAATGGATGTGAAAAGTGTTTTCTTGTATGGAAAGATTCCTGAAGAGGTATATGTGATGCAACCACCTGGTTTTGAAGATCCTAAGTATCCTGATAGGGTTTACAAGGTGAAGAAAGCACTGTATGGACTACATCAAGCTCCTAGAGCTTGGTATGACACCTTATCCAAGTATTTGTTGAACAATGGTTTTTGCAGAGGAACCATTAACAAAACATTGTCCATTAAGAAAGACAAAAAGGATATCCTACTTGTTCAGGTTTATGTAGATGATATCATTTTTGGGTCTACAAATAAGGTGTTATGTGAAGGATTTGAAAAACTTATGCACAACAGGTTTGAGATGAGTTCTATGGGGGAACTCACTTTCTTTTTGGGGCTTCAAGTCAAGCAGAAATCAGATGGGATTTTTATTAGCCAAGACAAGTATGTGGCTGATATGTTAAAGAAATTTGGTTTCAATGATGTGAAGGCAGCTAAGACACCAATGGATAAAAACAAACCTTTGCTCAAGGATGAAGATGGGGAAGAGGTTGATGTACATCTTTATAGATCAATGATTGGTTCATTGATGTATCTGACTGCTTCAAGGCCAGATACAATGTTTTTTGTGTGTGCTTGTGCCAGATTTCAAGTGTCCCCAAAAGTTTCACACATGGAAGTGGTCAAAAGAATTTTTAGGTACCTAAAGGGTCAACCTAAATTGGGCCTTTTGTATCCTAATAATTCACCCTTTGATTTGATAGCATACTCAGACAGTGACTATGCTGGAGCTAGTTTGGATAGAAAGTCAACCACTGGAGGCTGTCAATACCTTGGTCATAGGCTAATCTTATGGCAATGCAAGAAACAGACTGTGGTGGCTAACTCAGCAACTGAAGCAGAATATGTAGCTGCTTCTAGCTGCTGTGGACAAGTGCTCTGGATTCAGAATCAACTGCTGGATTATGGGTACAATTTCATGAACACCAAAATTTACATTGACAACAATAGCACAATGTGTATTATCAAGAATCCTGTTTTTCATTCTAAAACAAAACACATAGAGATAAGACATCATTTTATTAGAGATTGTTATGAAAAAAAGTTAATTCAAGTGGTTAAAATACATACTGACAATAATGTTGCTGATCTACTTACAAAAAGTTTTGATATAAGTAGATTTCAATTTTTAGTTGCTAGTATTGGCATGATAAATCTTTAATCTTTAAACATCTTATCTCTGTATGTTTTTGTAAAATTGTATCAGGATTTGTGCTGTTGTTAAGTCAAAGTCTGGTGTTTAGTCAAAATTTGCTGTTTCTTAAATTGTTTGTTGTTTTGTTGTCTGCTGCTATTGTGGGATATTCTTGCTTGTGTTTGTGGTTTTCTACTAACCTTTTGCAGATATACATGCGTACACAATCAAGTAAAGCAAGGAAAGTTCAAGTTCATTAATCACAAAGTGGAGTACAAAATAAAGCTTCATTACATCCATAGTTCAAAAGAGACCAAGACACAAGATTCAAATACAAACAAAAGATCATAATCAAGCTTTCCCTTTCCCTTCCCAACAAATTCAGGCATGACTTTGCTGCGGGGTCCTCTGCTACCCATGTGTTCAGACACCTACTTGCAGGGAAGTGCCAGTATCACTGGTCTTGGAGATGGACTTTGCTGTTGACTTGAGGATGGAACTTGTTTCTTCTCCGGCTTCTTCTTTGGAACAGGAAGTTCCTGCTCCACCGTACGTGACCTTGGATGAGGCGGATCGACACTCTTTCCAAAGGCGGCAACAGCTTTCTCCATTTGTCTTGTGAGCTCGACAGTCAAAGGATGATGAGGAGGATCTATTTCCCAAGTACCTTGATAATAAGTCAATGATTTTGGCCATGATGCTGTTTCTTCATCACAGCTGGAGTCTTCAAAGGAAGATGGAGTAGATGGAAGCGGGTCAGACACTTCTTCTTCAACAATAGCTTTGCCTTTGCGTTGTGCAGAAGATGAAATTGGGGGAAAATAATTTTCCCATCCTAGTGAAGTATCGGAAGAGGAATCAGAGGAAATTTCGATGATTGGTGTTTTTGATGCACTCATGGTTATTTGGTTTTTGTATTAGGGTTTGTGAAATTGGGGATTTGCTAAGATATTGAGGGATTTATAGACTTAAATGCGGAGTCGGTATCGTATTTAATCTGATTAAGGGATTAAATTTGGAGATTTTGGGAAAGTTGACTTTTAGTCAAACTTTTCATCACTCTGCTGCTGAGTTTGAAAGTAAAGGGGTCAAATTGAAAATTTTGGCGCGTCTTAAAACCTAATTAGATCAAAACTCAAACACCAATTCGATCTCATTACATTTTAATTGCTCAAAGTTACATCCAATTCTCACCCAAAAACACTAATTCATCTCATTAAATCCAAAACCCCCAAAATCAATATGGCTCGAAGAAAGTTTCCTGATGAGCACAATCAGATTGCTTTTCTTAGCAAGGTTTCGGCTGTTGAAGGTTTTCATGAAGTCATGGATTTTCTCAGTGCATCTCGCTTAAGGTATGCTTTAACAGTTGATCCTCCCATATATAAATCTCATATGCACCAGTTTTGGTCAACTGTTAAGCTTGATACACTAGACGGGGAGGAAAGGTTGATTGGTAGTGTGGATGGAGAGAGTATTGTTGTTAGTGAAACATCTATTAAGAGAAGTCTTCATCTATCAGGTGTTCCAACACCCCCTAATCTTACCACAGATGTTATTTTGACTGAGCTAGAGAAAATTGGGTATGAGAGGCCTGAGGCTAGTGGAACATTTTATAAAGGTCTTCTTTGCCCACATTGGAAGTTTCTTTCGCATACTCTTCAACATTGTTTGTTTCCTAAAGTAGGTGGATGGAATGAATTTAGTGCTTTTCAAGCTACAGCCTTGGTTTGTTTGGCCACAGGACAACCGTTTGATTTTTCATCCATGATTTTTGAAGGTATGAAGAAGTATGTCAAAAAGCAGTTTTATTTGTATTCAAGGTTTTTACAACTCATTATAAACCATCAACTAAAAGAACCTTTGGAACATACAAATATTAAGCCAAGTAGCAAAATGGCAATCAAAATGTTTGCTTTTCTGAAGAAAGATGGGAAAGGTTTTTCTGGTACCATCACTCCCCTATCTCAATACATCTTGGACATTGTGGCTGCTGTTAATGAGGATGAAGAAGCTGGAACTCCCACAGCTTCCCATCACACATCCTCAACTTCAAGTTTGAATGAATCATCCTCTAATGAACCCCAAAATACCCATTCACCTAGGCTTTCACATGAACAGGGCACTCAGTTACCTCAGACTAGTGCTGGTATGGTAGCAGATGAGGCTGCCATAGGTGATGGAGATGGCATGAAGGAAGGGGCTGACACTACTGTCTCTGGTTTAGTAACTGAGCAGGCCAGTGTCAACATAAGTAAGACCCCAACCTTGGCAACATCTACTACTGAAGGTTCTCTTGAACTTGATGCACAAGATGGTAACCCCAGCCAACTGGCTAATTGATAGTCGTGCAAAACGCGTCACAAGCCAAAACCTCTCACGAAGAAAAATCAACTCGCGACGGTTTAAACGCGACAATCGATTGTAATACCGGATAAGCGAATACCCGGGTCGAGGTCCCAACGAGGCGTGAAATTGAGGATATCGTTTGAGGTTTGGTATTAAAATGCTTGAAATAACGAGGGTTGATTGGTTACTAAAATCTACTAGAAACGAAAATTAAATAACGTAAACCGGAAACTACGAACGAGTAAAAACGTCAAATCTTTTAAAAACTAACCCTACGGATATCAAAATAATTTTTCTACGTCCTAAATGACAAAAGAAAATTTTGGAAAAAAGAAAAATATTTTTTTGACTTTTTAATAATTTTTTATAAATTAAAAACTATTCAAAAGAAAATAATTGATTAAAATTACTGAATGGAAAAAGAAAATTCATAAAATTTTTACTAAAATACTTTAAACAAAAGTGAAGCTATGAAAAATATAAAAAGTGTCCCAGCTTATTTCAATAAGCTGGGAATAAGCAAACAAGTTCGGATAAGCAAAAAAAAAAAAAAAAAGGGTAAGAACTGTGTGAGAAATAAGCTAATAAGGGGGCTGCAAAAAGCTGAATGAAACTAAGGGACTCCTAATAATCTCTAGGGAATAGGAATAAGCAACTAGAGAAAGGCAATAAGCACTAAAGAAAACTAACTAGCTTAACAGACTGCTGAATAACTAAGTGTGCAGGGGAGATAGTGCCTAGTTCAAGGCTGTAAAAAACTGCTAAGGAAAAATTCTAAAAATAAAAGAAAATAGGCAGACACTAGATGAGCAACTGAAATATAATAATACCAAAATGCAGCTAATTCTAACCTAAAATGAAGAAGCTAAAAATCCTCAAAGTTGACTGAAAAGAAGAAAAACTAAAAAAAATGCAGACTGATCTAAACCTAGTGCAGACATTCAAGATGGGTAAAAATGGGAAGTTTGACTAATAACACCTAAGTACCAGATATGCAACAACTAAATTAAACAATGTTGAAACTATTTGAAGCAAATCTAACAAGCAAATAAGCCCCTAATCTAAATTCCAACCTAGGCTGCTATAAAGAATTTTAAAGCAACAAATACCACATACAAGCTCTTAACTACTTTTAAACTACCAAGAACTAAATTAAGCAGTAACAAGCAAATAAAAGACAGAAATTAAGCAAATAAGCAGTAACACAAGCAGTTTGACCAAGTTTGACCAAGAACAAGAAAAATTGAAATTTCATTAAATACCAAACTGAAAGTGAAATTACAACCAAATTTAAAGATTAAACTAAGGAAACACTAAATTAGACAGAAAATAAAAATGGTCAAACTTTTCTAAATACATGAAAAGTGGACAAAAATTAATCTGTGAGGAGAGTCTGCTATATATAGGCCCTCAACTAGGGTTTTCTTGTGCTTTCTCTGTGAGGGGAGTCTCTCTATGCTTCTTGTGCTTCTTTTTGGACCCTTGGATAATTTCTTGGTCTCTACTTCTTCACTTGACAGCCGTTGGATCCTTTTCTTGCCTCGGATTGCTGAGGTGGAGGGGGAAACAAACCCATGTGGGTTCTTTGGACTGGTGTGGTGAGTTGGAAGGGAGAAAATGACTGGTGGGATTAATGGAGGATTTGGAGTGAAAAGAGAGGATATAGAAGATAAACAGTAATCGGATTAGGGATTTTGACTGAGTTTGGGGGTTTTTACCCCGTATATTATTATTAGGAGGTGGGTCGGGTCATGGTGTTGTGGGTTGGACTGGGTTTAGTTTTCGTGGGCTGTGGGATGGATTTGTTTGGGTAAAAGGGTTTAGTGGGTTAAAGGTTAAAATGGGATGGATTGTTGGGTTTTTTTTTTTTTTTTTTTTTTTTTTTTTTTTTTTTTTTTTTTTTTTTTTTCGGTTAATATAACTTTGGATCCGGATGGGTATTTATTAGTAGGATAAAAATGGATTTAGTTAAGGACCAAAGTAGTAGACATGGGAACTTCAAGGACCATTCTGCCAATTCTTCAAAGTTCTTCAAGGGTCCATTTTTGCCAAATGAGAATAATCCAAGGGCCGTTTTAATATTTCTTGAGCTTGAATCAAATCCGCATGAAAAACGACTTTCCCGGCTTCGGTTTTTGACTCTTTTCCAAATCAAGCTCGGTTTTGTCCGTATTTGCCCCGTTTTCAATCCTTTTGTACCTGAAACACAAAAAACACAATCCAAGGATATTTGTAACATTATATGGTCCATTTGGGTGTTTTTGGTCGTTTTTGTGGGGTTTTTCGGGTATAAAATGATGAGTAAAAGGCCACTCATCAATCCCCCACACTAAGCAATTGCTAGTCCCTAGCAATCCGATCATATGAAGTAATGAAAGGATCAAAAGAATATTAAAGTCACCAAAAATATCACCACCCTGTTTTGACTTTATTAAAAATGCAAGTAGATAAAAATGAGACAAAACGTAAATATCATGCTTGATTTTCAAAAATGGCATCATGGAACGGGAATCACACAAAATGGGTGACTCCGGGGAATTGTAATCGTCATCCTCTTTTTATACTCCCCAACTAAGTCTAAAACCCTTGTGCAAATGTTTTTGTAAAATGCTAACACTACTTATATTAGCAACCTATGTAAGCCGAGACTTAACTTTTCACTCCCACAATTATTTAAGTACTTAGGTGTGTGTGCTTGTTTTCAAAGTTTTGATCGTAAAAATCGACATTTATTAGGGTTAAAAACCGACAATGATTTGGAAATTAGAGATTCAAAGGTGAGATCACTCCATGTAGCGACTTTCTTCTCAGCTTGTCCTTAGTAAACTTAGGAGGCTAGGTTTTTACACCCTCGAGAATAGTATCGGAGCTCACGGGATCTTTGAAGTCAACAATTTCTAAATCACCGTCCAACTTTTTAGACAATTTTGACGAATACTAGTTCAACTTTCGATTTAAATTTAAGAAGAAGCAAGTTTCTCACACTTATTCATAAACTAACATAAACATTTTTTTCATTTTTCATCACTTTTTTTTTTTTTTTTTTTACTTAACTCATTCTTGTACCATAAACTACGGAGCTTCACGGGGAAATTCCAAGACCTTACACCTTTCAGAATAAAGGATCCAAGGGCCGGTGCAAGAGGGTAGCCAAGACCTAAACGCCTTCCGGAAATAAGGATCCAAGGCCCGATCTCGAATCCGTAGCTTAGAGCACTTAACTTATTCATACTCAAAACTTTAATTTTTGCAACTTTCAAGCAACGTCTCACTTTCATTTTGCATTCTTATTATGTTTTTAAGAAAGTATGCTTGTTCCAAAATTTAAATAAAACTTTGAACTAGTATTCTAAATCAATATTGTATAAAAATTTATTTGCTTAACAAAAACGGTTTTTACGTTCAAAAGTTTGAAAATAGCACTTATTTTAGTCAGATTAGGAGCTCTAGGGAGGAAAAGCCATAGATTACTTATATAAGCTCTAAAGAGAACCAACTACTCCACGCTTAGCATTTTCATTTGCACAATTCGTAAAAACTTAGCCTAAACGTTAAGGGTAGCAGCTAGATCAACACTCTAGCAGAGTCGGGATTCCCCTTGTTCTAGCCTAATCAAGTCTAAACTTCCACTAATGCCGAGGCATTAATGTATAGCAAATTATTTTTATTGTGCATAGCACTTCTTTTAGACGAAAAATACGATAAAAAATTTAAAATTTTTGGTCAAAATGGGGGTGCTAGGGGACTAGTAGGTACAATATGTGAAAATTTTTAAAATTTGGTCAAATGAGAATTCCCCCCCACACTTAGAATTGAATATTGCCCTCAATATTCAAAGTACCGGCCTGAGCCGACACTATAGAACGTAAAAAGGGTAAGACTACTAGCTAAGTGTGGAAACGAAATCTTTTTTTTTCACAAAAAAGGATTAATAAGATATCCCTGGATAAGCATAAACACAAAGATAGGATATTGGGCGGCTGGATTGAAAACAGGCGCGTCAATCATTACGATCTACGGGAATCCTGAAAACAAAGGCAAACACACATCCACAAAGCAACAAGTAGAGGAATTCCCCCACACTTAGTGTTAGAAAATAGGAAAGAAGATAGAAGGATAAGTATGGGTTACCACCCACGAAGCGCTTGTTTTTTATCGAGTCGTATAGCTTAGACTCGCCCCGAATTTAATTGTTCTTGGGGGAGCAAGTGGAAGAGAAAATCTCCATCGGACTTTCGTTCAAGATGTTTGAAGAAACATTGAAGTGCTTGAAAGTTCCACTCCGATGAGATACACCCGGCTTAAAAGAATGAGAGATGTCGGGGTCAAAAAATTTGTCCTCACTCCCGAGCGAGTGAATGGAAGGACAATCTACTTTATAGGAGAAGAAAGGTAGAAAAACTCGAACGACATATGTGAAGTCAATATAAGGGCGATCCCCAAAAGGCAATGTCACATATGTCGGAGAAAGAATATCTTTTTGAATCTCGGGATTAACAATTGAGGTCATATTTTCAAAAACATTAGAGTCTTTGACCTCATCGTTCTCTAACACTTCAACAAAAAGAGGATTAACGTTGCTAGAAAAGCAATCGTCATCAAATTCAAAAAGAGTGTTAGAGAAAATCCCGGAAGTAACCTCAGAGATGTCAAGAGATTCTCCAAAAATTGGAGAATCACATTCTCTGTCGAATATCTCCTCAGACTCACTTGGGATTGGGACAAGCTTCTCAGCACTAGACTTTATGAATTCGTCCGATTCCTTTTCAGGAATAGTGCTAAGATGCTCATCCCCCATAATGAGAGAGTCCAATGTAGGTGATATGGGTGTGGTTGCACTAGACTGAGGGAGTTGAGAAATGGTATCATTCAAAGGAATATCACTCTCCTCGTCGTCTTCCTCATCATCATCATCGTCATCAAGAAGGGCAGCCCTGAGAAATATGGAACGCATTTTTGCTCCTCGTTCTCTGGCTAGTAATTCTGCCATAGATTCTTCATGAGGATTTTCTTGTGCTCTTCGTTCTTCGGCTAGAAGTTTTGCACAAGATTTCTCATGACGATCTTCTTGGGGACGTTCTTTAATCGAATCCTTAATTTCTTTGAGTAAATTAAGAATTTCAAGAACGTCAAGAGAAGGTTCTTGAGATGGTGGCTGAGGTGGTGGTTGAATCATTTGGTACTGTGGAGGTTGGTCATGATAAGAATAGTCATAATTGTCACAAGGGCCGTGCTCATAGACAAGCGGGCTCCTCGTTTGACAATCAGAGCTATAGTGAGGACCTCCACAGTACTCACAACAATAATATTGTTGTGATTGATTCAGTGACGTATATGGATATTGGTCATAACCAAAATTTTGATCGTTACACGCAACTTGCTCATAGACAAGCATGTTACTTTCTTGACAATCAAAACTTTGGTGAGGACCTCCACAATACTCACAAAGATCATTTGGCATATTTTGAAATGATGTATCATTGAAGTTTTGATAGCACGGTTCTTGCCAAAATGAATCTTGAGGAAGGTTGAAATCGTTTTGAAAATCTGGATTTGTATTTTCGATTTCAGAATTGCAACACATGCAAAGTCCATGGGTAAACCCACATCCTTTGCAAAAACATCGTTCACATTGTGAATCATCCCTCAACGGATCTCCACATATAAAGTAATTATGCTGAAATGAAGATAGCTGGGGTTGTGGAGGGTGGTCGGAAAAATTTGAAAAGTTGTTGAATGAATTCTGATTTGGATCATAAGAGAATGAATTCCTCGAACCACAAAACAAACAACTTCCGTCCCGAATATCATTACCACACCGTTCGCACGTACACCAACGACACGGTAAACCGAAAAGCGGCTCTCCACAACCGACGCAAGGGATAAATGATTCCATCAGAATTAAACATATAGAGGATTAAGAAAATTGAATTAAACTTTTAAGAGGAATGAGAGATAAATAATTAAACGGTATGAGAGGGTAAAGAGATAAGAATTAAATGAATAAGAGGAACGAGAAGAATATTTTTGGGTTTTTAAAATTATGAAACATTTTAAAAGATAAAGGAAAATAATTTTTGAAAAGAAAATCTTTTTGGGTTTTCAAGGTTTTTCAATTTTTTTGGATTTTTGATAAAAAAAATATTCACAAGATATATACGAAACTTCACGAGGAAGGATCTTCAAGTCACTAATCGTCAAACCGTGACGATATTGTCGCAACACACCTCCCCGGCAGCGGCGCCAAATTGATATGCGCGCGAAACGCGTCACAAGCCAAAACCTCTCACGAAGAAAAGTCAACTCACGACGGTTTAAACGCGACAATCGATTGTAATACCGGATAAGCGAATACCCGGGTCGAGGTCCCAACGAGGCGTGAAATTGAGGATATCGTTTGAGGTTTGGTATTAAAATGCTTGAAATAACGAGGGTTGATTGGTTACTAAAATCTACTAGAAACGAAAATTAAATAACGTAAACCGGAAACTACGAACGAGTAAAAACGTCAAATCTTTTCTAAACTAACCCTACGGATATCAAAATAATTTTTCTACGTCCTAAATGACAAAAGAAAATTTTGGAAAAAAGAAAAATATTTTTTTGACTTTTTAATAATTTTTTATAAATTAAAAACTATTCAAAAGAAAATAATTGATTAAAATTACTGAATGGAAAAAGAAAATTCATAAAATTTTTACTAAAATACTTTAAACTAAAGTGAAGCTATGAAAAATATAAAAAGTGTCCCAGCTTATTTCAATAAGCTGGGAATAAGCAAACAAGTTCGGATAAGCAAAAAAAAGGGGGGGAGGTAAGAACTGTGTGAGAAATAAGCTAATAAGGGGGCTGCAAAAAGCTGAATGAAACTAAGGGACTCCTAATAATCTCTAGGGAACAGGAATAAGCAACTAGAGAAAGGCAATAAGCACTAAAGAAAACTAACTAGCTTAACAGACTGCTGAATAACTAAGTGTGCAGGGGAGATAGTGCCTAGTTCAAGGCTGTAAAAAACTGCTAAGGAAAAATTCTAAAAATAAAAGAAAATAGGCAGACACTAGATGAGCAACTGAAATATAATAATACCAAAATGCAGCTAATTCTAACCTAAAATGAAGAAGCTAAAAATCCTCAAAGTTGACTGAAAAGAAGAAAAACTAAAAAAAATGCAGACTGATCTAAACCTAGTGCAGACATTCAAGATGGGTAAAAATGGGAAGCTTGACTAATAACACCTAAGTACCAGATATGCAACAACTAAATTAAACAATGTTGAACCTATTTGAAGCAAATCTAACAAGCAAATAAGCCCCTAATCTAAATTCCAACCTAGGCTGCTATAAAGAATTTTAAAGCAACAAATACCACATACAAGCTCTTAACTACTTTTAAACTACCAAGAACTAAATTAAGCAGTAACAAGCAAATAAAAGACAGAAATTAAGCAAATAAGCAGTAACACAAGCAGTTTGACCAAGTTTGACCAAGAACAAGAAAAATTGAAATTTCATTAAATACCAAACTGAAAGTGAAATTACAACCAAATTTAAAGATTAAACTAAGGAAACACTAAATTAGACAGAAAATAAAAATGGTCAAACTTTTCTAAATACATGAAAAGTGGACAAAAATTAATCTGTGAGGAGAGTCTGATATATATAGGCCCTCAACTAGGGTTTTCTTGTGCTTTCTCTGTGAGGGGAGTCTCTCTATGCTTCTTGTGCTTCTTTTTGGACCCTTGGATAATTTCTTGGTCTCTACTTCTTCACTTGACAGCCGTTGGATCCTTTTCTTGCCTCGGATTGCTGAGGTGGTGGGGGAAACAAACCCATGTGGGTTCTTTGGACTGGTGTGGTGAGTTGGAAGGGAGAAAATGACTGGTGGGATTAATGGAGGATTTGGAGGGAAAAGAGAGGATATAGAAGATAAACAGTAATCGGATTAGGGATTTTGACTAAGTTTGGGGGTTTTGACCCCGTATATTATTATTAGGAGGTGGGTCGGGTCATGGTGTTGTGGGTTGGACTGGGTTTAGTTTTCGTGGGCTGTGGGATGGATTTGTTTGGGTAAAAGGGTTTAGTGGGTTAAAGGTTAAAATGGGATGGATTGTTGGGTTTTTTTTTTTTTTTTTTTTTTTTTTTTTTTTTTTTTTTTTTTTTTTTTTTTTTTTTTTTCCGGTTAATATAACTTTGGATCCGGATGGGTATTTATTAGTAGGATAAAAATGGATTTAGTTAAGGACCAAAGTAGTAGACATGGGAACTTCAAGGACCATTCTGCCAATTCTTCAAAGTTCTTCAAGGGTCCATTTTTGCCAAATGAGAATAATCCAAGGGCCGTTTTAATATTTCTTGAGCTTGAATCAAATCCGCATGAAAAACGACTTTCCCGGCTTCGGTTTTTGACTCTTTTCCAAATCAAGCTCGGTTTTGTCCGTATTTGCCCCGTTTTCAATCCTTTTGTACCTGAAACACAAAAAAACACAATCCAAGGATATTTGTAACATTATATGGTCCATTTGGGTGTTTTTGGTCGTTTTTGTGGGGTTTTTCGGGTATAAAATGATGAGTAAAAGGCCACTCATCACTAATATGGGGGGCTCAGATGTTCAACCTAGGGTTGAGACTGAGTTTTTGTCCCAAGACTCACCTCTCAGGGAAGTTAACACATCCCGAAGTGATGAGGACAGATATGAAACTACCACTGATTTGATGGATGATACAGTACAAAATGTCAATGCCTATGATACACCTCTCGGACCAGGTAACACAGGTCGAAGTGTTGAGGCTAGTCTTGAACATCCACATATTGAATTGATGGCTACTCCACTTGTACAAAATGTCAATGTCAATGATCCACCTCTCGGGTCAGGTTACACAGACCGAAGTGGTGAGACTATTCTGAAACAACTTCATGAATTGACGGATAAATGTACCAAATTGTCAACAGAAGTTCTTGCTCTTACTGAAGAGTTGCAGGTTATGAAGAATACTCAACACTCTTAAGATGCAATAATTCACAGACTGAAGTTAAGGGTTAAGCATTTGGAGAGTGTTTGATGGAAAAGTGCAAGATTTCCTTACATTCTGAAGTCCAAGAAAAGGAAGAGTTCCAAACCATGTTTGGAGGAAGATGCTTCCAAACAGTGGAGGAATAATCAGGAGGATATAATAGGTTCAGGGGAGGTTGTAAAAGAAACAAGTGAAAATGTTGCTGATATTGGTGATAAAAATGCACAGATTGACTTTGCTGCTGGAGTAGAACACTCTGCTGATGGGTTAAAGGACTCTGCTGCAAATACAGAGAAGAGTGCTGGAGAAAAGGATTCTGTTGAACCAGATGATGATACACTACCCTTAGCCCAAGTATTGCTAAACCTTGGAACCAAAACACCTACACCAAAACAGATTTCACCTAAACCTGCACCACAGCCTACAAGACCAAAAGCCAAAGGAGTTACCATAAGAGAACCTGAACCAGTGTCTAAACCTACACAACCAACATACACTGGTAAAGGTAAAGGAAAATTAGATGACACTTTCCCATGGCATATTCCTCTTGAATTCTGGTCAAAAGAGGATCAATCTAGGTATGATTCAGATGCTGCAAGAAAATTGGTAGAAGAAGATGAGCAAAAAGAGCTTGAAAGACAAAGGCAGCTGGCTGAGAATGAGGCAAAAACTAGAGCATTACTTGAAAACTGGGAAGATGAACAAGCAAGTAATGAGACTGCTATCAAATGGGTTAAGGTGAAAGAAGAGTTAAAAGATGATTTTTTGCAGTGATTCTTGAGAGAGAATAAATTTTTGCAGTGATTCCTCGCGATTTTGTTGTTTATGCGTATGCTGATGAGGATAATTTTCAGACCAGGTGAGTGGGGGAGAGTCATTGAATGATACGCTTCGAGTTTGGTTCCAACTAAAATTTGGCTTACTCTTCCATGCCTCATACCTATCTTCGAAATTCTTGGGTCCATAATTAGTGGTGAGCCACTTATCTCCCGCCTTATCGATTCGCGAGGATGCGAATTCTTTGAAAGCCTATTTGGGGAGTTCCATGCAATCACGAGTGTCGTGGGGACCACTACATAATTTACATGAAGAAGTGATTTTGTTCACTTAGCTTGAAGGTTTAGGAGCCTCGTAGGATTTCATAAGAAACTTGACTTGGTCTTCAAGTTCTATGATCCTACGGTCGGAAGTGCTTGAATTGTTCGAAGGCAAAGATATTTCCTTGACCGTTTTATTCAAATCACGGGGATCATACCAACTTTCATTGTCATAAAGAGCAAGATCTTCTAGGAGAGCCCATGATTGTTCCGCACTTAGATCACGTAGCTTACCACCAGCCGATTGGTCAATGGTTCGCCTCGTGGAGAGATTGATGTGGTCATAGAAGATTTGGACTTGGAGCCAAAGTTCTATGCCATGGTGAGGGACTTTTTGGAGTAAGTCCTTGAATCGAGTCCATGCCTCGTAGAGGGTTTCGCCTTGATGTTGTTGGAACATCAAGATATCATTCCTTAGCTTGGTAGTTCTTCCTGGTGGGAAAAACTGAGCAAGGAAACGAGTGGTGAGATCATCCCAAGAGGTGATGGATCCTGCGGGTAGACGCTCTAGCCATTGACTAGCTTGGTCCCGCAGAGAGAATTGAAAGAGACGCAGTCGGGTCGTCTCTCGAGTGGCAACATCAAGGTCTATGGAATCAACGATTTTGAGAAAGTCCTTGAGATGTTGATTAGGATCTTCGGAACGAAGTCCATGGAATGCGCATCCGCTTTGCACCAACCGGATGGTGTCGGATCGCAAGGGAGTAACATTGGCTCCTTGAGTGAGCTCAATGGTGTTTCGATAGCCATGGTGGCTAGGAAGAGAGTAGTCTCCTAAGGTACGGGTTTTAGGATGTGGGTTGTTGGGATCGAGGATATTACCACCTTCCATGATGTCGGATGGTAATGGTTACGAACAAAGAAACGAAGAAAAAAAATAGACTAAAGAAAACCTAGAAAAATAAAATAAAAATCTCACTAGAAAGGAATCTAGTGAGTAGACCTAATAAAATAAAAATTCAACCTAAACAATAACTATTCCCCGGCAGCGGCGCCAAAAACTTGATGCGTGGTTTTGCGACCTTACAACAGGTTTTACCTCTCGAGGGATCTCAAGAGGCTTGCAATCCCCACCAGGCAGTGTACCTGACCGATGTAGTATAGTGTAGTGGCAAGTACCGGGGGATTGATCGTTCTCTAGGGGAATAGTGTCGTTAGGATTGAAAAACTACTCTAATAGGTCTAAGGGTGAGGGAAGATTTTTTTTGTATTTTTTTTATATTTTTTATAAAAGCAAGTAAAATCTCGGGTTTGAAGGAGTGGGCGGAATTAGTTGCTAGTCAACTAACCCAAATAACTACAATTGCAAATAAAATAAAATAACTGAAAATAAAAAGGTTGTGGAACTTATATGGAGAGAAAATGTGTTTACTTAGATTTCCTTACTCCCTAACTATCTTTTACCGGTTGCTTAGTGTATATTAATTGCGTGGATGACGGGTGTATTCCTTAATACCAATCATGGGGTGGCGTACGTACTTCCCCAACTCTATAAGCTCCTACTTCACTCCTATGTCGAGCCGGCTAAGAAGCTCCTAACATGGGATCATTAGAATTCGCTCATGCATTAAATACAACCATAAAAACCTTAGTACGCATTGGTTCATGTTTCTTAAGACGTTCAAGCAAGTTACCGTATAGGAGGTTAGCCAGTTTTCTTAAGCCTAACATCGATAAACAATCATCCAATACAATTAATAACACACCAACGACCAATAATCAATAGTTAGGTTTCATTAGATCTAAGCAAACACAAGATAAATCTAGCCTAGCATGTTAAATAAAAGACAAGAACAAGATATAATCAAACAATACATAGACATATTGAATGATTAATTGATTACTTATCTTCAATTGAACATGGGAGATCCAAGGGTATAAAACCCTTAAAAATGGCAGAAAAATCGTCTTAGGGTTTCTCCTCACAAAGTTGCACACTAATGACTAAAAATTATGAAAATATATATAGGAAAACAGATCTGACGGCGTTACGTTATAGAGCTGACGCCGTCACCTCGCCGCGGTTAGGGTTTCTTGATGGCCTTCTTGAAGCCGTCCCCTTTTAATCCTCCAAAATTCTCTCTGGCGCGTCAAGGGTTGACTGCGTCACACTAGGGCTTGACGCCGTCACAGGTACTTTTTCAGCAGATTTTGAGACTTTGTCGTTTTCTTCACTTTTATGCTCCAAAAATGTCCAAAATGCTTCCTTTTCCAGATTTCTTCTCCAAAGTACCTAAAATGACAAAAGGTACGATTTAGGGCAATATTTGATCAAATAAATACGATTTAGGGCTTAAATGACCCCCTAAAAGCGGTACACTTTTCGCTTCATCAAATAACCTTACACTTGAGAGTTGCTTGTCCTCAAGCAAATGCGCTTTTATTCTAATCAAAATACAAGTTAGGGGTCATTTAACGCTAATATAAAAGTAATTACAACAAATAGTCGTTCCACTTTAATCATAATAAGCACGGAGATTACAAACTAGCACCTCACAAGTAGTGTTTAGATACTCACATCTCTCAGGTGTCATAAAAGTATATCTCATAAATGAAAATGAATAATATCTCTCACTACCTGTCATAGCAAATAGATTACCATAGGCTTGGGAAAGGATCAAAAACCTCCTCCACTAGGCGTAAGAACCTAAGATAAACTATCAAAGAGGGCTTTTAAACGGGTTATAACGTTAGGTGTAGGGATATGATAAACACGGTTTTGTTGGATAAAGGATATTTTACTGGTGGCGAGTTAAAGATCTTGATTAATTACATGTACAATATGGCGTTGCAAAGCCAAGACTAGACTCGACTTAAGCTAATGAAAGAAATAACAAAAAAAATAAAATAAACATAAAATGAAACGGGATGGTAGTCCGTATGTTTTTTCTACTTTTTTTTTTTTTTTTTTTTTTTTTTTTTTTTTTTTTTTTTGAATACTCTCTTGCCCTACCATCCAAAATAATACATCGCAGGAGCCTCGGTTCTCCCCTTACACTTGAACTTTTACATAACTTTACAATTACTATTCTATCGACTCGAATTAAGATAATCGAAACACTTGGAGTACTTTTTAAAATATTTAGCACATATGGGGGTAATAATGTTGTTCTTCCCCATTACTCCATTACACTAGTACTTTACCCATGAGTCCCAATCGTCCCAAAACAATATGTACAAGGATATGACTCGACTTAGCAACCATGTAATCAATTAGATAATTAACTTGGGGTTTAAACAAATGTTGTCACAATAATGCACTAAAAATGAGTGCATACAAGGTAGGCTAAGGCGATTTGGGTGTACATTTAAGTGGAGTGTAAACAAATTCTTACTTTAAGTAAAATGCTTAAAGTTAGAAACGAAAAGATAGGCTCTGAGGGGTGTACTAGGGGTATCGTGTACTAAAAATGAGTACAACGCAAAGGGTGTGGGAGAATTACTTGACCAATATAGCCAATGTAATTATAACAAAAACACAGGTGTAAAACAATGGGTTAATCCTAATGCCTCTTATCATGTAGTAAATCTAACTACACGAATGTAGTCTCACTTGTGGCCTCGGAATGGTCCTAACGCAAGTTCTAGAATCTAAGTGCTACCGGTACACACATCATAGCATAAATGCTTTTCCTACCAATTCTAGGGGCGAACCTCACATATTTGGGGGTGGAAAATTTTTTAGTGGTACGGTTTTGTGCTAGTCATATAACTCCTATCCGTGAGACGCTCATTAAGACCAAAGTTTCACTCCTATATGTTGTAAAAAATTTTAAATTTGGCACTAAAATTGCCTTAACGGGTATTTCTCTTAGTTTTATTACACATCTACCATCAAACAAACAAAAATCAAGTGCAATTGTATTCTCTAAGGTATCATCATTTACCCTCCCCTTACATTTAAGATGAACATTGTCCCCAATGTTCAAATAACAAGATGTAAAAGTAATAAGGTAAAAGAATGAAATCAAATACTCCCCTGATTCGCTCGGTGGATAAAGGGGTAACATGGTTAGATCTTCTTCCAAGGTAATGTTGAAGCTTCAAGATTAAAGTAGCGCCAAAAGCTAGATTCCACATACATCTCCTTGTCCAAAATAACCTGTTAATCCTGAGAAAACAAACACGAAAACCTGCATAACATCGGCGGGATAAATCTGTATAAGGATATAATGCTTGTGGAATGATTATTTTGCAGATTCCTGGAGTTTATAAGTTAGAGATTTAATAAAAACTTTTTATGATTCCGGAAGAAAAACAAAACTTTCAAAAATTTCAGAAAATTAAAACCTGACGCCGTCAGAAATGATCTGACAGAATTCTCATGTTAAGTTTCCGGAAAATTTCTGGAAAAACCTATACCTTACTTCCTGGAATTCCTGCAAAATATCATTATGACTCGATACAAGCATTTGACTCAAACAAATACTAATATGTATGTTAATTTATTATTGTTACGATTCATGTTCATTTGTTCTAATAAACCGATTTGGATTTCCCTTACACTTAACTTTTGCAAAATACCTTTATATGTAGTTAAGACGAAGTTAAAAACAAGATAAAGCATTTTCACAATTTAGTTTCGAACATGAATCAATAATAATAAAAATTAAACATACATACGGAAGCAAATAAAATCAAACAAACAAATAAATAAACATACAAAGCAAATAAAGCTTGGGTTGCCTCCCAAGAAGCGCTTTTCTTTATTAACGAGTCTTGTAGCTAGACTCAAAGTCACCGTACATTACGTGACTCCATCATTGGTCACGGTTTCTAGGTTCCCCTTTGATTCTCTATCAGAATCACTTTCATAGTAAAGGTATTTCGAGTCCTCGAAATCAAAAGGTTTGTTTTGGTATTTAGAACTAAGCTCCTTAACATGCTTAAAGAATCCACTCGACAGGTCAAAAGTGTCCTTACATCCTCTTCTCACATCATCATCACATAACACGAGTTGGGAACTTAACCCATCGAGCCCTCCATAATCAATCTCCTTGAATTCTCTCATCTTGTAAGGCGTTTGGTATGAGATTTCCCTAATCCCATCGGTGAAAGTCATGATCCCATTGAGCTCGTCCACAACCAAGCATGTGGCCTTGCAAAAAGGTGCCCCAAAAACAACTTGTGATAACCTGGGATCGATGTACTTTTCGATATTATCGACGATTGCGAAGCTCATAGTGAATGTCATATTTCCTACAAACACCTGTACATCATCATCTATGCCAATGTCATCCTTCCCTTTATGAATCATCCCCCATCTGCAAATGTTGTTATAATGAAACAAGGACATCACATTTTTGGGTAAACATGTGTCAATGTAAACATTATAAAAATGCTTGTGACCAATCATGCAAGGTATTTTGAGATTATTCGGATCACGTCGCTTAATTCGGCCAGGCCTTCTACCGTGTAGCCCCCATGTGTTGCAAATTGCTGATGGTTGATACTCATACACTTCTTTACTGCCATCCCGAAAAATCACTTTCCTGACACCATCGGTAAATAATGCACTACTATCATCCTCATCGAGTATCACTCCCGTTGCTTTTATGAATGGTTTGCCTAGAACAAGGCTAGTTAAGGATGGGCTGATGATCGAGTTCATGTTATTAAATACAGTTAGCTCGATATGAAAGAGGAACTTTTCTATCACAATTGGTACCCTTCCTATTACCCCGATGATATTAAACCCTTCATATTTGACCTGTTTGGTGAAGGCTTCGTTATATAGAGAAAGGGATATTGCATTCATAGAAGAGTTGGGGTTTATGTAGGCATCTTTTATAAACTTTTTCCTAGTGGTGCAAGATATCTTAAGGACCCTGGGAGCGCCATCCTCTATTTTCTCTCCAAATCCCATAGGCAGCTTTGCTGTGCTCCTCTCAAGTTCCTCCATCAGGGGGCGGTCTAGCAGTCCTGGGAGCCCATGAGGCATTTTGGATTTCTCTTCCGAGCCCTCCTCATCACTCACCTCTCTTGTACTAGAGTTCTTTGGTGAGTCTAGATAGTTGCTGGGCGCCTCGGGGTTCTTTTCGGGAACTTCACCCTCCATTTCATTGTCCACATTCTCGGTTGATTGTTGGTCCAGGTTGGGTTTAGGAATAGGTATTGTTGTAATGGTGTTCACGAAGTGGAGTGGTTTTGAAGGGGTATGAGTATCTCTAGTTTCTTTTCCGTTTTGTGATATGTGTTTGAAGAGTTTACTAGGGTGCTTGATTTTTACAGGAGGGGGTGTTTGGTGAGTCACCGTGACAGATTTGATCTCATTAACTCGTGCCAACTCACAAGTTGACCTGCCAGCAATGCGCTCATTGATAACCTTTAACAGGTTATCAACCTTGTTGTTCATATCAACTTGCTGTTGTCTGAATTGATTCTCAAGTTTGGAGAGCTGTGTTTCTTGAGAGAGAATGAATTTTTGTAGTGATTCCTCGTGATTTTGTTGTTTATGCGTATGCTGATGAGGATAATGTTCAGACCAGGTGAGTGGGGGAGAGTCATTGAATGATACGTTTCGAGTTTGGTTCCAACTAAAATTTGGCTTACTCTTCCATGCCTCATACCTATCTTCGGAATTCTTGGGTCCATAATTAGTGGTGAGCCACTTATCTCCCGCCTTATCGATTCGCGAGGATGCGAATTCTTTGAAAGCCTGTTTGGGGAGTTCCATGCAATCACAAGTGTCGTGGGGACCACTACATAATTTACACGAAGAAGTGATTTTGTTCACTTGGCTTGAAGGTTTAGGAGCCTCGTAGGATTTCATAAGAAACTTGACTTGGTCTTCAAGTTCTATGATCCTACGGTCGGAAGTGCTTGAATTGTTCGAAGGCAAAGATATTGCCTTGACCGTTTTATTCAAATCACGAGGATCATTCCAACTTTCATTGTCATAAAGAGCAAGATCTTCTAGGAGAGCCCATGATTGTTCCGCACTTAGATCACGTAGCTTACCACCGGCCAATTGGTCAATGGTTCGCCTCGTGGAGATTTTGATGTGGTCATAGAAGATTTGGACTTGGAGCCAAAGTTCTATGCCATGGTGAGGGACTTTTTGGAGTAAATCCTTGAATCGAGTCCATGCCTCGTAGAGGGTTTCGCCTTGATGTTGTTGGAACATCAAGATATCATTCCTTAGCTTGGTAGTTCTTCCTGGTGGGAAAAACTGAGCAAGGAAACGAGTGGTGAGATCATCCCAAGAGGTGATGGATCCTGCGGGTAGACGCTCTAGCCATTGACTAGCTTGGTCCCGCAGAGAGAATTGAAAAAGACGCAGTCGGGTCGTCTCTCGAGTGGCAACATCAAGGTCTATGGAATCAACGATTTTGAGAAAGTCCTTGAGATGTTGATTAGGATCTTCGGAACGAAGTCCATGGAATGCGCATCCGCTTTGCACCAACCGGATGGTGTCGGATCGCAAGGGAGTGACATTGGCTCCTTGAGTGAGCTCAATGGTGTTTCGATAGCCATGGTGGCTAGGACGAGAGTAGTCTCCTAAGGTACGGGCTCTAGGAGGTGGGTTGTTGGGATCGAGGATATTACCACCTTCCATGATGTCGGATGGTAATGGTTACGAACAAAGAAACGAAGAAAAAAAATAGACTAAAGAAAACCTAGAAAAATAAAATAAAAATCTCACTAGAAAGGAATCTAGTGAGTAGACCTAATAAAATAAAAATTCAACCTAAACAATAACTATTCCCCGGCAGCGGCGCCAAAAACTTGATGCGTGGTTTTGCGACCTTACAACAGGTTTTACCTCTCGAGGGATCTCAAGAGGCTTGCAATCCCCACCAGGCAGTGTACCTGACCGATGTAGTATAGTGTAGTGGCAAGTACCGGGGGATTGATCGTTCTCTAGGGGAATAGTGTCGTTAGGATTGAAAATCTACTCTAATAGGTCTAAGGGTGAGGGAAGATTCTTTTTGTATTTTTTTTATATTTTTTATAAAAGCAAGTAAAATCTCGGGTTTGAAGGAGTGGGCGGAATTAGTTGCTAGTCAACTAACCCAAATAACTACAATTGCAAATAAAATAAAATAACTGAAAATAAAAAGGTTGTGGAACTTATATGGAGAGAAATGTGTTTACTTAGATTTCCTTACTCCCTAACTATCTTTTACCGGTTGCTTAGTGTATATTAATTGCGTGGATGACGGGTGTATTCCTTAATACCAATCGTGGGGTGGCGTACGTACTTCCCCAACTCTATAAGCTCCTACTTCACTCCTATGTCGAGCCGGCTAAGAAGCTCCTAACATGGGATCATTAGAATTCGCTCATGCATTAAATACAACCATAAAAACCTTAGTACGCATTGGTTCATGTTTCTTAAGACGTTCAAGCAAGTTACCGTATAGGAGGTTAGCCAGTTTTCTTAAGCCTAACATCGATAAACAATCATCCAATACAATTAATAACACACCAACGACCAATAATCAATAGTTAGGTTTCATTAGATCTAAGCAAACACAAGATAAATCTAGCCTAGCATGTTAAATAAAAGACAAGAACAAGATATAATCAAACAACACATAGACATATTGAATGATTAATTGATTACTTATCTTCAATTGAACATGGGAGATCCAAGGGTATAAAACCCTTAAAAATGGCAGAAAAATCGTCTTAGGGTTTCTCCTCACAAAGTTGCACACTAATGACTAAAAATTATGAAAATATATATAGGAAAACAGATCTGACGGCGTCACGTTATAGAGCTGACGCCGTCACCTCGCCGCGGTTAGGGTTTCTTGATGGCCTTCTTGACGCCGTCCCCTTTTAATCCTCCAAAATCCTCTCTGGCGCGTCAAGGGTTGACGGCGTCACACTAGGGCTTGACGCCGTCACAGGTACTTTTTCAGCAGATTTTGAGACTTTGTCGTTTTCTTCACTTTTATGCTCCAAAAACGTCCAAAATGCTTCCTTTTCCAGATTTCTTCTCCAAAGTACCTAAAATGACAAAAGGAACGATTTAGGGCAATATTTGATCAAATAAATACGATTTAGGGCTTAAATGACCCCCTAAAAGCGGTACACTTTTCGCTTCATCAGTAGAAGAAGATGAGCAAAAAGAGCTTGAAAGACAAAGGCAGCTGGCTGAGAATGAGACAAAAACTAGAGCATTACTTGAAAACTGGGAAGATGAACAAGCAAGTAATGAGGCTGCTATCAAATGAGTTAAGGTGAAAGAAGAGTTAAAAGATGATTTTGCTGCTATAAATGAGTTTGACTTCTTGGAAGAGTTTAAAGTAAAACAGAAGAAGAAGTTGGTCAATCAGAGGAAGAAAAAGAAAGTGCTTAAACCTCCTACAAGAAGGGAACTCAGAACTCATCAAGAATATTATCTGAGACATATGAAGAATTGGAAATTAAAAGATTTGAAGCTTTTGTCATATGAAGATGTTGAAAAGAAGTATGAAGCAGCAAGGAAGGAGATAGAAAGCAAAATTGATCCACTGAATGATGATGAGGTTGCTAAGCTTACAAGAATAAAAGTAGCACCAAATGCTTACATGAATCCTGAGTCAAGTGTTAAAAAGCCCATAGTGTCTAATGCTGAAAAGGAGAAAGAGGTTATTGTTGAAGCTGAAGTAAAGATTGAATCCTCTGTTGGTATAAAAAGATATGGGAGGAGAGTAAAGCAGGTGGCTAGGAAGAAGAGAAGAACTCAGTCTGTACTGATGAGTGATTCAGAGAAAGAGGATAGTGATGAGCATAATTTTGAAGAAGTGACTGCTGATTTCACCTAAACCTGCACCACAGCCTACAAGACCAAAAGCCAAAGGAGTTACCATAAGAGAACCTGAACCAGTGTCTAAACCTACACAACCAACATACACTGGTAAAGGTAAAGGAAAATTAGATGACACTTTCCCATGGCATATTCCTTTTGAATTCTGGTCAAAAGAGGATCAATCTAGGTATGATTCAGATGCTGCAAGAAAATTGGTAGAAGAAGATGAGCAAAAAGAGCTTGAAAGACAAAGGCAGCTGGCTGAGAATGAGGCAAAAACCAGAGCATTACTTGAAAACTGGGAAGATGAACAAGCAAGTAATGAGGCTGCTATCAAATGGGTTAAGGTGAAAGAAGAGTTAAAAGATGATTTTGCTGCTATAAATGAGTTTGACTTCTTGGAAGAGTTTAAATCAAAACAGAAGAAGAAGTTGGTCAATCAGAGGAAGAAAAAGAAAGTGCTTAAACCTCCTACAAGAAGGGAACTCAGAACTCATCAAGAATATTATCTGAGACATATGAAGAATTAGAAATTAAAAGATTTGAAGCTTTTGTCATATGAAGATGTTGAAAAGAAGTATGAAGCAGCAAGGAAGGAGATAGAAAGCAAAATTGATCCACTGAATGACGATGAGGTTGCTAAGCTTACAAGAATAAAAGTAGCACCAAATGCTTACATGAATCCTGAGTCAAGTGTTAAAAAGCCCATAGTGTCTGATACTGAAAAGGAGAAAGAGGTTATTGTTGAAGCTGAAGTAAAGACTGAATCCTCTGTTGGTATAAAAAGATATGGGAGGAGAGTAAAGCAGGTGGCTAGGAAGAAGAGAAGAACTCAGTCTGTATTGATGAGTGATTCAGAGAAAGAGGATAGTGATGAGCATAATTTTGAAGAAGTGACTGCAGATGATATGAAAAGGATTATGGATTTCACAGTTCATAAACCTCAAGAAGAACCTGAGTTACTTAATGTAGTTCCTTTGTCAACAAAATACCCAATCATTTCCTACTCACATGATGTTCTAGATGGTAGTCAAGCATGCTGGGGGATTAAGAGATCAAATGGTTCAAGTGTGGCATATATCAGTTTTTCTCAAATGTTGCACTACATGGATAGGGATGATATTCTACAACTCTGGAAGCTTTACAAGATGAATTATGGTGATACTAGACCAGAGGTGGTGCATGAAAGACTCAACTATTACTATTTGAAGAATATGCTTGAACCTGATGAAAGAAGTCTTGATTGGAAGAATGTGATAAGTTCAAGCAAAGTTATCAGATGGTATCTATATCAATCATGTGGAGTACATGCATTGACTGGAAGTAATGGTTTGTGTTTATACATGTTAACAGAGAAAGATTATCCTGTGTTCAAGAATACTGCTCTTCTGACTAATATGCTACAACCTGGAATGCTGAGTTTGCAAAGACCATTTTTATCAGATCATCAAGCTTTTGAGTTAGTGGAGAGGTATAGAAAAGTGCTGGAATCAAAGACCTCAAAACAGTAAAGTGTTTGGAAGCATCCTCCTGGTGATTAGCTGGATTTAAAGGAAACTTGATGATTTTTGGAGAAAAATATCAAGTTTAGGGGAGGATTGTTGGGTCTAAAGATGCTGTTGTTCATTACTCTGCTGATTAGTTAAGTAACTCTGCTGATTAGACTATTACTCTGCTGTTTGGTAACTCTGCTGGATTGGGATAATAAGCTTAGTATAACTCTGCTGCTAGCCACGAAGACTCTGCTGCTAGGAAGATTATGCTGCTGCTTATTGGATATGTATAGTATGTTAAGGATATGTATAGAAAAGATACGTAAAGATATTTTTCGTGTATAGAAAGTTTCGTGTATAAAAGGAGGGTCTAGGGTTAGGTTTTAGAGACGTATCATTATTGTTTTACACTTCAAGGTTTCTTGTAACCCTATTGCTATCGAACAATCGTATTAATATATTGAAGTGTTGTTTGAGAATTTGTTTGTGTTTAATTCTTCTTAAGATCAAATATTAATTTCCGCATAATATTTGATATACAACTCAAGATCAATTTCTATACCGATTGCTTTAGGTTTATATCTAAAGTAATTAATAAGATCGTGAAGCTCAACTGGGATCAACATGCTTTGAAGGGGCGCGTGGGTTTTATGTCCCCACTCGCATCTTCACCAGCCAACCAAGTATCAACACGTGGCATTTTGGTAGGGGGTGTTACCATAGTAGGACCCCTGAGTACTTAATGGTCCAATTATATTGTACTCCGTTAGATAAATGTACCATTGAGTAAAACATAGCGGAAATGTAAAAACTGAAGTTACATAATGAGCCCTTGAATTTTGTTTATATATACATTCACCCCCTTTTTTATTTTTTGCAGCATGCATGTTGCACCAATGATATCCACTTAGACCAAGAGTAGTGGGGAAGGAGTGGGTTGGGGCATTTGTTGACACTTGGCGGTGAGAGAAGAAGGGCGTTGAAGCAAAATTGGGGGTAATGGTTCAACGCCCGTTTTATATAAAGTTACTTTTTCAATTTAAAGTTATTAACTTTAACTCTCTCTCCTGACTTCAACGCTCTCTCTCCTGACTTTAACTCTCTCTCCTGACAATACCAATGACTTTACCCATAACTTTAACTCTCTCTCTCTTAATAGCAGTGATTTTTGTCAGTAAGAAATAAAGAAACGCCAATTGTTCAATCAACGGGCGTTTATAATTTTGCCAATTCAACGGGCTTCAACGCCCCAAGGGGGTGGGCCAACGGACGTTGAAGGGGCAACTAAGCCCACTTCAACGCCCACTACTCTTGATCTTAGAAGACTTTACTACTCAAGCTGCGTTATATATATATTTGTTCATTACTTCATTTAATATTTTTTATAGGTGAGTTATATATATGACGATGTTTTAGTCATGTATATATACGATTGATTGTTGTTTTTTTTTATCCTAGAATTTCTTTTCTATATATAGAATTTAATATTAGGAACAATTTCATTTATATCCTTACAAAACTTCATTATTACGTTAATATCCTTACAAAAATTATAATTACGTCAATATCCTTCGTAAACTTGAAAATACTCATATATACCCAAATAAATAAATTAAGTATAAATCAATTATTTTAATCTCTAAACTCTTTTAATCAACAAGTTAAATTGCATGTTTACCCTTCTCATCAATATCAAACACATACATTCAATCATGCCTTTTCTTCTTCCATGTATTCATGACATGAAGAGCTGTTCTCTTAAATTTGATTATTTTGTACAAATAATGGGATGTCTCTTTGGAAAGTCGTTTTATATATTTATTTGATTGCGTGAACCAACCATGTGGTGTAACAGTGTTTGCCAATTTATGATTTCAGGGAACTATGTTAATGGCATAACGAATCTAAAATATTTACCCTTGTAATTTAAATTCATATTGTCCAATATGTGTGCTTAACAACCAGACATGCACCCCAATACTAATTGCTTGACACAATTAATTTATGGCACAATAATAAAATGATTATCTAGTGGCCAGGGGGTTCTTATCTTACAAGAAAAATAAGTAGCGACAAGTGTGGTCAATCTGGAAAGAGAAGATGAATTGGGAAGAAGACGAGGCATGTGTCTGTTTGATTTTGAAAAGAAAGATAAATGTGTATTTTAACTTATTTATTAATATCAAAATAAGAGTTTTAAAAAATAAATCATTTAATTACACTTAACTTATTTATTTGGTCATACATGAGTATTTTCAAGTTTAAAAATGATATTGATGTAATTTTGTTTTTTGCAAGGATATTAATGTAATAGTGAGGTTTTGTAAAGATATAGATGAAATTCTACCTTAATATTATATTCCGTATGAGTAGTTTTATATTTTGCGTAAATTAATGCAACTAAGGGGGCGTTTGATTTCGACTTAACTGACTGAATATGAAAAAAAACTGAATTAATTAAGTCATATAAAAAATGTTTGTTTGTAACTTAATAAAGAAAGATGACTCAAAATATTAAGTAATAAAACTGAGGTTGTATGCATTAAATCATCTTTTAATTAAACTTGACTTAATAAAAAAATTTAACAAACAACCCTAACTCATGTTCTAATACGTTCTAACTTTATTTTACTAGAGGGAGAGACTTCAACCAAAATAGATTTCGTTGGTTTTAAGGGGGGGAGGGAGTGGTCACCACATGGTGAACTTCCCCAAACTCGCCACGTCACCATCTACCAATCACAACCCTACATGTTAAAGTTTACCAAAGTTTACCAAAATGGTGGCGGCGGTCATCAAAGTTTACCAAATCCCACATTTTCCACATCACATTTTTTTTCCATTTATTTTTAATACATAAACTATATAAAAATAAAACACATAATATTTCATTAAAAAAAAAAAAAAAAAAAAAAAAAAAAAAAAAAAAAATCCTACAATACTTAAAAAAACAACATTACCTAAAACTTAAAAAAAAAAACACATCAACTAAAAACGACATAAAAGAAACTAGATAAAAGAACTAATCATCGAGATACGGCAAGTCTTGAGCCGCTACGTGCTCCGTGAGATCAAATCGAAGGCGGTGATGGACCTCTTCATCTATTAGCTCCGCCACAACGTTTTCGTCATACACCGGTTCCACCGGTCCATCCATAATATAAACCGGTGATATTGCCCTCCCGTCGCCTTTTATTACCATGTTGTGCAAAATAATAGCCGCGTGCACAAACTTTCCAATCTTCGCTTTAGTCATAGCCCGGAGAGGTCGAGCAAGAATTTTCCATTTTCCCTTTAAAACACCAAATGCTCGCTCGACATCCTTTCTTGCCCCCTCTTGCAACCTTTTGAATTTTATTTCCTTTGGGTCGGTTGGATACGGGTATGCCTTAACAAAGGTTGACCACTTGTTGTAGATTCCATCGGTAAGGTAGTAACCGCGTTTGTAGAAGCGCCCATTCACGTGAAATGAGGTGTTCAGAGCCGTTCCATTTTGCTCCGCAAGATACAAGTCGGACTGATTCAATACGTTGATGTCGTTGTTTGACCCCGGAGCACCAAAATACGCATGCCAAATCCATAAATCCTGTGACGCTGTAACCTCAAGCATAATAGTCGGGACACCATGGTCACCTCTCGTATATTGCCCTCTCAATCTTCTAGGACAATTTTTCCATTCGACATGTGTGCAATCGATGCTCCCAAGCATCCCTGGTATGTGATGTCGAGCCTCATGGGCCTCGAAAATGCGTAACACATCGTGTTGAGTCGGCCTTCGTAAGTACTCTCGACCGTACAACTGAATGATGGCGTCACAAAAATAATCAAGAGCTTCACGTGACGTTCTTGCGGCCATGCATAAATACTCATCGTACTCATCGGGCGGATTACCAGTTGCGAGTTGCTTAATGGCGGAGGTGCATTTTTGTAGCGCCGTGAAACTTTTCTTGCTACGAGCGTCATAACCTTCTTGAAAATACGGGAATTGCGCTTCAATATCAGCCACTATGCTCAAAAATATGGTTTTATTCATACGAAACTTCTTTCTAAAGTATGCGTCATTGTACTTTGGTTCTTCAACGAACCAATCATTGAGTAGAGTTTCAAGACCAACTTCTCGATGACGCTCAACGTGTGTACGAGGGCGAAAGGTGCTAGAGCTTGCCGTGTCTACAACCCATTGATACGAGTCGTGCCAAAATTGCAACGAGCTACTCATGGAATCGTCGGTTAAAGACGGGTACATGTACTCTTTGGACGAAGTAGACATTTTTTTAGGATAAAAAGGTTGAGATTTGTGTGGTGATTTTTTTTATAAAAGTGTTGGATAAGAGATGTTTTTTAGATATGAAATGAGTGTTGTGGTTGAATTGTGTAGTATTTATAGAGTGTATTGTTTAAAAAAGGGGTAACAAAAATTTTTAAGCCCAAACGGCTATATTCTTTGATTTGGTCAAATATGACCGTTGCATCATGTCCTTTCTCTCTCGGCAAAGTTTGCCAAATTGGTTTCCATTTTGCTCGGCACCGACTAGCGGCGGCGGTGTGCCCAATCGGCACCGGCCTTTGCCGATGACTTCCCCGAGTCCACTCCCTCCCCCCTAAGTTACAGTATTAAATTAGCTGTTAAACTATAGCCGAAGTGGTTGATTTTTAAAATTATTAAAGAAACCTATGATTGATCAGGTCATTAATTTTGTCAAGTCATGAATATATAAACAACTAGCTTCAAGGCCCGCCCGATGGGCGGCTAGTTCTAAGATTTTTTTATTTAAATAATAGATGATGGAAATAATAGCATACTATACTCTACAAAAATCAAATACTCTACTCTACTCAAATCAAAGACTTATCCATAAGTCGTAAAAAGACCTTTACTTGTTTTTGTAATGTTTAAACCTTCTCCTTCAATAAAAATAATAGTCACCAAAACCATCCATAAAAAATATTATGTCATCGTCCTGTTAGAAACACCACTTTATTGCATTCATAAATTAATATTCGGATAGCTATATTTGTTTTCAGTCACATATTTCGAATGCTATGTCCTTTCCTACTTAGTTTTAGGTTCTGTAACTCCAACTCGATGATGGAAGAGCAAACGTGTTATGGACAACCCAAAGTTTGACCTGAGCTTTGTTTATTGTTACACTCTTCAAAAGAAAGATTTGAATTCAAAGCAACATATAGTTAAAACCACATAATACACGCTGCATTCTTTTCTCAAACTCCAATTAACACAGTTTAACTATTTTGATGATATAAAAACATTAACATATAAGTTAGGAGCAAAACAACGTTCATCACCTGTGTCGCCAAACATTCAACTTATTAAAGGCATTCTCTCTGTAAATGCAGTTATGGTTGGATTTAGCGGATCCTCGCGACTTGGTTCCTACACAAGAAATGTGATTAGTTATAAGAAGGATACAACTAAAATCGAAGTGCGAAGATCCCCTTAATAAGACTAATTTTGAACAATTAGTCTTAAAAATATAAAATATGAATGATATAACATTTGTTAACTAATACAACTATATACTCGGCTACTGAAGCAAATCATTTTGAAAGCAAAAAGGCGAATATCAATAGAATTGTCAGACTTCATTGAAAATATTAATAAAATGTTTGAGTAGGAAAAAAAAAACCTAATAAAGGTTGGTTAAATAGGATTAATAGTAGATAGCGACAATGATTCTTTACTGCTTTTAATAACCTTATATAACTTTGACATATTTTAGCTGAGAACTACAATAATACACTATACCTCAACCTTCCACCAATCTGCTTATGTTAGCATAAATTTCACCTTATGAGCGCGTACAAATGAGAATGAATACTTATTTCAAAAAGAGAGCTATAACTATACCTTCTCCGTTGCAGTCACGAACTCTTGAGACACGTTATATATATGTAAAAAGTCTTGTAGCCTCAGCCTTGGATGAAGAAGAGTACAAACACCAAGCAGCTTTGCCCATCGTCCGTGAGCTACATCACATGCTGCAAACCCTTCTGCGTTCTCTTAATACGTCAGCTCTGTTGAAAAAACATTTTTGGTGTTAAAAATCTAGTGATGGAAAAATGAAATGTGCAATGGTGTTTCTCCATACTACAAAAGCGAGTATGATTAAACAATAGGTATCGCTCATTTAAAGTTGTAAACACAATATTCAAATGCTATAAAAACCAAGTTAAAATCCAAAATATATGGTTTCTTTAGAACTCATAAAAGAGTACAACATTATGTAACGGAACTCAAGAACTACCAACTATGATGACAATTGCGGATATTGTAAAGAACTACCAACAGAAGAACTGATATGCCAGTTTGATCTTTTGACCATTGGGACTGCTTGATCGAGTGCTTACGTGCAACTTTTTTAAGCAGTATTGAGTGTTTAGATTTAACAGCTTATTTGATTAAGTATTATTGAAGCGGATACACACTTAAACTAAGCAGGTTGGTACCTGCGTATCTTAAAGCAACTAAGAATTTAACTATATGCTAACTTCATAAACTGCTATATTTGACTTGAAAGTGTAATAGGTAATAACTATCAAAACACAATCCCAAACAACCTGTAAATAACATATATTATGATTTATAGACACCATTTACCTTAGCTCCTCTTTTGGGTCTAATTGGAGGTGGTTTATGTGCAGCTTCTTTCTTTGGTTCAACTTCGGCTGCAGCCAGTGGTGCCGCTGGTTCTTTAGCCCTTACAACCCGTTTAGAACAACTTGCTGCCCTCCCGACTTTGATATTCTCAAAATATTGTTCACCTAGATTCCATACCCTGTGAATGACATGATATAATTTCACATCGAAGTTTCATTATAGTATTATTAGCAGTTCAATTAACACATAAATAAACTAAAAAAACATTGTCTTCATTTAAGCATTCCGCTATGTTTGTATTAGCATATCAACCTCATAATGTTCAGTAATTGTAAATATGTAAAATGCTTACAATCCTGTTTGATCATGACCAAAGGACAATGAGGTCCATACAGAAATACTACATTCTCTTGGTTACAAAAACATTTTTCTTACATAATGGATACACAATACTATTGTTAAGAATCTTAAATATTATATAATGAGCATTTGATACTATCAAGGGTTAGAGACCATGGTAGCAAAACCTCTCTTTTTATAAGCGCTGCAACGCTCTATAAAAAGAACAGACATATATGTGGAAAACCTTTATTGCATAAAAGTAAATAAATTACGGTTAAATCGAATATATCAAGAACCTTCATCTGAATTGTCATTCAACTCGAGGCATATTTATTCATTTGAAATGAGTTCAAAGCACCAGAATGTTTCTTTCAGTTTTAAAAGATGCCAGAAAATGATTTACACCACTAAATCACTCTACCTCATGTGAAGTGACTAAAATCATTTACTAATTTCCAAAGAAAATATATAAGTAAAATTATACGTTCTGAAATCTGCATAATGATGATTCCATAATATATCATAACGAATAAAAAATTACAGGCCAAACATGATGGTACTCCAATCCGTTAATTTCAAACAGTTTGCTTGCTAGTACGTACCGTTTTGCACGACTAATTCTCATACACCCATCCCTAGAGAGAGGTCATATGTCGTGTTTCAGTAGAGTCTTTAGGTCATTATACTTTAACCGAGCGCATACTCAATCTGAAATATCGTTAACTTTTCAGCATTTCAAAATGTTACAACATTAATTTTTATGCAAAATGATCAAACAAATGAACTTGAATGTGCCTTAAGGCACGAGCACAATGCAAAGCATCAAAACAACAAACCATCTCTCATTAAAAAAACTAAAGCATGAAAGTAAGTACAATTATTAAAAAATGTGGCCATGTGGTAGCATACCTCGAGTCATCATCATAACCCACCACAAACCATCTCCCATTAATGTAAACCTGCACAATATATATTATGATCATTAGTACAAACCTACACAATTGTCATTAGTAATCTGGATACCTTCATTTTAGAGGGTATAGGTCCAAACAAAATATTAAAGAAAGTATACACCTAATATATTTTTACTACTTGTGCCCAACTACACCATCACATACGCTCAAAGCAAATGAAGAGAGTGTCATACCTGACTACAATATAGATGCAATAAAGATTGTTTTTTAGTCTCACCGCCAATTGCACAAGCATTTACTTACCTTAGCATTTTGTGTTGGTGAGTGAGTCACAAATCAAATCGGCAGTTCTTTACCAGAATTCAATTAGTTGCTGAAAAAATATCAATCAAAAGTTAGTAGTTAGCAACCCAAGATGATCAACATGTTTGTGAACATAGGCTTTTAAAAAGTGAAAGCTTTACCAACTCATTAACTCTGGGCAAGTACAAAACTTAAAAAGTCTAATATACTTAAAAATTCAAAAATGTTATGCAGGATGCAACTTTCTACACAACATAAGATAAAGAACACATGACTATAAACTGGTGCAAAGTAAAGGTGTGCAAACATGCCTTTTAGTACGTAATAGTTATCAACGGACTGAAAAACTACATTCCATCACAAATCTACAATTCATTAAACAATTCCATAAACACTTAATATCTAGTTTAATCACACAAAAAACTACGTTCGAAAACAAAAGGTTTCATAAAAAAAATCATTCGGGACTTTCATCAAACACTTGGTATGCAAAAATAAAATCAATTATCATAATAAATAAATGCATACGTAACTAATCTCTAATCCATCATACATCAAACTTTTTTTATTCAATCGAAACAATTTTTTTTAAAATACCTTAGAATCGGCCATATCGATTGTGTGAGTTTGATAATGTGTTGATCGATTTATGATATTGATAACCAATTAAGGGTTTTCTGAAAAGAGGGATCTTTGGTGTTGGTGAAAGTGAATCCGGTTTTAGTGGGATTAGGTTATTGATCCAAGTTTGATTTTGTCCAAGTTAAATTTTGTTGATATAGTGATGATGAATTTCTTGAAGGTTTGATTGAAGAACGAATTTTGTTTACACAATTTGGTTTGGGGATTTTTGATTAGGGGTTTTTGGTGCCGTTTTTTTCTTTGGAGATACTGGTTGTGGTGGTGTGATTTTGGGTGGGCGTGTTTTGGGAGGGTTTGTTGAGCAGTTAATGCTTTGAGGGGAAAATGAATAAGGGCCATTCGATCAAATGAATTTCCACGTGGCGAGTTTTAAAGAATTTTGAGTTAGAGATAGCTTTTCAAAACCCTGTTTTATTAATATAGTAGATTGACACTTTACCAATAACATATTTTAAATTACAATCCCTTGTTTCGCTAAAAACAAAAATTTTCATTTCATCATTTGTGCAACAAATAAACATACATCGTTGTTGCAAGTTTATCAAAAAGAAAGCTGCACGTAATTTTATAATTAATCGTTACTAGAGATGAAACTTTAATTTGATTTCAAAGTTAATGTTTGCATGAAAACAAATAGAAATAACAATAAAGAGTAATTGATACTATTTTGCAAAATATTGATAGCTGGCAACTTTGTACGATTTATATGTTTTTCTCAAAAATAATATGTGAAGTACAATGTTTAAATTAACTTAGCTGATCATTCATGAGATTATTCGTTCACCTTTTAAAGAATTTGATTTTTTTTCCTGCAATATTATCCTCTTCTAAATCAGTTGAGCTACGCGCATAAAGTCAATTGAGCTAGCCCCAATATTTACTGTTTATTGAGAAATCTCAAACCTCCGTGACTACTAAACTACACCATAGAGGTTAATTATTACAACTTTAACTTAGAGAGAACGATAAATGCACATTGAATAATAATTAAATTTTACTGTTTTTATTTTGAATAGTGATTACATTTACGGGCTATGTGGAGCTAAGTATAGCACTTTATCCCTCTTAGTATTATTGTCTATCTTAATATTGTTAGATAATGAAATCTCGTGGGTGTATTGTATTATTAACCAAACTATATGCAGAGTACATACCATGAACGCTAATGGACCCAAACCTACACACGGGCTCGGGCCTTATAATATATCGCTTAATACTCTCCCGCAATTCGAGCTGTGAAATTGCGAAATCTCAAATTGGAGTGTAAACTATAATTACTAAGAAAAAAAAAATAAAAATAAAGATAGATATCCTAATAAAAAAAATCAAGACTTCAATAGATACTCAGTCGCGTAATCCAAAAAAAATGATTTTGTTTTCTTTTCGACGACTGTCTATATTTATAACGGCGTGTGACGGATCGTCCGACCGGTGGAGGCAGCGATTCCGATATGCTTTTCTTCGGAATTTGATTATGAATCCATGACCCCATGACCGCTAACGGCGCCAGCTATCTTTAAGCGGTTTGAGAGTTATAAGCAAAATAGTGGGCGATTCTTGTCTTCCGAATGCAGCTTCTTGTTTCGGCGCGTGAGGGCGCGTCCCTACAGATACAGTTGCGATTCTGGTACGCTTTTCTTCGGAATTCAATTATGAAGCCATGGTCGCTGGCCTCATTAGATAACTCCTTTTTTTTGAACAGCTTACTTCAATGGTAAATATTCCCCATAATATCTCCTAAGCCCAGGTTCGAACCTGGGTATCCCCACACAAGAACTCAATTTGAGAACTTGTGACCAGCTCCTCTAGGAGGACACTGGCTCGTTAGATAACTCCTTACAGTTTATGAGTTATGGCCGAAACAGTGGGTGGGTAGGGTTTTGGCATCGAACTTTTTTTTTTTTTTTCTTATAATGGATAAAGGGTGGCGGCTAGGGTTTGAACGAGTAGCTTAGGGGAGGCGGCTCAACCTAGCCACCTAGGTATGAGGATTAGATCCGCTATGATATCATGTTAGATAATGAAAACCTGTGGGTGTATTGTATTTTTAACCAAACTAAATATAGAGTACATAGCATGACGTTAATGGACCCAAACCCAAACACGGGCTCGGACCTTATAATATATCACCTAATAAATAATAACTAAATTAATTTAAATTTATTTTGTTACCACTAATCAAAATTATTATTAAAAAACTAAATAAAAGCATTAATTATTGGTTAAGAGGTAAAGTTGTTTTTTCTTTTTAAAAAAATCAAAGTTGTGAGAATTTTTCTTTAAACGTGTTATTTTTGTTTTGAAAAATTATTTTAGTACAGAGTGAGTAATTATTTTTGGTAGTAAGAATTTATTTGTTTTCGTACTACATATGTAAATTATAAGCTCAACAAAGGTTAGTGTTATACAAACTAGTCGAGTATCAATGCATGGCTGTGGCGTTATATAGTTTTCGATAAAATTTTGTTGCATTGATTTGTTTATGCCCGTTACTTTTTCGTATGGTTGTGGTGTTTATACATAATATAGGTTGCGGTTGGAAATTAAACACAAAATAACCAAACAGATGAAACATAGGTTGTTTGATAAAACACGATTTAACTATGAATGTTTAAAACATCTGAATGATTTGAAGTCTCTGAATAAATATAATTCTAAATGAAACATGTTGTTTGACAAGTACTCTGGGCAGATATATCGACAAGATAAATTACAATTGTAACATTTTGATTTTTTTTTAAATATAAAAATCATTTGTTTATACATGCAAAATTACACTACGTGTTGATATCTATCATTTTATAAATTATTTATACATAAAATAATTGGGTAAATATTGTTTAGCTTATAAGTTAGGTGCATAATTCTGTTTAATGTTGCATAAGTCGACAACTTTGTTCAAGTATGTACAAGTCCTGCATAAGTCTACAATTTCTGGGTAAATATTGTTTAGCTAAAAAGTATAAAAATCAAAATACGCAATTGAATGATAAGAGAAAGAAACGAAAATTAGATAGATAAACATTAAATTAAATAAAAGAGTAGTAAAATACATACACATGTAACACGTATTGTGATGACAAATAAATTTAAAAGTCAATAAAAAATGGGGGCAATTGAAAATTGGATTTATATAACATTTTGTTGTTGAATCATTTTGCATCTCCGTTATGCTGAGTCATTCCACCCTTAGTAGAATGATTAAGAGTGAAAAAAAGTTACCAAACACCATTGCCTTTGACCGATTCAGTTTGTTTGTGCTGAGTCTTTTGATTAAGTGGCTATCAAACACAGTGTCACTTTAATTTGATCTTGGTTAAGAGCTTATTCGACGCCAATATCTGCATCGAGTAAAGCATTCATTTTCTACGAAAACAATAAAAAAGAAAAGAAAATTAGCAATACAATGGTGAAAGATAAAATGATGTTATATAGTAGCAAATGTGATGTCAAATATGGAAGTAAATAAATAGAAAAATGAGATTATTTGTTATTAGCTAGTAGTTAAAGGGATGAAGATTATTAGACTAAAGGTAATAGGTGTAAGGGGCTCACCCTTACACCACCTGGTATGTGTTAAAATACACATACCTTTTACCTATTAAAACGAACCAAATAGACAAAAAACTAACCAAATATGCCAAATATATTGTGTTTTTAAGTTTATGCATGTGCAGGTACGGATATTGAGGAAATGGACAAAAATCAAAGAAAAACGACAAAAACGAGCACGAGATTTGGAAAGAGTTAAAAGAGCCGAGGCCGGGGAAGGAATTCTACATTTGGATCAAGCTTTATTCCCAAAAACCTCAAAACCAAGCCTAAATGATTTATCATTTTCATCTATGATCTAAACCAAATTTCACCATTAGTCCTCAAAATATTGCAAAGTTAGTCCCTAACTTAACTCCCATTATCCTTATACTAAATAAAAATAAACCAATCCATTTAACCTATATCCAATTCCACATCCTGATAACCCAACTTAGCCTACCAAGCCCAATCCACCACCTATTTATCTAACCCGTATTCCCTTTTTACCCGAAATAAACCCAGATCAACCCTCTTAATAACCAGTCAAACAAACACTCCCTTTCCCTCCCATTTTAACCCCTGGTTACTATTCACCGTCTTCAACAAAATTACCCTGCTTCACTAACTTACCCACTTCACTTAAATGATTCTAGAAGGCTGACATCACCAAGGGAATGACATGTGGACAAATCCCAGCTGTTCCATTGGCTACAACATCTCCTCACATGATCCAAGGGTCGACAATGGTGAATTGGTGACCAAGCAAAGATCAATGGCCAAGATTAGTGATCCTGAGCCTTCTATGGAAACCCTAGACCTCTTTCAGCTGCTATAAATACAGAGCTCTCTACACACACATAGTTGTCCTTGCTTTTAGACTATTTTCCTAGTGTAATTTAGCTTATTTTCTGTTTTTAAGCTTATTGTACCTTTAATTTCTGTCATTTACTTTTAAAAACGCATTGTAATCTTTACATTTTAATGAAATTCAAGTTTACTCTTTATTTACTTGTCATTTTTATTTAAAAGCACTCTTTACTTTACTTATCTTAATAGCTTAAAAGCTCTTTATTTTTCCTGTTTTATAAGCTCATTTAAGCTTTCTAATAGCTTATTGTGAGTTTATTGTTGTTATTTTCTGTTTTGAATTCAAAAAATCAAAAAAAAAAAAATCAAAAAAAAAAATCAAAAAAAAAAAAGGTTCAAAAAAGTCAACAAAATTCAAAATAAGCTGTTGTGGATGATAAGCCAGACCTGGAAGGGCTTATTGCTATTACTAGCTTGTCTTTGACAAGCTAGAGCTTGTAGAGTAGCTCCTTGAACCTATTTTGCCCTGTTTGTGCAAGGGTGTTTGTAAGTTTCCATTTAAAGTTCTATTTTAATGCATTTAGCTTATTTCTGCTTTTGTTAATGCTTATTTGGTTGTTTACTGCTTATTTGTGCTTTAGTTAATTAATTATTGCTTATTTACTAGCTTTTATTTACTTGTGCTTGTTTTTACTCAAATTCATCAAAAATTCCAAAAATAAGTCATTTCTAGCTATAGCTTAATTTAGTGCTTAATTTCTGTTAAGGTTTGCTTAAAAGTACTTATTATAGTTGTCTAAGCCTTAGGTTTTCAAATCATAGCTCAATTCAGTCTTAAACCTTAAAATCAAAAACAGCCTAAATATAAGGGGGTGTTTGGCATAGCTAGGTTCTTTGACTTTTTAGATGATTTTCTCAGTTTGACCATATGGATAGTTTTTGTTAAGCTTTACTTGATTGTTAGAAGCTATTTTTAAGAGGTTTTTAGTTGATATGTATGGTTTAGCTAGTTTGAGCTATTTTTCCTAGATTTCTATTTCTTCACTGCCCTTATTAGCTTTTCTTGGTTAGATAAGTTCTTAGTGTTAGATTTTGGTATTTATATGTTCAATATGTTGCATTATGTTGTCTTTAAAGAATTGGTTTTGTTTCAATATGGTTTGAAGGGATTTTGACCCATTTCTGTGATTCTGGTACATCAGTAGTTATTTCCACTCAGTCCTGTGTATGCCAATTTTTTAGTCAATTTCAAGTGCTTATTTGAGTTCATTTAGTGCTTAATTTGCTAGTTCTAGATAGGTTGCTATTTGATCTTTGCTGATTCCCAAATTTCAGGCTTTTTTTTAGCTTATTAGTACCTTTAAATAAGCTCAAAAGTGCTTACTCAGTCAAGTGTATACTGAGACATCAGTATACACTTTGCTTAAGTAGCCTCCTTTTCATCTCATTTATAAGCTCTTATTAAGCTAATTAAGGTCTGGATTTTGTCCTAAGTGCTTATTGGTGTTTGAACTTCAATTGTTTTCAGTCATTAGTAGATTTGCTTATTGCTTAATAGCCTTTCTTTTAGCTTAAAGTTGCCTCAGTAGTGTGTTTTACCCTGCTTCAATACCCTTTTTGCTTATTAGATTATATGTGCTTTTTGCTTTTTGTTATAGCTTATCCTGCTTATTTTAGCTTATTTATATTAATCTCAGTGTGCTATAGCTTATTTAGTTTGCCTTTTAGCTTAAAATTAGCTTAATAGCTTATTTAACTTTAGCCTTAGCTTAATTTTCTATTTCATTCAAGTCAGTTCTTCAAAAGCCGTTTCTAGCTTATTTTTTTTAGTTCTAAAATTTTTGTCTTTTCAAAAAGTTACTATTTCTTCCTTATTTACAAGTTTCAAAGAAAAAATAAATAATAAATAAATAAAATAAAATAAGTTTGCAAAAAGTGAGGTCCAGGGGTCGAACCTGAGACCTCACCCTCACAAAGCCTCAACACACACACCTCTGAACCAGTTTCCCTTGGGACTTTTTCATTCATAATCCTTCGTAGTTTTTTATTTAACCAAGCTTTAGCTCTTTAAGCTTATTTTACCTTTAGCTTTTTCAAATAAGCTGTGAACTTCTCTTTATTTTTATTAAGTTTGTTTTATCTTAAAGTAATTTCCTGCAAATTTTTAGATTTTTATTTTTAGTATAACTATTTTTTAATCATTTAATTTCTTTAAATTAGTTTTTAATTCATAAAAATTAAAATATAAATAAAAATATAATAATTTTCTTTTTTCTAAAATTTTCTTTTATCATTTAGGACTTAGGAAAATTAGTTTTACATACCTATGATTGGTATTTCTTAATTTTCACGTTTTAGGCTCGGGATTAGCTCGAGCGTGCTCGTTTTTAGGTTTCTTTTACATCTTTGCTTACGTGTGCTTCTTATTATTGTTTTACTTGCTTTATAAGTTGTTTTTAGTTTATGTTTATATATTTTAGCTTAAAAATCCAAAATCTAATATTTTCACTATTCACGACACAAAATCACGACTCGAATTCACTAAATTCCATTCACACCTTCGTCGGGAAAACGACTCGAGTTTACATACTTCCTTTGTAATCCTTGGAGAATATCTATACTATAATTGACAGCAAATCAATTTTTGGCGCCGCTGCCAGGGAAGGTTTGAAGTGAATTTTTGATTCCCATTCGATGATGAGTGTTTTAAAGATCCTTCCCTGTGAAGTTATCATTTTCTCTTGTAAATATTTTCTTATTATTTTTATAAAAAACCAAAAATATTTTCCTTTTTAAATTTTGTTTTTCTTTTATCTTAGTTTGTTTTTCCATTTTAAAAATCCAAAAATATTCCTCTTATTCGTTTAATTCTTCTTTATGTCTTCATCTTACCATTATGGTTGTGAATGGTGTGGGGGTCCTCCAAATGGTGGAAATTGCCCCGGTTGTAGCATTGTAAATTCGGGAAAAAGGTTTGTCTATGACCAAAATTCCTACAATGAAACAACCAATTTCTTTAACCAACCCCTACACCATGAGATGGAGACATATTCTTGTGAATATTGTGGAGGTCCTCACCAAGGTTTTAATTGTCAAGCAGGGAACATGCTTGTCTATGAGCAAGTTCCATGTAACAATCAAAACTTTGGTTATGATCATTATGCATATAATTCACCGAATCAGTCACAGCAAACGTATTGTTGTAAGTACTGTGGAGGTCCTCACTATAGCTCCGATTGTCAAACGAGGAACCCGCTTGTCTATGAGCATGTCCCTTGTAACAATTATGACTATTCTTATCTTGACCAACCTCCACAGTACCAAATAATTCAAACACAACCTCAGCCATTTCCTCAAGAATTTATCCAAGAATATCAAGCTGTAATGAATAAACCTGAGGATTTGGTTATTAAACTTACACAAGAAGATCTTCATCAAAAAACTTATGGAGAACTTCTAGCTGAAGAACAAGCAGCTAGAGTAAGTTCTCAATATTGTAAAACTTTCGTTTACGATGACGATGATGAATCTATTCAAATTGGGGAGTTTTATAATAATTCATCAACTGCTATCACACCCGTCGAAAAGCAGGAAGACAAAAGAAGCATGGCAGAATTATTAGCAGAGGAGCAGATGCAACATATAAGAGTTTTATATGCTAACAATAAGGTCGACGACGATTATGACGAGGAGTATGCCCCTGAATTTCTTGAAATTTCAGATAAACCTCCGAGTGGCAATCCCACTCCGTCTTCAGAACCTATCATTTCCGACTCTTCCCCTTCCCTCACTCCAGTTGAGGGAGGTGATCGTCTCTTGGAAGAGGTTGATGCCTTTCTTACTAAAGAAGATTCAATTTCACCGGAAATTGATGATTCTTATCTTGATCCGGAGGGAGACATTCTTTTTGAGAAATTATTGAACAAATAACCATCACTTTCTCTCCCTCCGAAGGAAGTTGAAATCAATCCTCCAAAGGAATTTGATGACCTTGTTTCCGAAACATTCAAAACGACTATCACCAATCCTCTGTTTGATTTCGGATCTGAATTTACTTTAATTTCAGATAACCAGATCTTTGATATTCAGATGATTGATTCTCTTCACGATTTACATCATATGATTGATTCTTTTCACGAGAAGTTCTCCAGTGGACTCACTCATATCATATCTCCACCGGAGTATGATCACTTCTATTTTGATCTTAAAGAAGATTTTAGTCTAGGGGGAGACGTACTCTAGCATAAGAGATTGCTTATTGATGACAAAATCCCGACCCTCCCTCCCGAGATGACTTTTGAACAAAAGAGCTTTAATGATGAAATTCAAATTAAGAAGATTACTTCTGAGGATGGAGATATTATCGTAATTGTTATCAAAATCTTTCTTCCCTTCCTAACATATGATGTGACTTCTCATCTCCTTCACTCGTTCGGGAGTGAAGACACCATCTTTGACCCCGACATCGTCGTTTATAATTTCTATTTAGAGCTGTGGGTATCTCATCGGAGTGGAACTTTCATGTGCTTCAATGTTTATCCAAACATCTTGAATGAAAATCCGATGGAGATTTTCTTTTCCACTTGCTCCCCCAAGAACAATTAAATTCGGGGCGAGTCAAGCTTAACGACTCGATAAAAAAAACAAGCGCTTCGTGGGAGGCACCCCATGCTTTTCCTTCTATCTTCTTTCAATTTTCTTTCTAATAAGTGTGACGTGAGGAGGTCTACCTCTTTCATTTCTCGTGTTTTGTGGTTGTTGTTTTTGTCCAGGATTTGCCCGAATTATGAAGACTCTTGTGCTGGTGGTTTTGTCTTTCTCCACTCGAGTCTCATCCTTCGTTGCTTTTATGGAAAATCCGATATCCTAAATCTTATCTACTAACATTTATCTTTTGGCATAATTCATAAACGGCCTTAGATTTATGTAGGAGAACCCTTACCTTAAAACATTGAGGACAATGTTTCGTTTTAGTCTTGGGGGGGGGGGGTAATCTTTCAATTTGATTTTTGCCTTGCACTTTGCCGTTTACTCTCGCAACTCCGTTTTTCCTCCAAAAATAAAAAAAAAAAAAAAAAAAAAAAAAAAAAAAAAAAAAAAATTGAAAAAATGAGAAAAATTTAAAATTTTTTGCTGAAATCCCCCAGACTAAGGTATTGCCGTGTCCTCACGCAATGTCATCAACTCATGCTTTTGAAACCAAAAATTTCAAACATCTTTTTACTAACTTTGAAAAGTAACAAAATATTCAAAAGAGATTAAGAAATCAAAAGTTCTAAAAACGCCCCGTTTTTCCAATTTATTCATACTTATACTATTTTTGTATTTTTCTCTTTTTCATGCGACGGTATGTTGACTTTCATTATTTCACCATAACTTTTAGGATCACGGAGTAGGAAACACAACTCATAAAGAAGTGGCCATACGGATAAAATTCATCGTCCCTGATTTTTCACGAGTCCCCAAACTAAGCTTAAAAACGAAATCATTGTTAAACACAAGTTAGATGCCAACACTACCCATGGATGCTAAGTGTGAACTTCTCGCTCCCTTATTCCTATTTTCCTCTAATTATTTTATGGAAAAAAATGATTTTTTTCTTGGTTTTCATAGATTTTTAATTCGATAAAGGAACTAAGTTTCGACGCTAATTAGTTTAAAATCCTTCCCTCGAGAACCGCTGCCCATAAAAATGAGGTCCACATCAAGGTCCTAATTTAACATGAATTTGGGGAATATCCTTTATATTACGACCGAAACAACTCATCTACGAGTTCAGAGACAAAAGCGTTTATTAAGACATCTCCGGAATCGAAATTTGGCATTTTAACATTATATAACACATATTATTAATCCCGGCCTTTTAAACAACCTAGACAACGGGAGCGAACCGTCAAAAATCAGGAGTCTTATTTTGACCTTGGATAATTTTTCCTCTGCCTTTTTGAAGTCTAAGTCAACGGGAGCGAACCGTCAGGAAACAGAAAACTTTTATCAGCTTTGGATTATTATTATTATTTATTATATATTTGGTGCCAAACCTCGAGTACTACGGCTTTTATAGCAACAGAAACAATAGCACGTACTATCAGGACTCAGTTGCCTATTACACCGTAACACTGGCAGTACCTTGATGTGTACCCAACTCTTATAAGCAAGGATTCTCTAAAGAAGGAGTAAAAACTAATTTTCGCCAAAACCGTGCACCTTTAATTATTCCTAGAGTACTATTTTTTTTGGGTGATACAAGCTTATGGGAGCAAAAAGCCACAAGTAACCTCGATGGGCTCTAAAGAGATCCAACTACTCCACGCTTAGCAATCTAACTTATAAACAACTCTATCATTTCTCGTTCTTCACAAATTTAAAATCTTAAATAATAAGATCCGCGAATGCTTAGCCAAATAATCAAGCCATGCATATATAAAGTCAATTATGGGAACTTGCAAAACTCTTAAAAAGAATTCGCGTTTTATAGCTCCTTGTATAAGAGACTAGCAAAAGCTTATTGATTATAAAGGTTAAGGAGACAAGCTAGGGCTCAACACGCTCGGTCAAGTCAAAATTTTATTCCTACTCTCACCACCCTCATGCCATTTCCTCATTACCTCACACCACCCTTACGCGTGACCCATTTAAACCAAGCCCATAAAGGTGGGCTGCACATCCCTCGACAATTGTGCAATTTCTTTGATTTATATTGTTTTTTATTTGGTTTGTTAGTGTGTGTGTGATATATTTGTATAAAGTAAAAATGAAAGAAGTGCATATTTTTTTTCTCTTGTGTTTGCAGGTGAAAAGAGGAAATGATGGAAGTGCATATGTTTTTGCATGCGAGGAAATGAAACAAGTGCATTTTACACATAAAAGGCGAAAATGACTTTTTTCTTCTTTAACTTTACATAAATTTATTTTGTCTGATTATTACTTCTTGTATTTTAAAATTTTTAAGTTCACCTATTTTCTCATAGTCATGATTTTAAACATCTAAAGTAACAAACATAAGAGCATCTGCAATGGGTTATTTGAGGAAAAACTTGTTATTATTTGAAAAAGCTTTTTAGCATTGCATGGAAATACTTTTTACAAGACTTGAAAGAAAGACTTGGCACCGGCCGAACGTTTGAAAGACAAAAGGTTTTTACTTGTAAGGATTGTCATAAATGCATCAAGTCATAACAACTTTAACATTTATTGTCATAAATGAATCAAGTCTTTTAAAAGGTAAGAGCATTGTGGATGCTATAACCCAATCAGATTTTGCTTTTCTCACTCAAAAATAAACAATTAAATTAGGACAATACAAAAATAAAAATTAGTATTCTGTCTACTAAAATTGATTTTTTTTTAGCATTTTTATTTATTTTATAACCATTTTTTTGTCTTTTAGTAAAACATTGAATCTAAACCCTCAAGGACATAAGTGGCATGCAAATTGACATAAATACCCCTACACAAAAACCATTATTTAGACCCACTGTAATGGGGCGTGGAAGCCCCAAATATTTGCCCTATAACGCCCCTCAACGCCCCAATCCTCAAAACGCTTGGGCGTGGTCCAAAAAAAAAACGTTGGGCGTGATGTTTATAACGCCCGAGCCCCTCATCCTTTTCAAAAAACTAGCCGTTTGCAACGGCTCTTTCCTTTTTTTTTTTTTTTTTTTTTTTTTTTTTTTTTTAAATCATTACACTCTTTATTTTTTCCCTATAAAAAACCACCTCAAACCTTATTTTTTATACACATTCACTCAATTATCTCCCTCAATAATATTATCTCCATCATATACATTCTTTCATTATGAATCCCAACCGTCCAACCCGCCCACAAAATTATAACAACCCCGGTTTCGCTCCTCCTCGTCGAGTTAACGAGTTTACAAACCAAGAACTTCTCGACGTTCTTTCACATTTGTCACCGAACATTCAACCGCAAATGGGGTTTCAAAATTTTGGTTTAGGTAACCAAAATTTCGGCTTCAACTCTTATTACAACCAACAAAACACCTCTCAAAACTTCGGGTCTCAACAATTTCAACCGCAACAAATTCCGTCTCAAAACTTCCCGTCTCAACACGAACCGTTAGATGTCGAAGATTATGAGACGGTTCCCGAGACTCCTCCAAGTGTTATGAAGGGTAAGAAAGTCGCCGCCGAACCGTCTCCACCAAAAAACTGTCTCACAAAAAGAAACCCGCGGGAGAGCCGAGAGTCACGACCAAGCGTACGCCTTGGACCGAACACGAGGAAATGTGTTTGGCTCGTGCGTGGATAGAAATTGCCACGGATCCTAACGCCGTTAAGTTTGTTTTTTTTTTTTTTTTTTTTTTTTTTTTTTTTTTTTTTTTTTGTTCGGATTTTTATTTTAATTAATTACTAAGTTTTTTTTTTTCTTGTTTTTTTTTTAATGTTCGGTATTTTTTTTGTTACTAACTTATTTTTTTTTTGTTGTTCGGTATTTTTTTTTGTTACTAATTTTTTTTTAATTGTTTAGCGGATTATCAACGCGGACACGTGTTTTGGAATCGGGTTCGAGGAGCCTTTTTTACGGCCATGGGAGTTGGACCCGAGTACCGTACGTCGGTCATGGTTTCGGCCAAGTGGACCGAAATAAATAGTCGGTGTCAATTTTTCAATACGTGCTACAACCGGGAAAAAAATGCGGTACCAAGCGGTGAGAGTTTGTTGGAATGGCCGTACAACGCCGCTTGCACGGAATACAAACAAGTCAAGTCTCATCCATTCCAATTGAAGAAAGTATGGGAGTATCTCCACACCCATAAAAAATGGCTAGACCAAACCCCTTTGAAAGTTCGTACAACGAGACCGTCAAAACGGTCCAAAAGTCAATCATCATCCGCAACCGAACAAGAGAGTCAAGCATCCGATGCCCATACGTTCATCAACTTAAACGAGTTTGCGGATGAAGACGAAGTTGTCGTTGAGCGGCCAAGGCCCGCGGGTAGGCCAAGTGCCAAAGGAAAAGGGGTTTCCTCGTCCTCGTCAGCCGGCACCGACAACAACGTGTTGAGCCAAATTGCGGTTCAACTTGCGAGGATAGGGGACGAGGCTCAAAAGCGTCGTGAGCTTAAAGAAAAAAGATACAACGACCAAGCAACGCTAATCAAAAGGAAAGATTTGGAGCAATTGCAACGAAGTACCGATGGGATGACCGACGAGCAACGAGCTATTAACGAACAAATCAATGAAGAAATCAAAAGAAAGTATGATTTGGAGTGTTTTTTTTTTTTTTTATGTATAACCCTTTTTTTTATTTATGTATGACCTTTTTTTTTTTTTTTTTTTTTTTTTTTAATTATGTAATAGTTTTAGGATTTATTTTAATAAAATTGTTTTTTTATTAATATTATTTATTTTTATTAATTAATTTTAGTTATTAAAAAAATAAAATAAAAATAAAATAAAAAAAGTGCCACATGACGCAAAACGCCCCTACTATCACTACACTACTTTTTTTTACCTAACACCAGCATGTCCCACTGCCACATGGCGTAAAAGCATCTCTTACACCGCACATGTGGTTTAAACAGCTTAAAGGTCTTATTACTACAACAGAACAGATTCCTTCTGTCAGCAGACAAGGCGGCGTCAACCTCTTCATCTTCTCTCTAGTTCATTCATATTCTTGTCGTTTATGTCACCATTTTCTTGATTTTTAACCTTAAAAAATCTGTAAGTTGATCTAGTATCTTTTGCATAATGGGCTTGTGGGTATGCTTAAATTTTGCATAGTTTAGCTTTTTTTTTTTTTTTTTGAACGGCAATTTCATCATAGTTTAGCTTTTAAGTACCAAAAGTTTGTTGCTTTAATGATAATGAGATCTGTTTAAGTGATTCTTGGTTCAGTTTATGTTATAAATGACTGAATTATGCTGTTTTTTTAATTACTTTTTTTGGCTTTAAAAATGATGGATTTGGTAATGATTGATGAATTGAAAAGCGTATTTTCTTTTTTTTGTTTAGTTTATTAATGGTTATATGTAGATTTATAAAGTTAATCATGTGGTTTAAAAAGCTTAAAGGTCTTTTGAATTGTGTTCATGGAGTGATTATTGACTAATGATTGGTCAAATTATAATTCTTCTGACTTTGTTTATTTATATGTATGATTTTGAGCTAGTAGTATTGGTTGAACTTGGATTAAAATGGGTGAATTTTGCCATTTTGGATGCTTTTGTAAAATCCGTCTATGATGTTTGACTTTTTAAAGTTTTGGTCAAAAGAAGTTGAATTTTTGCATTTTGTGGTTACACTGAAGAAATGGTTGTTTTCATGGGAGATTCATCAAGTTTACTTTTTAAGTTGACTTGTTATAAAGACTCTAGATCATATGCATTTTTAAATCTTTGTAGTGATGTTATTAATCGAAACGCCTTCTTCATATTTGACTTTTGAAAGTTTCTTGATTGATACGTGAAGGAGAACTATACTAAAAGTCAACTAGACATGTTGGTTCATGCAAGTTAAGAATCTTGTTCAGGGGTCTTAAGTACGAAGAGGGTAGGGGCGGATCTAGAAGGGGTATATGGTATGCACGTCTAGTTGTCTACACCGTATTTTTTGTTTTTTGTAACTAATTCTTTCGAATAGTAGTATATATATCTGAATAATGTTTTGGTAATAGCAGTGCATACCCTGATTGAAAATCCTAGATCCGGACCATGCTGTCCGTTCAAAAGTTGAATTGTTCGTGGTCACTAGTGGCACCGATTGTATCAATTGTAGCATTGGTTTCAGTAGTTCAGTTGTTCTTGTTTCCTTCTGGGCCATCTTTTAACTACTTTGGATATAACCAAGCCAAAGACTCTTGTTTCCTAGCTAATGGAACAAATTACGGTGAAACTAAGGGCAAGAACGACATTTTGCAAAATAAGTGGCAGCCTTTAAATGCTCGGTTTCCAGCTGACTTGCATAAGGCGGTTGTTTATCGAGGTGCGCCATGGAAGGCTGAGATTGGTCAATGGTTATCTGGTTGTAGTTCAGTTGCCAGTACAATAAAAGTCAACGAGGTACTAACTCAGTTTCATTATTTGCTAATGGAAATTGATATCATATTTGTATTACGTTCTTGCTCATTGTTTGTAGTTTATTTACAGCAAATCAGTGGGAAGAAATGCAAAGACAATTGTAGTGGTCAAGGCGTTTGTAATCATGAATTTGGTCAATGCCGATGTTTTCATGGATTCAATGGTTAGTGCTACTTCAATGTGGCCTACAGTGTATTTATATTACATACGTTCTTATGCTTGCTTAGTTTCAAATTTTGGATTACTATTGTATAATTTGGTTTTTAGTTATATATGTAAAAAAAAAAGACATAATTTTTTTGCTGGTCAACCCACCCACTTTGCCACCTGCTCGAACCCATTTGTTTGACCTTTTCATGCTCATTAGTTCATAGCATGTAAAATTGTTATTAGTGTGTAGATTTTGAAAGTATGTATAAAGTTTTACAAACCTAAAAGTGTGTAGAATGTGTAAAACCACACATGCTTAAAATTTTAATGATTGCATAAAAGTTCTAAACATATAAATATTTGTAATAGGAGATGGATGCTCTGAGAGACAAGAACTAAGTTGTAATTACCCTGCAACTGAGGAACTACCATATGGTCGATGGGTTGTTTCAATCTGCTCTGCACATTGTGACACGACACGAGCCATGTGTTTTTGTGGTGAAGGAACAAAATATCCGAATCGTCCAGTCACTGAGTCATGTGGCTTTCAATTAATGTAAGCCTATTTATAATAGTTTTCGTCTACGTGGCATTTTTGACTTTTGATCACTTACTTATGAATGGGTTAAATTTGGTTATCTCTTAATCTCAGACGGGTCAAATAACTCAAACCAAATTCTAGTTCTAATGTGTACAACCATCTAAATTAGTTTATATATAGTTGGAGTATTATTGTAATGATATAGCTTTTGTAATCATATGTAAATGGTTAAGTATTTATAAAAAACTGGACCATTTTGACCCGTTACCCAACCTGCCTGAGCAGCCCCTAATGGCTCTAACTTTTATGGTAAACATTGTAAACAGCCCATCTACTGAACCTGGTGCACCAAAAGAGGTTGATTGGTCAAAAGCTGACCATGAAAATATTTTCACAACAAATGCAAGCTTGCCCGGATGGTGTAACGTGGATCCAGTTGAAGCTTATGCTTTAAAGGTGGAATTTAAAGAAGAGTGTGATTGCAAATATGATGGTCTTTTCGGGCGATTTTGTGAGACAATCGTATCATCTACTTGTATAAACCAATGCTCGGGTCAAGGGCATTGTCGCGGTGGCTTCTGCCAGGTATACTTCAATTTCAAACCGTTTAAATATTTTCTGAATATTTAAATGTTTAATGAATTGTTTTTTCGCTTTTGGGACGTATGTAGTGTGAAAACGGGTGGTATGGAGTAGATTGTAGCATCCCGTCTGTTCATTCAACGATTGACGATTGGCCACAATGGCTTCGTCCCAGTCAAGTTAGCATTCCAGACAATGGATCAGTCGGAGGGAATATTGTTGGGTTAAAAGCTGTGGTGGAAAAGAAAAGGCCTCTTATTTATGTCTATGACCTACCCCCAGAGTTTAACAGTATACTACTTGAGGTTAGAAAGCATTCACTAAGTGATACGAGAGTCATTTTTTAGTTGTGTTTTTTCTTTGATTTAAATTTTTTTACTTGTTGATTGCAGGGTCGTCATTTCAAGTTCGAGTGCATAAATAGGCTTTATGACCAAGATAATGCTACTGAGTGGACAGATCAGCTATATGGTTCTCAGGTATCAATAAGTCCTACGATTGTAAACCGCTTTTGTTGAGGGTGTTTGGATGTCTGTTTTGAAAGTTATTATTTGATATTTAATAATCAGAATGAAATAATTGGCTAAAATAAATCAGATTGCAGATGAGAGTGTTTGAACGTGTTGCGTTTTTTATAATCAAATAATGAATTGATAAAATGACAAAAAAAAAAAGTCGCATTTCTGAAATATAAAATGTGAGTTTCTAGAATTGAGACTTTGAGAGTAAATGGTTATGCAAAATTGATTAAAATAATGAGGCAATAAAAGGAAGCAAAATCTGTTTATCCAAAAAAACTAGAATTGTCAGGTAAATAGTCCCAAAATACAAATCCAAACACCTGTTAAAACATTCAAGATGAATTTTGGGAAATTAAATTGAAAGTAAGCCACTTTATGTTGCTTTTTGTTTATAGATAGCAATGTACGAAAGCATGTTAGCCAGCCCACACCGGACATTGAATGGAGAAGAAGCAGATTATTATTTTGTGCCAGCTCTTGATTCATGCATCATAACTCGTGCTGATGATTCACCCCACTTGAGCATGGAGGTATAGACATAATAACTTACCTTCTGAAATCATTTCGTACGGGTAACATATCAACATAGCCAGTCTTTGGCATGGTTGACCTGAAATACTCTTTTGTCCAATTTATTTATTGTAAATATTTAGTATGATAATTATGATCCCATAATGATTTTAGTTCAATACTAATCTAGTTCTATTTTAATAAAATGATCTAGGAGGTTTTATGCGTTAGAAAACTCACTTTTGGCGACTTTCAACTTGTTTGACCCTTTCGAATTGGTTATTTATTCTGACTGTTTGACGTGTTAAGTTATATCATATAACATAACCCGAATCAACCATTTAAAATTCTAACCTCAGGTATAAGAACTTGCACATTTATCTTGTTTACGTACTTATATTTGTCTCTGTTTCTCAGGAACATGGGGGTTTACGAAGCTCTTTCACTCTTGAGTTTTACAGAAAAGCACACGACCATATCATTCAGCAATACCCCTACTGGAACCGTTCATCGGGAAGAGATCACATCTGGGTATGGTTTGATTGAATGACTAACTAATTCACAAACTTATTAGAGTTGAATATGACTTGATCTTCTTTTGTATGTTATGGCAGTCGTTTTCATGGGATGAAGGTGCTTGTTATGCCCCAAAGGAGATATGGAATAGTATGATGTTGGTTCATTGGGGTAATACAAATTCAAAGCACAACCATTCTACGACTGCTTATTGGGGTGACAATTGGGATGAAGTCTCTCCAGCCAGAAGGGGGAACCATTCTTGTTTTGACCCGGATAAAGATCTTGTCATTCCTGCATGGAAACGACCAGATGGCACCACCCTAAGCTTAAAACTTTGGGCAAGGTATATTTCTAATAAGTACAAAATAATACTCGTAATAACATTGATTTTTGTTCATGAGACTCATCAATTTTATTTTCTTTCTCATTTGTGCAGGCCTCGTCAGGAGCGGAAAATGCTATTTTATTTCAATGGAAATTTGGGGCCAGCTTATGAACATGGAAGGCCGGAAGCTACGTAAGTGAATATTAATTTTCATAACCAAAGCTCTTAAATAATCCTTATTCCACTAGCTAACTTTTTGATCATGTCATAATGTAGATATAGTATGGGTATAAGGCAAAGACTTGCTGAAGAATTTGGATCTTCCCCGAACAAAAAGGGGGAGCTTGGGAAACAACATGCGGAAGATGTTGTTGTGATGGCACAACGTTCTGACACTTATTATGAGGATTTGGCGAGTTCCGTGTTTTGTGGAGTTATGCCTGGTGATGGATGGAGTGGTAGAATGGAAGACAGTATTTTGCAAGGTTGCATTCCCGTTGTTATTCAGGTTTTTAGCTCTAACCTTCTTGTTTCTTCATATATGCAAGGGAAAATAAACGTGATAAGCATTTGCTTTATTTATATTTTACATGAACACAAGTTTCTATTTTCAGGATGGGATCTTTTTGCCATGGGAGAATGTGCTGAACTATGAGAGTTTTGCTGTTCGGTTAGGTGAAGATGAAATACCAAATCTCGTAAATATCCTCCGGGTAAATACTCTTTGACCAAAATTCATGATTTTTGTTACATCTAATGGATGATTTGAATTGTTCTATCATTTTCCCACGATTTGGTGACTTTAATCTCCATAAAGTTCAATCACAGGTGGTAGTTCAACTTTCAACCGTTATACTTAAAAGCGACTCGTTTTGGGCTGAGTTAATCCTCAAATGGGGATCTCGTAATAAGTAGCTAAAAGGTGAACGGGTCAAATGGGTTAAACACATTCATAGTCTCAAAGTTAAAATTTTGTGTACATTGATGTCTGTTTTTAATGCGGTAGTGGTTGTTCAAGCGTGGCTTGAGGTTAATGTGGTACTTTAGCCACATTCCATTGTACTTAAATTTTCTGTGATTAATATATTTTGCCAGGGTGAAGCACTTTTTCCAAAAAAAAAAGATGTCTGTTTTTAATGCACACATCTTAAGTTGTTGGTATATTTCAAGGACTAGTATTTTTGCAATAACATAGCTTTTGTAATCAAAGTTATAAATTTTCTTTTCAAAAATACACAAACAAGTACTTGCGGTTCACCCCAACCCAAGTCAGCTTGTTTCAACAGTACTAAAGAAATGACCTTGCACCCTGTCCGTCTTGCCACCCTTAACTCAAAGAAACACAACATATAATCTAAAAATCATTAAGTTATACTACTTGTTTAGCTTTAACAAACTGGCTACGCATCTTCCCTCGCTTTTTAAACCGTTTAGTACTAACAAACATGTATATATGTTACGAGTAGAATTTAAAATGATGGTTGCGAATGTAGGGGTTCAATGAGACAGAAGTAGAATTCATGTTGGCAAATGTAAAGAACATTTGGCAAAGATACTTGTATCGTGATGCTATTATGCTCGAGGCTGAAAGACAAAAATCTGTGTATGGGTATATCAAAGATTGGGCCGAAAAGTTGTCAGAGCTAAGTGATGACGACGTTTTCACAACTTTTGTACAGGTATGCACGCATGACCTGTTTTCAAATTTTAGCACCAAATAATCCCTTATTATATTGCATTACAAAAGATGAAAGAAAAATAGAATGGTAATAAGTTTTGAAAATTATAAAAAAAATGTCTGTCGTGCAACTTGATTTCATATGATTTTTTTGTTCTTGCTAGATATTGCACTACAAACTATATAATGACCCTTGGAGAAGACAACAAACGGGTCTGAAAAAGGAAACTGGTATACCTCAAGAATGCTTACTCAAAGTATAGTGAAGAACATATGTTATACTTATACACATCAAGAATAGTGTTCCAAATTCATTGAACCAGAGCTTTGAAAATATCGCTGTAGAATTATAGTAGCTATTTCTCGGGTTCTTTTTTACTTTCGATTTTTATTATAATAGTTTCAATTTTGTGTAAATGCAAAGGCCAATTTCCTTTGCTTTGCTAGAGTACATGTGAATGTGCCCATTTTGCTCATCTTATGTATATTTTGTGTTGATATATACAAGTTAAGGAAAGACAGCACCGGTGGTGGATGCATTATTTTCTTTCTAGTTTTATGTTAATTTGTGTTTAAGCTATAAAATAGTTATGTGCTTGATCTAATGTCTAATTAAGTACCCATACTGAAAAAAGTGTGTTATTTTTTGTTACAAACTTAAATGTCCCGGTATGCACACGTAAACTTATAATTTTTACCCTACCCGAAACAATTATAATATTTACCCTAGTTGAAATTATATGAATATGATGTGATTTATATGATTATATGTCACTGATCTATTTTTGTCAAGAAATGTCAATGAAAAGTGAAAAAATGTTGCATCAAAATTGTACTAGATTAGGGTTGATATGAAAGTTTAAACCTTTTGGAGAAGGTTTTTACTAACCATAACCTTGTAAAAGGAAGAAAAGAAAAGTTTTTTTTTTTTTTTTGATAAAAGAGTATCCTTTACTTAGATTCGTTTTAACCTCCATCAAACATTAAAACACTTCAAAATTATGAAATGTTGTCTCAGCTTTTATCAAAGACGAGCTTATTCGGAAAAAAAGTTATAATAAGCTCTCATAAACTCCAGTACTCCTCAGTCCTCACTAAACACTCTTTATATAAGTATATAATCAAGCATATATAACGTGTAAATGGATAACATTAACGAGCAAACATATTCAATGACCACCCTACCCACTAATGGACTATGAGGGGGGAAGGTGAACGGTAACCGACCGAAAACCTGAACCACTTGACCCCTTCATACGACAAATGTAATAAGACATAAGAAAAAAACAATCGACATGACGTAACACAAATCTTTAAGGAGATAACATTATTTAGATATAATAGCAATACTGCAAACAAATTGATTTGTTTGAAGACAACTACATGAAGTTGCTTGTTCAAAATTAAAATGCGATATTTAGACCATCAAACTTCTCTTTGGTGATATTATCTATAATTTCTATCATTTCTGTTGTAAGATAATTAACCGAATCACCAACTATACCTTTTCGAAAGAAGATGTCATTCGATAAAACCTTCTTCGCGGTCGTAGAATTCTGATTTACCTTGTTCACCTCGCTTAATTTCTCAAAACTACAAAGATTTATCATCTCTTGCACTAATCCTTCATTTTCTTCTTTACTTGTAAAAGGACAACCTATAAACTTTGCTAATTTCTTAACTTCGTTTTTCGTATCCTTTGTTAGATCCTCATACGTTAAAAACAATACATTATTCGGTCTTTCGAGACTTGCCTTATAGTACCCTATAACGTGATCCCAGAAAGGTCCGTTTGGGTTAACACCACTACAAAAAGACTCAAATGCATCATCCATTGGAGTAGAAAACTCGTCTTTCACCTTTTTCATGAAGTGCCAAGCAGAAATGAACACATCTTTAGGGTTTCTACATATATAAACAACCCGGCAGCCAAAATTGATGATGGATTTTGGTAACGAAGTGTAAGACATATGGGTAGCCATGAGGCCATTGGCATAAGAAGGGTTGTTTAAGAAAGACTCTGTCTCGATGAAGGGAACATAATCATGGGGGCTAGTGGTGAGCAACGGATGGGTTGCGCAAGAATCCTTACTGATTTTGTACTTAGTTCGGTTTGAAATTGCAAACGATAGGGCCTTAAGCCATGTTGTGCCAGATTTTGCATGACTTGCTAAGAAAACATCAGTTGGTAGAGCTTGGAACTCATCTTGCAAGGCCATAATCGCCTCAACTGAGAAGTTAGCATTCGAGTCATTTAACCAAAAGCCATGAGCATACCAAAAACCCTCGTATTTGCATAGACCATTGTTTATCTTGGGAAGAGCCGAGACTTTGTCCTTATATCGCTCTATGATGATCGACATTTTTTTCTTCCGTGCTTCTTCTTCATCTTTTGCAGCGATTGCTATGGGTGAATAGAAGGCAATAGGGGCTAACATTATACAATGCTTGTTGCCTTGTTGTAATGGAAGTAAACTTTAAGTGTTTATGATTAACTCCATATATACAAAGAGGATTTCCTTAATAAAGACTATCATGTAATAATGTTAATCTATACAATTGTTTTATTCTAAAATATTCTAGCTTTAAATTAATGTGTGCATATAAAAGAATATTATATTAAAAAAGATCGGATTTGAGATCTAATTAAGATCTATGAAATCATTAAAAATTGAGTCTATGTCATATTATTTCTCATATAATTTCCAATTATTACATTTGTTAATTCCAATTAAAAAGAAATTTATAATATTTTAAGTGCAAGTGAGGAGAATTAGGTGATCATTTTATTGTTTTATCTTGATCAATAATTCAATGCACTTATTTATTAATTCTATAATGAGTAAATTACACGGATCGTCCCTGTGGTTTGTCCAAAATTTCACGCATAGACCCTCGAGTTTTAAAGTTGCGTGTATAGTCCCTCTGACTGCAAAAGAATAACACATATGGTCCCTATCGTTAACTGACGTTATCTTTTCCGTTAGCAAATGTCAACGTTAGTCCATTAACCAAAGAAACGTTTGCAACGTTAGTCCTTTTCCTTAACGGCCGTTTGCAGCGTTTGCAACGTTAGTCATTTTCCTTAATCGTCCCTAAAGTTTGGCCCTTGAGTCCGTTTTTCTTCCGTTTTTTACGTTTTCGTCCGTTTTTCTTACGGTTTTTCCATTTTTGTCCGTTTTTCTTACGTTTTTGTTCGTTTTTCTTCTGTTTTTTTACGTTTTCGTCCGTTTTTCTTACGTTTTTTTCGTTTTCGTCTGTTCTTATCCATTTTTGTCCGTTTTTCTAATGTTTTCGACCGTTTTTCTTGCATTTTTTACGTTTTCGTCCGTTTTTCTTACGTTTTTTCAGTTTTTGTCTCTTTTTATCCGTTTTTGTCTGTTTTTCTTACATTTTTTACGTTTTTTCCGTTTTCATACGTTTTTTTTACGTTTTTTTTTTTTTTTTTTTTTTTTTTTTTTTTTTTTTTTTTTTTTTTTTTTTTATCCGTTTATGCGTTTTTTTCGATTTTTTCTTACTTTTTGTCTGTTTTTTTTATTTAGTCCGAATTTTTTGTCCGATTTTTTTTTTATCAAATTTTTTTAAAAATCAAAATTTTTGTCCGAATTTTTTGTCCCATTTTTTTTCCTTTTTTGTCCAAATTTAAAAAAAAAATAAAATAAATAAGTTCAAAATTTTTGTTCAATTTTTTTTTTCTTTTTTGTCCGAAAAAACGTAAGAAAAATATTTTTCTAAAAAAAAATATATTTCGAAAAAAATATTTTTCTAAAAAAAAATTATTTCTAAAAAAAATATTTTTCTAAAAAAAATATTTTTCTAAAAAAAATATATTTTGAAAAAAAAGTATTTTTCTAAAAAAATTATTTCGAAAAAAAAATATATATATTTTTAGAAAAATATTTTTCTAAAAAAAATTATTTCGAAAAAAAAATATTTTTCAAAAAAAGACTAACGTTGCAAACGTTGCAAACAGCCGTTAAGGAAAAGGACTAACGTTGCAAACGCTTGTTTGGTTAATGGACTAACGTTGATATTTGCTAACGAAAAAGATAACGTCAGTTAATGATAGGGACCATAGGTGTTATTCTTTTGCAGTCAGAGGGACTATACACGCAACTTTAAAACTCGAGGGACTATGCGTGAAATTTTGGACAAACCACATAGACGATCCTTGTAATTTACTCTTCTATAATATTTGAAGGTCTTTAACGAAAAATGTCAACATTTTTTTTTTTTTTTTTGTTACGAAAAATATCAACTTGTTAGTCTGTCTGCTGTCTACATACATACGTGTAATTTTCTATTTGATTAGTTTCTTTACAAAATTTAATTTCATTCTTTTTGTTCTTGAGGAATAAAGTTTATGAGTTCGTTTGTTAGTTTGAACTCGTGACTTGGTTTATGGTCATTATAAAGTAAGGGTGTGTTTATTTTTTTCTCTTAGCTAAGAGTAATATGGGTCTCACGTTCCTTAGTTCATCTGATTGTGGAGGATGACACAATTCTTTCTCTATTGGTACAGACGTGTTAAGGGATTAAGTGGGCCCAATTTCTAAAACAAATATTATTAAATGAGTGGTCCCCATGTTCTTTTCACTAACAAAAAAAAAAGAAACATAAATCTCTTATTTTAGAGATTAAATTTGAACTAATGGAGCTCATATTGAGAATTCAAAATAAGGATAGTCAAGTGGGAGAAATTGGTTAAATTTACAAACTAATGAGGGGGCGTTTCATTCGTGTTTTTAAATACATCGATTTAAAATCCTATAGAATTTTAAATTTTAGTACATCCTTTCATTTAGGGCATGTTTGGCACATGAAATTAAGGAGAGATTATGCTTATTTTTTCAAAAAATAAGCTACTTAAAAAATAATCTCTGTTTGGCAGACAGAACTTATAAGAGATTATATAAAAAATAATCTTCCATAATCTCTTAAAATCAAAGGTTACTTCATGTAGCTTATAAAAATAATCTCTTTTTATAATCTCCATCTCCAGCACCAGCTCCAGCACCATCTCCAGTTCCAGCAACAGTTACTTTCGCCAAACATACCCTTAAAATAGTCGACCACAAGTCGACTTCCCAAACCAAACCAAACCAAGAAAGTGAATAACCCTTTGTTCGATCGTTCATAGCCGACCACAAGTCGACTTCCCTAGTAGACTTCTCTAGTCGATTAGGGTTTTACCCGGGTTTCATGCTCGCCTAACTTGCATAGGTTCAAAGTCCTAGTTCTACCTATGCAGTACCAGTGGATACCAGACGCTGTCCGAGTGGTGATGTTCAAGAAACGTTAAGACGAGATCGTGAAGCATAAAGAAAGTGAAGAAGGTATTCCGTGTTGATAAAAAAAGAAGGTCAAAGGAGCTTACGCTAGCATGAATAACAAGTAAGTAATCATAAACACCATTTATATGTGTTAGACTTAGGTTATATCCCTGATTAGTAGATCTGACTATTAGTGTTTTGGCCTACACGACTTTATGTGTTTATTTTCTGCTGTGCATATTTTATAGTCGTGTAGGTGACCACCATAACCCTTCAGTGGTATTAGAGCCACTCTAATCATATATAACCTAGTTAGAGTTCTTAGTAATTTCTAATATTGTCATAAAAATCGAATCTTGATTTTAGTTATGCCAGGGTTTTGTTGATTTATTGCTAAGGGTTTGTTAGTTTTTTTTATGACAATTAGGGTTTTATCACTTTGGTGATGAAACTAGGGTTTGCATGTTTGTATCCATAATTGAAATACATAAGGGTTTTTAAACCCTTGAGGGTGTCAATTTAGTGTTAGGGTTTTTCCTTAGTCGAATACACAAGGGTTTTTTTAACCCTTGAGGGTGTTAAATTTTTAACGGGAAAACTCTGTAAAAGTATATAGGATCAAACATTAAGTCCCCAGTTGGTATTGTCACAATTACAATAACTAGGGTTTACTTAGATTTATTTTTCTTGGCATGCACCTTCTCATTATGATCTAAGGTTTCATTATGATCTAAGGTTTTAGCTATTTTTGGTAAGATGAAAATATTTCCAAAATTATGCTAAAACAATTTATGGAAACCCTAGGTTTTCAAATGTGATTATAAGAGCATCCACTATGGTGTTTCAAGAATAGGTCTAAAAACTTATGAAAAGGTCCAAGATTTTGTGTACCATAGTGAGGAACCATTTCATGTCTAGGTGGCATGAAAAGGTCTAGGATTTTGGAGGGGTCCAAGAAGTGTTTATTATCATTTATGTTGGAACAATTAATAAATTTTTAAAGTTTTAACCATAGTGGGAATAGGTTCATAATATGAAAAGTTTTAAGAATTAATGTCAATGTAAGAGGTGACAATTTTATAAACCTTTTAAAAGGTCTACCATAGTGGATGCTCTAAAAACAAGATTACTCGATTAGCAAGAAAATCTAATCCGGGTTAACCTAAACCCTAGGGGTCGATTTCATTGTTCTCAGCCAAATAGGATCATTAAAATTGACAAAGCATAAATCTTGGTGATCAAGCAAAGGAGTTTCCTTAAACTGATAGTTTTTCAGTTTTAACTTATTTGGAATTTGAGATTACCAAATATGGAAACTAGGGATTTAAAGGAGTAACCAGGTATTTACGAAAGTAAAGTTTTTATTAAAAGGCCATAATAATTTTTTCTAAAAAGATAAAAACTTGTTTGATGAATTGCAGGTTAACCTAATCGCGTGTGTATTCTCTTCTTGGCTAAAAGTTTTTGATGAACTTTTCCCTGAGATCTTCCCATCCCTTGATGCTGCCTTTCTCTAGGCCTTTGAACAAGACAACTACTCGTCCTATTAAGGTGTGTTGGAATAGGTAGAAGGCCATTGGACAGTTCCAGGCATTTGTTTTTGCTGCACATTCGAATTGCCAGATGTGTGAATCGGGATCTGTGACTCCATCATACATGTGTAGGTCAGCTGGAAGTTTTAGGCTTACTGGTACCTCATAGTCTGCATCCATTTCAAAAATTGGTGTCTCTCTATTTCTAGGGTATAAATGTGTTAAGGCACATCGTCACCAACTATTTTGTAGTTGCGATGTTCGTTTTTGTCTAGAACCTTGGCCATTAGTGTGTTAAACAAGTCTATGGATGAGGCTTGTTGCTGTGAACTTTGTGCTTGGGTGGATATTAATGATATAGCTGCCTGAGTGTGTTGAAATCCAGGCATGTGATGTATAGGTCCGCCTGGGTAAAGGTTTTGGTGGTCGTATTGAGTTTGCATATTTTGAGGTGCCTGGAAAGTTGACTATGGGATATTTTGTGATGGAGCGGTGTTATAAGTGGTATGTTGTGTTGTTTGAGGTATCTTCTGACTGTTAGGTTGTTGTGAGTTTGAGTTTATATTGTGCGTTTGTAGTCTTTCCTAACATGATTGTTGGTTTTCGCGCATTCGCATATCTAGAAAAGCCATGCGTTCTTGATTTACCTGAGTGTTATTACTGGCTTTAGGTGCCATCCTGGAAGTCTACCTTACTATGTGTGGTATGATGAAATTATCGTTTTGTCTGGAGATGTTGACAGTGTTTTGTAGTGGACTGTCTGGAAGTGACGTTATGTTCATCAGAGTTGGTTGAGACGTGATGTTGTGCTTGTTTTGTGTTAAAGTTTCACGTCCTTCTTCTGTGTTTATGATGTTCTCAGAATCGGTTACATCGGGTGGAGGCGGTGGTGGTGGAATTTGTGACTTCACCTATGTTCAATGATGTTTGGAGTTGAGTTTTTATTGATGTGAAATGATAGAATTCTTTTTTTTTTGAACGAATGTGTGCTTTGGATCTAGTGTTTTCCGACGACGGAGTGTGAGTTTTTGTTTCGAGAAGGTTTTTGTGAGTTTTTTAGTCAAACTGTGTGAGTTTTCGATGAAATAAGGTTTTTTGATGATCAAGAAAACTTTTTGGTTAATCGAAAAAGTTTTCCGATGAATCAGAGGGGTGGTTTTGTAGCTATGTTGTTACGTATAGCACGGATGGCGCCATGTTTACGTATGTTACGTATTGAAGGGTTGAGGCGGCTATCCGATTTGGTTTCCCTTGGTCGGTAAGGACCCCGAGTTGTGACCAGAGTCATGAGCTGGGGTAACACTTATCGGAGTAGCTGAAGTGGATTGTGAGAATCCACTCGGTGTAAGTGTTGTGAAGCTAAGTTGGCTCATTAGTGGAAATGAGCCTTTTATTTATAGGGATGACCCTAGGGTTTCGCACCCTGCCTGGGAGTCCATCTAGGTTTCCAGGATAGTCTAAGTAGTGGACATCCAATGGTTGGAGGCAAGGGACGATACGTGGCGTGCCTCCTTTGACCTTACTAGATGCATGGAAAGATCCGCGCATGATTGTTGCTCTACCTCACAGCGAATGAGGTGGTGACATGTGTCTGACGGTTGCAACGGTACTGGAAGACTTATGATCACCAATCATACACAGCCACATCAAAGATGGCAAACTTTAAAGCACAGGCTTTAAAATACCCTTCTGATTCTAAACAGAAACAAAAACAAAAGGCCAAACCTTTTGCACCTTGCCCTCACTGTGGCTTCAATGACCACCATCCTAAGGATTGTCTAATGGACAAATGTTGTGAAATTTGTGGAGATCACACTCACAACACCTCAGGACATGAGAAGGTCATTCAGACCAGAAGAGGTATGACCAAGTCATCCTCTCAGTCTACTAAGTCTACCTCTGCAACCAATTGCAAAACCTGTGGTAGCTCAGTCCACTCAACCACTGACCACGAATCAATTGATACTTTTAAAAAGACTACTAAAGTCAAACCCTCCAAGATGAGGGGTCCTAGAAAGAACTAACTCAGTTTACCATTTGTGCAGAGGCATGCCAGGGAGCCTGTTTGGCATCTAGATAGTGGATGTTCAAGGAGCATGACTGGTGTGAAAGAATATCTGCACAAATACATAGAAGAACCAGGACCCAAGGTGATATTTGCTGATAATTCATCATGTCTCACTGAAGGTTATGGTTCAGAAAACTATAGTGGTATTGTCTTTACTAGGATAGCTTATGTCAATGGTCTTAAGTACAATTTGATTAGTGTCAGTCAACTATGTGATGCAAAGTACATAGTTCAGTTTGATGATAAGCAAGGAACCATCTTCAATGCAAATAAGGAAGTTGTCCTTATTGCTCCAAGAAGGCAAGATGTTTATGTGTTAGACATGACCAGTCTAACTCTGAATGAAACTTGTCTCTTTGCTCAGACCACTGAAACCCTCAACTGGTTTTGGCATAAGAGACTCTCCTACCTGAACTTCAAAAACATAAAAAATCTTGTAAAACAAAACAAGGTCCTTGGCTTACCATCACTTGTGTTTCCAAAGGATAAACCTTGCTCTGCCTATGAAAAAGGTAAACATCATAGAGCATCCTTTAAAACTAAAACAAACTTTTCCATCAGGAACTGCCTTCATCTTCTCCATATGGATCTCTTTGGGCCCATCAGTCCTAGATCCATTAACCATGAAAAGTATACTCTGGTCATTGTGGATGAATACTCAAGATACAATTGGGTTTACTTCCTGATCAAAAAAAGTCAGGCAGCTGAAGCAATCGGACAGAGTTGGGTTTACTGAATTTAATGTCATTTTGATTTTCATGTCCTTTGTCAGGAACATTGAAAATCAAAATGACATTAAAGTCAAACAGATTAGGACTGACAATAGGACAGAGTTCAAAACTATGAACTTGAATGTTTCTGTGATGAGAAAGGAATTTCCTAAAAAATTTCCTCTCCTTACACACCTGAACAAAATAGTGTGGCTGAAAGGAAGAATAGAACACTCATTGAAGCTGCCAGGACAATGCTAAATGGATCAGTCCTTTCCAAACACTTTTGGACTGAAGCAGTCAAAACTGCCTGTTATACACAAAACAGATCCATCATTGTCAAGAGACATAGCAAAACCCCTTATGAGCTATTCAAGGGAAGGATCCCTGACATCAGCTACTTTCATGTCTTTGGGTGTCCTGTGTTTATTCATAATCACAAGGATCACTTGGGGAAATTTGATGCCAAAGCTGATGATTGATACTTCCTAGGATACTCACTTGTCTCAAAGGCCTTCAGAATGTTCAACACTAGGAGACAACATACTGAGGAAACATTCCATGTTACCTTTGATGAGAGCACTGATGCAATCAGTGTCTCTAACACCTCAGTGGAAGAGATAGGCATTGATGATTCATCAAGATACCCTCCTGATGAACATCATCCTGAAAATGGTCCTTCCACTCAGTACCAAGCAAATGATGACATCTTCTATTACATCATCCCTCACAACCTTCCTTACCCAACCATCACTGAGTTTGTTGAAGCACAAAGAAGTACTGATGCAATCATTCAGTCTGAACACAGTGCTCAGGAACCAAACAATCACAGTGGTCAGTCAACCCAGTCAGACACTCAAGATACTGAAAATCATCATGTGTCTGCACTTGACCCTACCAATCAGGCCTCCTCAAGTTCTAATCAGTTTCCAAGACCTCAGGACAGTTGGACTAGGTCTCAGGATATAGAACTTGTCAATATAATTGGAGAGCCTACTGAAGGCATGCTCACTAGAAGCATGGCTGCACAATTAAGAGCAGCCTCTGCCAATGAATGCCTATTTGTGGACTTCATCTCCACAATTGAACCCAAAAGTGTCAAAGAAGCACTTACACATCCAAGTTAGGTTCAGGTCATGCATGATGAACTGGAACAATTTGACAGAAACATGGTAATGACCTTGGTCAAATGTCCTAAAGATGTTTCTGTCATTGGCATGAAATGGGTGTTCAAAAACAAATCTGATGAAAATGGCATAGTCATTATAAACAAGGCCAGACTTGTAGCCAAAGGATATAATCAACAAGAAGGCATTGACTATGAAGAAACATTTGCACCAGTGGCAATGATGGAAGCCATCAGGATCTTCCTTGCATTTGCAACATACATGAACTTCAAAGTGTACCAAATGGATGTAAAAAGTGCATTCTTAAATGGCTCACTGAAAGAAGAAGTTTATGTTCAGCAACCTCCTGGATTTGAAAGTAGTAAGTTTCCTGACTATGTCTGCAAGCTTAACAAAGCCCTTTATGGACTGAAACAAGCACCCAGGGCATGGTATGAAACTCTCTCAACCTTCCTGATCCAAAACAAATTTGTCAGAGGCAAGATAGACAACACATTGTTTATCTATAGGACAAATAATGATGTCATACTTGTACAAGTATATGTTGATGACATCATCTTAGGCTCAACAAGTTATAAACTTTGCAAACAGTTTGAAAAACTGATGGCAAAGAAATTTGAAATGAGCATGATGGGAGAACTGACTTACTTCCTTGGACTGCAAATCAAGCAGACTGATAAAGGAACCTTTATCAGTCAAGAGAAGTATGTTAGAAGCCTACTGAAGAAGTATGAGCTCAGTGACTGTGCCTCAGTCAAAACTCCCATGGTTACACCAAACAACCTTGGTCCTGACCTTACTGGAAAACCAGTGAATCAAACTCTTTTCAGAGGAATGATTGGGTCACTGATGTATCTACTTGCATCAAGGCCTGACATCCAATTCTCAGTCTGTTTGTGTGCCAGATATCAATCTGACCCAAGAGAATCTCATCTCACAGCTGTGAAAAGGATACTCAGGTACCTGAAAGGTACTCCAAACCTTGGATTATATTATCCAAAATGTTCAGGCTTTGATCTCAAAGGATACTCAGACTCGGACTATGCTGGATACAACATGGACAGAAAAAGCACCTCAGGCTCCTGCCAAATTCTTGGTGGAAAAGTAGTCTGTTGGAGTGCTAAGAAGCAACAATCAGTTGCCATGTCCTCAGCTGAAGCTGAATATGTTGCTGCAGCCAGTTGTTGTGCAAATGTACTTTGGATGAAAAGTCAACTCAGTGACTATGGAATCCAATATAAGATGGTTCCCATCTTTTGTGATAACACAAGTGCAATTGCCATCTCAAACAACCCTGTTCTTCATCAGAGAACAAAACACATTGATATTAGATATCACTTCATCAGGGACCATGTCATGAATGGTGACATTGAATTACATTTCATTCCTACTGAATATCAGCTAGCTGATATATTCACCAAACCTTTGGATGAACCAACTTTCACAAAACTGAAAGCTGAATTAGGAATGTTGGATGTTGAGAATCAGTCCATTGTTTGAATCCATCCATCTAAGTGTAAATTCTGAAAAACCTCAGGTCCCTGACTCAATGTGTCCCTCAGTGAAAAAAAATCACCGAATCACCTTCCCTGAACCCTTCACTGAATGAAAAGTCATTCAGGGCCCTCAAAATGACATTCAATGCTAACTTAAATGCTCTAAGTATCTAGTTAGTAAATGTCCGTGGTTGGTAACTGAATTCTTATTTAATATAAGAATATTTATTCTTTTTGCCTTCTTGCATCCACCTCTGGGCCCCCGCTTACCTACTTAGCATTTAATGCCTCTTCTTTCACATAAAAATTATGTGATGATGTAATCTCTACAAATTACACCTTTTGCAGACGGCACAACTGTTCACCTCGACTGTTGCGCAAAACCCAGAAAAGTGGAGCTGTTGAGCATTTAATACGGATCCCAAACGTTTTATACAAAACGGTTTCCAAAATTTTCTTTGAGAAAATAAAACCTCTTAATGCCTAAAACACCCATCCTCTTCACTTCCCTATAAATACCCCCAAACAAATCAACACACACACATTTTAGAAAAACTTAAGCAAACTCTGCCCTTTTCTTCCAAAAACTTTTGTGTGTGTGTTTAACATCTTTAGAAACTCAGACCTTTGTTATTCTTGCAAACCCAAGACTTTCCAACAAAAATGGCTACTTCTAAAGCTATCACCTACGCCCCAAATGTGGAATTCCTCATCGAGGGCGTGGACTTGACCAAGAATAACGTCGTAGGAAACTTTGCCTACCTCGAAAATTTTTGGGCGTACAAGAATGTGGTTAAATATCTTCAAAACTATTTTCTTGCTACGGCGTTCACAAAAACCCCCTTAGTCATATATAACGACTATCTGAAGGAATTCTGGTGTACTGCAGTGGCAACAAGCCCTGAGGACACCAAAGACTCAATAATCACTTTCTCAGTGATGAATGGGAGAAGGACCCTCTCCCTTGATTACCAAACCTTCATCAAGGCCACAGGTCTTGATTTCACTAAGAATTTTAAGCCCAATCCCACTGACCAAGAAGTAAAGGCCTAATTGCTTTTACTAGGGCCACATGACCCAAAACAACCTGATGTGGCCTCAGGAACATTATTAGCCAAAGCACCAATAATTAAGACTTGGTTCTCCCCTGTCTGGAGGATCCTGATGACCTTTGTCATTCAGATCCTTGGAGGCAATAAATCCTCCACGGAGCAATTGAATGCATCACAACAATTGATGGTGTTCAGTCTCCTGGAGGGCAGAAAAATAGACATCGGAGGAATAATCTTCCGAGACCTCGTAGCCAAGCTCTCAGAAAAATCTAGGAAAAAACACATGTCTTACCCTAGGTTCATTTCCTGTGTGCTTTAGGAGTTACTAGGCTCTGATTATGTTAGGCATGACGTTGAAGGTTTTAAACCTGACGTCCTTTATAAAGCCAACTATTCAAGAGACCTAACTGAGGTACAACTAGTACCCCTGACCGACTACATGCTGGTAGTTATTCAGGGGGAAAACGCTATGTCCCCTATTCCTTCTCCTCCAAAGTAGGAGAAGAAGAAAAAGAAGGCAGGGTCCAAGAAGGTGGTTAAACCCAAATCACTCATCCTTGATACTTCTGCCTCAGAGCCCAAAGAAGGGCAAACAATGGCCAAGACCTTAGAGACACCCATCATTGAGACCCTCTTGACCTTAAAATAAACGCCAACGGATGGTACTGAGAAATCATCCTCAGTGTCCTCGGGCAAAACCCTCTCACATCCCGATGAAGGCATTAGTCCCGATGAAGGCATTGGTCAATCCCAACCTTTGCCTGAGGGAGTACAGGGTCCTGAATCCTCAGTAAAGCAGCACTACTCTACTGAGAAGGGGACCTACACCCAATCACATCCTGCTTACGGTCCTGACAAATCACAATCAGGATCTCAGAGAGTAAAGGACCTCAAATCCTCAGAAGGGCAGTACAACCCTAATGGGAAGGGGGTCCACCAACAATCACAATCAGTGCCTCATGATAGTACTGGAGAATACCCGCCAGTCCTTGAAGGCACTCAGGGGGACAAAGACTCAGAGGGATTAAAACCACCCATTGATACGGAACCTAAAATCCCTCATGGCGGATCCAGTCACTCAGGAACTGACTCCAAGGTCCAGGTTGTGCAAACCCACTCTGTGCACTTGGAGGGGTCAGAACCTGGCCACAACAAAGGTGAGCCCTCTTTTGAGGGGGAGTCGGATTCCCGCAGGGTTCCTAATCTGGCAGATCTTGAAAGACTGCTGGATGATGGGTCAGAGGAGGAAATGGTTGAATTTGGCGATGAAGACGTTTTGGGTGATGCTGAGGAAATGGAGACTGAAACATACAACTCTCCCCAGCACTCTGAACAACAACAATCATCTCCTCCTCCTGAGGATCAACAACCCCTCACCCTTACCAACCCAACAACATCATCATCATCATCATCAGGTCATTCTTCTGCTCCCGCTACTCCTCAATGGTTGCAGAAATATGACAATGTTCTTCCGCTCACTAAAAGGCAGCTGGTAAAATTTCTCCGCAAAGCCAACCATGCTCTCTTTAGTGAGCTTACTGAAGAACAATGAGAACAGCATACTGAAGCAGTAGCCAACTATGTTGACTTCAGGGCTACTGTTGAAGAATCTCAGGGCAAAGTGCTACAGGTCACCAAACTCACTGACAAACAACTCGGTGACCTGAGGGAATCTCTGGATTGTATGGGAACTGAACAAGAAAAACAGCTCACCAACATACTGAAAGCTCTTGATCATATTCAGGAAGAACTCGGAGATGATCCCGCCCTGATCACAAAGCTGAAAGAGTACATGGATACTCAGACCACCACCTCCACCAACATCACTGAGCTTCTACAGCTTCTTCAGGGGGTGGATCTCAAAACCATCAGGTCTCAGCAAGATTCTATTCATCAGTTAGCCGCTGATTCCAAGGAGTACCTGGACAAAATGTCCTCAGCCTATGATCAGCTCTCAACAAAACATAATGAGTTGATCAACCACTACACAACCAAGATCATTGAACTCACCTCTACTCAGAATGCCATGGCCGCTGAAATGTCCACACTGAAGAATGAGACCTCTGAAATAAAGAAAATGGTCTCCAGCATCCTCAAAATTCTTCAGGCCTCTCAGGTTACCCCACCTCCTCAGTCAACAGGTGCATCCACTGAAGTTCCAGCACCTGTTGAGGGGGAGAAAATTGATGATCCAACTCCTCAACCTTAGTCTTCTGCACTTATTATTGCTGCAAACCCTAAACAACCTGAAGCAGTAGCAACAGAAGTCCCTGAAACCACCACCAGTCAACCCCCTCCCATTGACAAAGGGAAGGGAATCATGGTGACTGAAGATCCTCCTCAAAAGCAACTGGTGCCAGCATCAACTGAAGTGCGTCCAAACCCTGATGCACCATTTACAGTTGAATTGGATGGTGGAAAGACATTCTTTGGGACTCCAACAGAAGTGGCCGTAGTCTTGCATGAAAAGGACTTAAGAAGGGCCAAATAAAAAGCTGAGCAACTCAATAGACCAATAATCTATGAGGTTGCCAAAGAGGTTATTAAGGAGACTGACAAGGACATCAAGGGGGAAGAATTCCTCAAGCTTCAGGCAGACATCATTAAGGAAGCCAATGAGCAGGCAAAGCTCAGAGAAGAAAGGATGAACAAAACCTATGAGAGGTATATGTGGCATATGACAAAGACCAAGGGAAGGCAAAATCACTGACATGACCATTCATCTCACCAACTCAATAAGCATTACGGTTCACAGGGGACCGAGAAAATTTGAAGTTAATAAACCCTTCAGATTCTCAGAATATGAGTTAAGGGAATGGGACATGATGATGCCCATCCTCAGGAAGAAGCATGGCAAGATCGTTCCAAGCCTTATCAAGATACTGAACGCCAAATATAAGGAACTTGAAAAAGTGGCTAAGAGTCTTGGAATAGATCATGAGAAGGCGTTTGCTTCTCAGGGACTGTCAATCCCTGAGCCTACTCAGAAGACCGGGAGAAAAAGAAAAGCTATGGGTTAGGAGCCTGAACAATTCATAGCTGCTCTTCACTGCAACAGGATTCCTCCTCCAGGAGTCAAGTTTGTTCCCAACCTGGTCATCAAGGAGCCTGAGTATGGTATATTCTTTGTCGATGAATTTGATCAGCCAACATTCCAAAGAGTCGGTGACATCAATCTAGTGGAAACGACAACTCTCCTGGCGTACAAACTAATGGCACTTCAAGTGAAGGGTCATGAAAATGAAGAGTTTGGCAAGCTGTTGGATAGGATGATGAAAGAGCGACCTGACAATGAGGTGTTAGTGTCGAAGAAAGCTAAACTGGAACTCTTGGGTATCTTGGAAAGCTGAGTACGATAACCCTGAGTATTATGTTAGATATTAGGACTTTGTAATGATATTAATAAAATTGATGGCCCATATTTTTGTTATTTCAGTGTCCTTAATAGCTTTCTAGTATATTCAGTATGAGTAGAAGTCATTAGCTCACTCATAACTGATCAAAACACTTAGGCATAATTTATATCCAAATAGGGGGAGATTGTTGGGTCCGTCAGTACCCAAGGATTCTGAAAACAGGATTTGAATACAAATTACGCTAAGTGTTAATCAACCAAAAACATACTTAATTCACTGAGTGAACAGTCACTCAGTGAGTTACCTTCAAGATGCTCAGGACGAGTCTAAGAAGAAAGACTCACCACTCAGTGAGGCGGAACTCCCTGATTGTTACTTGAGACAAAAAAGAAGGTAATGGGTTCAGTGAGTGTTGGACAAGAACTCACTGAACCCCAGTCTCCTCAACAACAATAAGTGATTAAAGACTGAAGACTGAAGGCAAAGACTGAATAACCTGAAGCCTGAAAGAAAGGCGGGATTGAGCGGGAAGAGTTTGAAGAGATAAGAATAAGTCTTATCGGGCCAGTAACAAACCTTCCCTAAAGCGGCTAAAAGTCAAGAAGTGTCAGAACTGACACTCGAAGACTTTTTGGCCCATTTCTATTGGTTCTTGAAAATGACAAATACTGTTGTAGTTGTCAGACACGCTTTGTATTCTTTTTGTATTTTAATCTTCAGTACTCTTTGGTGTTTGTATATAAATAGCAACAGATGGAGAAAAGTGGGTTAAGTTTTGTGCATTAAAAGCTTAGACTTTCACAAAACCACTTTTCTCCTACAAAGAGTAACTACATCCCTGAGATAGCTTAGTTGGTCAATATTGTTACCACTCAAGCATAGCTTGAGTTTAATTAGGAGACACACCATACCTTGTCTATTCAATCCCAAGTGTTTGTTCCGCAAAACACTTGGGTAATAGATTCTTTGATTGATTTCTAATAAGAATTTAAACGTTGAAAAACTGTGTTTTTTTTATATTTACGTTTTACTTATCTGTGTTAATTAATCATTACATTAATCTCAGTCATAAACACGATTAGATTAACTCTATAGTTACTTCTAAATGTGTTGAGGGAACAACAGCCTTGCCTGAGAGTCTCTTTCCCAGGCATAATATAATGAGTTGTAGCCGCTGTTGGGCTTAGTTCGAATGTGTGGGCCTTAGCTTATTGGGCTGAAAGTTCTATACGCTATCAGTTCTACACCTTAAATCTTTTCATAGTCTCAAGATATATAATGCATGTGTTATGTGAAACAATTACAAAACTTTAAAATGTTTATACCATAATAAAGATAAATTTATTAACACAAAAAGTTTATAAAATATTACTCCATAATGTGACATCAAATATTATTTTTTTTTAAAACTTTATAAATATTAAGTATAGGTGGCAATTTGAGACCCATTTGTTAAACATGAGTTTAGTTGGGTAAATATTTAGTAAGAGATAGAGTCTAGTTAGGTCTCCCTAAATATTATAAATGAGTTTAACTGAGTATTTGATAGAAAGTGCAATTATATAATAATTACCATACAGGTCTGGACGGGTAGCTTTTTTTTTTTTTTTTTTTTCTTTTTTCATCTTTTACTAAAAAAAATAAAACTAAAAAAATTTCTTGTCGACCGGATCAAAACCCATCTAACTCGGAGTCCCGGACCTTTTAAACCTGTATTTCTAAAAACCCGAACCCGACCCGACCCACCTAAAATAACCACATTCCCCTTAGAGCACACGGTGCAATCTCGCCGTGCCCTTTCGCCATCCAGGTGGCACTTCGCCGGACCTCGCCACTGCACCGAAGGTGCTTGTTTTTTTTGCCACCTTAAGCCTCGTCGTCTGCACGATGAGGCAAAATCTCTGACAACTTTTTTTCCCTCTTTTGTGGTGGGTTTGTTTGTGTTTGTGTTTGTATGTTCTGTTTGTGTTTGTGTTTGGGTTTTTTTTTGTTTTTTTTGTTTTTTGTTTTTTTTGTTGTTTTTGTTTTTTTTTGCAAGTGGCTGGAACTATGAAGAAGAAGAAGGTTTTTGTTATTTTATATTTTTATTCTTTTCACTTTTTTACATCGCTAGTCCTTAATATCTTTGCAATGTTAGTCCCTAAGTTTTTTTTAGTTAATCTAATGTGTTTTAATTTTAATTTTATTTGTATTATTTGAATGAAATGAATTTAGTTTATTTGGAAATTTGAATAAAAAATAAATAAAGTTGTAAGTGGTGGGCCCCAAATGAGTAAGTTGTGATTAGTTGTTAGTGAGGGGGTTAGTTGTGGAGGTTTGTTAAAGTGATGTGGCACCCGGTGGGCCCCAAATGAGGAGCTTTGGTTGATCACTACACATTGTGCTCTTAGAGCACACGGTATGGCTTGCTCGTGCCTCACCATGGTCCACGTGGCACGTTGCTCGTGGCTCGCCGTGACACGGCTGAGGTGCTCGTGGCTCGCCGTTGCATGCTTCCTCGTCTGCACGAGGAGGTAATGTTCTGACAAACCAAACGTTAATGTTCATTATTTAATTGCAACGGGTATATTTCAAGCGGTTATTTGACCGTTTATTGCAAACGTTTCTTTTTTCCCCCCTATATAAACTACACATACAACACAATATATATTGTTAATACAAATATCGTCATAAAAACGTTATTTATATTTTACGATCTTTACTTAATTTTGTTAATGACAATTACAAAGTTTATCTTTAAAGCAAAGCATAAATATAAGATTAAGTCTTTTACATTTACAGTGATAAGTCTTTTAAAACACATTTACACATTACAAGATTACTAGGAATAACATTATATACATTTACATTTTTATTTCTTAAATTAGAAATATTTAGGATGACATCATGACATGCATCATGAACATAATCTTAGAAAGATCTTGTATAGATCTTCAAGCTAAAGAGTTGACATTTGAAGATATGGAAAGATTGTGCAAGATATGGAAAGATTTGAGAATCTCTTAGCTGTCCTGCACTGGCGGATCCAAACCAGTAGAAGGGCGGATCCAATTTAAGGGATCCGCCAAATCCGCCAACTGTTTTATCAGTTTGCCTATAAATAGCAAGCTGATCATTCAGGCACATTTATCACTTACATAGCATAAATTATACATACATTCATTTATACATTACTAACCCATATCATTCATCATTCTTAGTGATCTTCCTTTTTGTAGCAAAAGAGATCAAGCATCAACAAGCTTCAACACACTGTTGCAAGTCTTGTAAAGTAGAAACTATGTGATTAGTTAGAGTTTACACATCATTGTTATACCTTTCATTCAGTAAAGTCCGGTTAGTGTTTTAGTCCTCAAAACACATAGAGTAAACGGGAGTAGTTGTACCCTTGTAAAGAACTCGACATTTAGCTTAGTGTCGGTAATTGTATAAGCGACGTCAGGTTGGTTCTTCCTTGAAGTAGAACTCGGTATTTAGCTTTGTACCGGAAAAAGGTGTAAGCGACGTGTATTAAGGTTTTCTCCTCCGAGAAGGGAGTTTGTTTCTTAGTGAAGAAAAATTCTCGAGTTAGAGGCTCGAGGAGTGGAGTAGGGCAAGGAAGAGAGTCCTTGTAGCCGAACCACTATAAATCTCCGTGTTGTGGTTTGATTGTTCTTTTCTCTACTTACTTACTTATATTATTTGATTGTGTACAATTACTTTGAAATCACGATAAGTCACAAAGCTAATTAAATTTAAAAAACAGTGAAAACTATTCAACCCCCCTTCTAGTTTTTCACAATTGGTATCAGAGCTACGTTACTCAAGATTTTCAAAATATATTGTATTTTAAAAACTTGAAACGATCAATGGATTTTGAAAACTTTAAAGAAGAGCAATCTATGCAAAGACCACCACTATTTGAACCAAATTGTTTCATCTATTGGAAAAAACGCTTTGAGACTTATGTGAAGTCAAAGGATATAGATCTATAGTATATAATTGTAGAGGGTGATTACAAGCCCATAAGTAATAACATTTCAGGTGGTCGGGATGAATGTGCTTCTCTTACTCGTCATAGTGATGAGCAAAAGAAGTTGATTGCCAAAAATAATGAAGCCAAAATGATGCTTTATAATGCTTTACCAAAGAAAGAATATGAAAGAGTTTTTATGTGTAAAACGGCTAAAGATATATGGCAATCATTAATTATCACTCATCAAGGGAACTCACAAGTCAAGGATAACAAAATTGATCTTCTTGTTCAACAATATGAACAATTTGTTATCCCTGAAGATGAGACCATTGATAGTGCTTTTGCTAGGTTTAATACTATTATTACATCTCTTAAAGCACTTGACGAATCTTTTTCTAGTAAGAACTTTGTCAGGAAATTTCTTAGAGCACTCCATCCAAAGTGGAGAGCAAATGTGACGGCTATTGAAGAATCCAAGGATCTTTCAAGCATGACACTGGACGAGCTCATAGGAAATCTCAAAGTTCACGAGATGGTGATGAAAAAAGACTCGAAAATTGTTAAAGGCAAAAAGGAGAAAATGAAGTCCATTGCCTTGAAAGCTAGGGTAGAATCAAGTGATGATGAAAAGTCTTGTTCTAGTAGCGAAGACGAAGAGTATGCCATGGCCGTAAGAGATTTCAAGAAGTTCTGTAGGGTATTCACAATGCAAGAATCACTTGTGTGAGGCTTGTATGGATCGAATTGAAGAGATTATAGAGAGAGAAAGTGGGAGCCTTTAGTGAGAGAAAGTAACTTGTGATATATTAGATTGAAAGGTCCAACCCTTCCCATGGGTGGGAAGGGAGTATATATAGTCCTACATAATATGTCCCTAGTGGACTGTGGAGCGAGCTGACAGAGGGTAAAGACCCGACCCACTCCACAATACTAATTAATAACTAAGCTACTAATAATATTACTAACAATCCTATGAGCTATGATGATCTAATAAGTACTCGGGGTGACCGAGTCTTCTGCTGAATATTCATATTCCTAACAATCTCCCCCTAAGGGAGGTCACCCCAGAAGTAATGTTCTGAAATTCAGCACTTCTTCCTTGGATCTTGACATCATAGCTCGTACTCATTGAATCTTCAATGTCATAGATTGCTGTGCAAACATCAGTGATCTGAAGATGACTTCTCTTTTGTCTTGGATGAACTTTGAATAATCTCTGAACGTATCATCCCACTTGAGTCTCCAAGTCATCTTTCTGTAGTAATACTCCATGTGATGAAATATACTTAGAGCTGACATGCTCACACGATATGGGGTCATGATCTTCAGCATCAGAGTTAGCAGAAGCTGTGTTGAAGGTCTTTTAGGGTGATCATGACTTCTTTGATGATGATGTAGTGTGAACATGTGGTGATGGATTGGCATCTTTTCTGCAACCAGCTACAACAGCAACCAGCTACATCATTCCACTGCTACAATCGCCAGAAGTTCCTGCATACGACAGTTAGCAATAATTCGACCGGTACTTACAAGTTTGGACTTCGAGATAGTCAACAGCATATTGTGAAAACTCTCTCTAATCCTTACCAAGACCGTTCCTAATCGAAAACCCACAGAGGGCTTTTTAAGATTTTACCGTAGTAAATCAACGATTAGGTGAGTCGCTGGAGATCACTCCACGACTGTAGACCGGTTGAAACCGCCGCGACCACTAAGCGTAATCCACGAGGAATTACCGAAGTGACCTGCTTTCAGGGCTGCTTGATGTTGACCCTGGCAGGAATTTCCATTCAATCATTGAGAATTACATAAGTAAATTCTCTCATAAATGTTCTGGCAGATTGCTAAGATCTGCGTAGGACTCATAAGATTACAACTGGTGTCCTTAATGTTGAACAACCAGTGTAGAAATGATTCGTGTCCCTATGAGATCTTATTATGCATCTCGTGGCTCTAGACTCAATTGTGCGTTTTGATTTGGTGATCGGAGGCTGGAGAGGACTGCCACCTTTTCAATATCATCTAACTCGGAGTGAGAGGGACGATAGGAATGTATTGAACTCCGTGACAATTGAAACAAGAATCCTTTGAGGGACCTTGAGTGGCTAGGGAGGGTTGTGCAGCGTATCACTGGGTCCATGATACTTTGTCTTCAATGTCAGCAATCAACTAAGTGATTCTGACAGCATATGTATTGACCCGGTTTCTGCCTAAGTTGTAAGGAGGGCTTCTTTCTTTTCACCCTTTATCTTTACAATTCTTTTTCATTCTTCAACCCCTTCAGTGCTTACCGAGACTTCATAACTAGCACCTTGTTGGGTTTGTTCCAGTACTAGCTCCATCTCAGTCGGCACTCATCCCTCATTCACTTTTCTCCTTTTTAATCATACCTAAGGACTTCTACACTAACTAGTGGATTGTCCCTGGGTAGATCCCTCCGGCTCTGGCGGGATCGTGGGAACTTGAGCCTAACCTAACCATCCTTATAACTCCATACTTTAATTAAAATGGTCGGTCTTTGGTGTACTTCCACGATTGCCATAAACCAAATCTTTGAAAAATCTCTCAAAGTGTTCATGATTCTGAAACACATTTTTGCAAACACTTGAGAGTTTTATATTTTTCAAATGCTCCCCCTCAACATGTGCTCGGTTGATTGTTTTATAAATTTGCACATGTTAGGTAGAGCTTGCACTTTTTGAATTGATTGATTTTCCAAGAACATGATCATCGCGAGACACGCTTACATCACTAGTAAACTAGCTTGAAATTATTACCCGTCCAGATCACATTCAAGGAAGATCGCTCGAAATCGGTACATTCTACTCAGACACGTCCTTTGCGAGACACGCTTACATCACCAGATAAACTGGCTTGAAATTATTACCCGTCCAGGACATGTCCTTTCGACTACTGACTTTAGCTATCGTCAATTCATTGGTGAAGTCTGAGCCTTGCTCACATAAGATGCATGCCAAATCCTTTTTGTCCATTTGCTCCCCCTCAATATGTGCATCGATATACGAAAGAGTTTTGCACATATGGGAGAGCGTTCATTATACTTTCCAAAACATCACATTTTCATCAGGTTTCATATTTAAATCACATTCTCTCCCCCGATCAAAAATTTCAAACCTTTTGAGATTTGTGATCCCAATTGATTTAAATAAGTTAGAAAATGTGGGAGAAAATGTGTCCGATTTAATGTAGTCTGATGATGAAACATACTATGCTCCCCCTTAATCTAAGAGGGAGATTCACTGCTTATTTTGCACAAATTCGACAATTATGACACAAATGATATTGACCTTTTTGCGCAGATGATGTAATCACCCGCTTTTCTGAGTTAGTAGTCAACATAAATTATCCATCCACCAACAAATCTTTCGAAAATGTCGTTGATCCCCACTTGGCGAGACCAAAAATAGATGAATGGTGGTGGCGGTGGTGAAAGTGTTGTTGTTGTTGTTGCCGACGTTGTTGTTGTGGTGAATTTCGAGCCAATCAATAGAGTTTGAACGTCTGATCGAATGGTTAGAATGGGAACTGGTACATTCATTTTGGCTATGGAATCTGCATAAGACTATCAACACAGATATACATACATGCAGATACACTATTCCTAAATAGCTACCCTTCAGCAGCTTGCCACATTATTATACCAAGTTCATCTTATAATCAAACCCCAATCAGGAACTACGTCAAACCACTATCTAGCATGAAGAGCAATTAGCGATCATGAACATGGCAATTCACACATATTTCAATATTTAATTCAGGATCTTAGGAACATGATTCTAACATAATAGCAATCTACCTAAGCGAATCCTGAGAACATATGCACAATATCAACAACAATTAAGCAACAGAGACAAACAACATTTGAAACTCATTCACTTAGTTCATACAAATGTCATAGGAGTATTCAAGAACATCAAACACAACTGGTTTTCTTACTTCTTTTAGGTTTTGAGTCTTAAGGTGTTTAGGGGATTAAACGAGGATTCCAAAGAGATACAAATGAACCTTCTAGATACATGAAGCTAGGAAACTATAAGCAAATTGCACATAATGTCCTAAACTTTCTAGCAACTAACACACTTGGTCATTTGATATATTTAAGCAAGATCCTCTTCAACTAATTCCCCATTAACTACAAAACCATTTCTAACAAGTATGATTTAACCAATAAATCCGTTTGATGATATAAAATTTGAATTCACTCTCCCCCTCAATCAATGACCCGTATTCTAGTTGAACCTCAACTAAAATCGCGCTTAACCCCACAACTCATCAAACAAGAACTGTCATGAGGTTTTGTCGTCGTTGATTGAGTGACAAATTTTATGCATAATCCAAGTATAAACAAATTTCATACAACACATATTCACCAAGTGTCTCACAAATAATTTTCAGAAGAATCATAGAATGAAAACTATTTGTTATACAAAGAAGACTTCTCTTCTTTTACAAGAAATGATGCACTGAAACGTACATCAAATCAGGAAACATGGATATAAAGTAATCCATGCCCAGGTGAACATCACCCAGTTGGAGGAACAGCCGTCTTTTTGGCGACGTGCTTTCCCCAGTTTGAAGCGCGGGTTGCTATCTAAAGTAATAGCAAGCCATTTAGACATGTTTTAACCATCCATTTTAACTTCTGCTCGAGCTTCATTTAAAGACCCGTGCCATTATTGAATGACATTTCTAAGTCCGTAAATGTTATCGATAAACAGAAGACATGCCTAGGTGAAACTATTTTTTTTTTTTTTTTTTTTTTTTTTTTTGGTATTTTCTATTTTTCAATTTTTATGGTTTTTCTGGATTTAAGATTCTCTATATACAAATTACTGGTTCTATAATTTTCTATTTACAGTATGTTTTAAGATATGTACAAACTATATTATTCAGTTTAAGACGATGATGAAATGAATACCGAAATGAGGATACGTTCAGTATGTTGTAGAAATCTGTGGTCAATCATCTCTTAAACTTTCACCACCAAAGCTTTCGAGGCTCCTGAACAGACGACAGAACTTGAGCCTTCCCAATGTACAGCTTTGATAGCTTCCCCCCAAACCGACAATCTTCATACTGAGCAGATTCTAAGCTCTCTTTCAAGCTTACATAAGGTAAGCGTACAGCGGAAACCGTAGCAAACCACATTAAGTATTGCTGCTCCCTTTTAAGAATAACCATCGAGATTCTCCGATCGGGGGACCATCACATAAATCAGCAACGAATCATCTCACACTTAAATTAACCTTCTCACATTTCTTCCCGCTGAAGTCTGAAGTAATGCATGCCAAGAGTATCCAGAGACCACTTCCCCCAAGTAGTTGAAGTGATGCAATCAGTCTCGATATATGAAGCCCAAAAAACCCGAAGTACACACTCAATCCCATTAATGAAGTCGACAAAGCATCATCAAGATCAATTAAGACCCGAAAATCCCCTTATCTCCTTTCAGGACATTGCAGATGAGAACTGTTACACCAAATTCAGCTAAGTCCCGAGTGTAAGCAATTTATCCCGTATGTAGTCGACATGATAACACCAAGACAGTACCATAACAGCTACTGAGTACTGGATGTACACATTTCCTTCAGTAGGATACCGACTGACCATAGGAACCATCATACAATTGTGTACCTCTTTTATCATCAGAAACTGACATTCTCTTCCCCCACGTAGTTGGAATGATACATCTGAAGGAACGAGTTAGAACACTGATTTTCTCTGCGGTTATGACATTTGTCTTCCCGGAATAGTCTTCAATTGAGAAGAAGTATAAAGCTCATCATGTGTACTCATTGTGCATTCAGAGTATGTCTCCTTCCCCCTTGCTGGTTTTGATACCTCAGAATCAGCAACACATTTTACCAACATATTCTTGAAATCTTGTGAGAAGAACAAATTAGGCTCAAGTAGATCAAGTGAGAATTAACCACTGCCGAAACCGTCTCTGACTATCTTTATCAACCCTTAAGTAGGCTATTTGAAGTGATAACTGATGGAGCAATGATATACCAACTTTGAACCTGAAGATAGAATTCCCCATTCTTGTGACTTACGCTTGCACTAATGTTGGAAGAACGGTGTAGAGAATTAGTGCTTCAAGCAAATCTCTAAGTACTCAATACCCAACCAAGGTATGAGACATTAACACCTCTTACGATTATCCACAACGTCATCGGCGTGTGACACTGAGTAACTCCTTTAAGTGATAGTTACCCCGACTGCTGGTAACTAGATAACCTAAGTCTTCAACTTAAATCTTAAGCACTAGCAAGTTATCATTGAAGGTCATGCATCCAACCAACCCCGACTTCAGGATAGAGTAAGATCACACCTTTGAGAAAGTTAACTTCAACTCCAAATATGTGATACCTGTTCAACTCCGTAGTCACCATTTGATGCCCAACAAGTGAGTGAACCAACAACCAAGTGTACATCGAATCACTTGTTCACACTTCTCCCCCTCAAAGATTGCATACGAGGATGCCATCTTTGATTGAACAAGTGCATGTGAGGTTGATCCACTGTTCACACTTCTCCCCCTCAAAGATTGCATACGAGGATGTCATCTTCGATTGACCAAGTGCATATGAGGTTGAATCACTTGTTCACACTTCTCCCCCTCAAAGATTGCATACGAGGATGCCAATTTTGATTGAGTGAATAAACGCCCAATCTGATAGAAGTAGATCCACCTGATGTCTGAACGGGCATGGAGCAAGTATGAAGCTTATTGGTGAGACTAGTCAGAAACAAAGAATATACGTATGACCATTTCGCTAATCTCAATCACCATGTAGTTTATTCACCCTTCTCCCCCTCAAAAATTGCATATGACGACCAACTGCCATTTTTGATAGAGCAGGTGAATAAGAATATACTCCAACGTACGTTTATCCCCTTTGGTGACTGAGTGAGCATTTGAAGAACATGAAGCTTGATGAGAATGGTCATAAATAAGCAAATCTCTTCTTCCGAAGATAAAGCGCACTCAAGTGTACGCCTTTCTTTTCTTTGATGAACGGGGCCTGAAGAGATGTCAGCAGACGCCATTATGAAAACATTGAGACCGAGGCTTGAACTGCATTGTTCAAACGTCATAGTTGATTGAAGAACGAGGCCTGAACTGATTTGAACAGACGTCCATGATTCCCCTCATATGTTGTGAGCAGCCTGTGTCCAAATGTCAAAGGACGATCCGTACGACCTGCATTTGAAAACAGACGAAAGAAGAGAATTTGGAGAGCCGGATCCCCAATTTAGGTTGGGTTCCAGTTGGTTAGTGCAAACAATCTTTGGGGCTGCTGAAACCATAGGTGCCTTGGTTTTAATAATAGGGGCAACACTAGTAGATGCAATGGACCTGGTTAAGGGACATTGTGTATCTAAAGGGATAACTCTACCAGTAGGCTTCCATTCCTTAACAGGCACTACTCTAGGAATTGTAATCCTTGTTAAAGGGCAATATTCCCCTAGTGTGAATGTTCGGCCCGTGGGCTTCCACTGAAAGCCCACATTGGTAAACATTTTCCCTGTGGGTTTCCAAGATTGCTTAATTTGTCTAGCTCTCCAAACTTTCCTAACTGGGGGTTGGTTGGACAACTTCAGAAATTTCTTAACACATTTATCATGATTACACGAAATTATGCATTCATTACATGTTTTGCAAAGTGAATTTGGATTCGAATTATGATTCCTTTTGTTCAAATCTAACTTGTTGTTTCTCATGTGGTCTTCTACTTTCCTTTTAGGAACACTTTTAGCTGGTGAAATCCTAGAATTCTTTATGTTTCTCCTAGGTTTTGACTCGCTAGCTTTAGTGTCACTATTATCTCCTGTAGAAGGACTGATGGGAATCTTAGTCTTTTTCACTTCTAGTTGCTGAACATGTTTTGATGTGTTGGGATCTGAAGTTTCCAAGGATACCTCAACGGTTACATGCTTGTTCTTAATAGTGGATGATGATGCAACTATTCTATCTCTTTGGTTGTGAGACTTAGGGCCCGTGCCAATGGCATATTCTAACTGTTCCTGGATCCTTTTTGTGAGGACGCAGGCATAACCAACTGCCTTATCGAGTGGTTTTCCTATTCTGTCCTCTTCCACAACCTCACGAAGAGTATCAAGTCCATCCCTAAGGTGACAGAGATACATTTGATGGACAGGTCTGTTGTTTCTCATGGGAAATGGAATAGACCCCACATCAACATCATACATTTTACAAGCAGAGACCTTTGATGCAACACAATTACGAGTGGTGCATGGCATTTTACCTTTCACCCGAGCCTTAAGATTCTCAATTTCATTTGTCAAAGAGGTTATTTGATCATTGTGATTGCTTCTTGTAACTTTAATAGAATCATATAACTCTTTGAAATGTTGTTTGACCTTTGAATTTTCTTCTCGATAACACTCATTTTCATAATGTAACTTATTTATGGTGTTTTGATATTGAAAATTTTGAGAATCTGAAGACGAAGGTTTATTGGTGCCATACACTTCACACTTGTTGGATTTCAATTGGGCAACTTGGGCCCTCAACAGTCGAATCGTGTTTGTGTGAGCTTGAATTTTTTCATCACGTTTGCTTAATTCAAAATATGTATCAAACTCAGGAGCATCCGAGGATGTCTTGACATTTGATATTTTGCATTTTTCTTCTAAGTGTTGATGTTTGAGTTGCAAATTTAGATAATCAACTTCTAGTTTTGAAAAACGTTTAACCATGTTATCATGGTCATCATTTTGAATTTTTTCAAGCAATTTCAAATTCTCCCCCTCAAGCTCAACAACACGATTCTGGGTGACATTTAACGCAATAGCATACTCATTAAATTGACAAGCAGACAATGCAGAATCAGTGACAGTGTAAAATACATCTTGTGCAATACATTTAGCAATCAAGTTGTCGTTAGTAATGAGTATGTTTTTTCTTTCAATCTCTCGACTCTTAAGTTCTATTGCATATTCATTCACCTCACTTTCCATATCTTTAAACACTACTTCCATTTCTTTTATTTCGGCTTTAAGGGCAGTTTGCAACCCTTCAAAGTGTTCTTTAAGTAGTTTAAAGAATGGCATGACCTCAGTTAAGTAACACCTTTTTGCATGTTCAAAACACCTTTCCCCCTCAGTAATGCCAGTGGGTGTGATTCTCTTCTTACATGTTTTATCGAAATCAGCAAACAGTTGCCAAAGCACATATAAGCTAATAAAGGTTTTGCATTCAGTGGGAAGAGACAAAGGCACCAAATTCCTAGGTGTATTGGGAGGATACACCGTTATGGACGCAACTTTTCTAATGAGGGGGGTGTTGGCCTTAAGTTTTTCTACCTTAAGTTTTTCATTATCTTGTTTCCAAAATATCTGTTCAGGTGTTAACTTCTTTTGAGGAGCAAACACAGTTAAACGATTCTCCTCATAATAATCATGGGGTTTGATTATTATTCGTCTGGCTATGCACTCGGGATCCCTCATTTTCTCATTCATTCTTTCCTTTGTTCTCTCACTCATCTCCTCCTCCTCTTTAGTGTAGAGAAGCTCAGGCGGGTCATGATTAGGCATAAACATCACATTGGAATCATTTAATGCAGGTTGGGCTATCTTAGCAATCTCATGAATAGCTAATTTAGATCTACCTACATTGTTTTCACTGTGCTTGTCACTTAACTTTCTGTGCTTATACATCATTTGAGCAGTCTGTCTGGTTTGGTCTTGTGTGTACAACTTATCTTCAAGCTTATTTTTTAACGTCTTGAGTCTAGAGAAATCATTTAAAAGTGTTGATTCTTTTTGTTTGAATTCTAGCTTAAGTGTATTAACACACTTTTGTGCTTCCTGTTTCTGTTTGACAGACTGTTCTAGCTGACTTTTCAAAGAACTCAACTCTAATTTTAATGTTTCTTCTCTTACTCTAGACTCTTTAATAAGTGTACTCATTTGACCTTCTAATTTCTGCTCTCGTTCATTAAGCTCAAACTTAGCACGCTGTTCATACATAGCCACTTGTTCTTTATAGATGTTAAGTCTAGTGATCAAGTTATCATCAGGGACAGGCAATTTGTACTCATGTAGCACATAATCATCATTTAGAACAGAAGATGCACAACTAGGTACAACAGACGCTTCGTTGTGATTCACATATTGTTCATATGGGATAACAACGCTATTTCCCATATTAGCAATATCTGACTCAACAACGTTTGTCTGTTGTACTTTGACGGGAATCTTTTGTTCATGCAACACATTATCATTATTAATGACAGAAGATACCCCATTAGGTTCAACCGACGCTTCGTTGTGTTTCTCATGTTGCACGTTGTTCCTAGCAGTATCTGACTCAACAACGTTTGTCTGTGGCTGATGAAGCTTGTTTTCTTGAGAATTCGGGCACACAAAGTCTCTATTGGCACCAACATAGTCAAACACGTTTATCTGTCGAACATCTTTGGGAATCTTTTGTTTGTCTATCACGTTGTACAAACTGAGTATCTCTGATATAGCAGAATCTAAAGTATTTGACATGATATTAACGTGCACGGGATTTTACGATTCTATGATTTAAACCGAGAAATAGATTCTTTCCGCGGGTTTTACAAAATCAAGAATAAACCGTGGAATGATGCTTGATAGGTGTTATGATGAAGGTCTGGTAGACTTGTTGATCTGATTGGTATGGTTGTTGCAAGTTATTATGGCAAGATTTTGGTCTGAAAAACTTAAAACCTCAATAACTTCATTTTGGAGCGTTTTCAGACCTCGAAACTTGGGTTGAATGAATAAATTAATTCAACGTGTCCTTCTCCTCGGTCTCACGGTCGTTTTGACAGGTGTTTCGCTGAAAACGGAGTTACGGTTCAAAAGTTATGGCCGTTTGAAGTTTTGACGTAAAAAATCAACTTTGGATACAAACCGCCTAGACAAACCGAGTAGATACAAGCCGAGTAGATTCAACAGAGACAAACCGAGTCTACACAAACCGAGTAAAATCCTTAGAGACAAACCGAGTCTACGTAGCTGGGACAAACCGAGTAGACACAAACCGAGTAAATTCTTCGGAGACAAACCGAGTCTACACAAACCGAGTACACGCAGCTGGGACAAATCGAGTAGACACAAACCGAGTAAATTTACACAAACCGAGTAAATTCTTCAGAGACAAACCGAGTCTACACAAACCGAGTACACGCAGCTGGGACAAACCGAGTAGGTACAAACCGAGTAAATTTCTCTGAGACAAACCGAGTCTACACAAACCGAGTATACGTAGCTGGGACAAACCGAGTACGCGCAGCAGGGACAAACCGAGTAGACACAAACTCCCAGGCACGTCACTTTCACAGCCTTTTGTCCTTTTGCCTAAACGAGTAATAGGACAAACCGTGTCCAAGAATTGACACAAACCGAGTCCAATAATCGTCCAAAATAGACAAACCGCTGCCAAGAACAACTCAACTACTACCCACGAATTTTCCCAAAATCACCACACCGTTCTTAGATCTGTGAATCCAAACACTAAATACCACTCTAATACTATTCTTAAGCTAAAAAGTACAAAGAAAACCAACTTCTAATCACTAAACAAAGTACAAAGATGAAATTTATGCTACTTAATCAAACCGAACAAAAACTTAAAAAGCTACAAATCTAACCAAGAAAAAGCCTAAAGAACTACACAAATACAAGATAAAACAACCTCTAATAACTAAACAAAGCACAAAGTGAAATGTATGTTACTAATCAAGCCGAACCAAAATAATCTTGAAAACTACAAATCGATCCAAGAGTAAAACCTCACAAACTACACAAATCCGTGAATACCAACTCTCATGGACCTAACCATGGCTCTTGATACCAATTGTAGGGTATTCACAATGCAAGAATCACTTGTGTGAGGCTTGTATGGATCGAATTGAAGAGATTATAGAGAGAGAAAGTGGGAGCCTTTAGTGAGAGAAAGTAACTTGTGATATATTAGATTGAAAGGTCCAACCCTTCCCATGGGTGGGAAGGGAGTATATATAGTCCTACATAATATGTCCCTAGTGGACTGTGGAGCGAGCTGACAGAGGGTAAAGACCCGACCCACTCCACAATACTAATTAATAACTAAGCTACTAATAATATTACTAACAATCCTATGAGCTATGATGATCTAATAAGTACTCGGGGTGACCGAGTCTTCTGCTGAATATTCATATTCCTAACAAGAAGTTCTTTAGGAGACGAGGAAAGTTCGTAAGACTACCTCGTGAAGAAAAGAAATCCTTCCGGAAAGACCGTGATGATAGGAAAGGAAAGATAGATAGGAAGTGTTTTAGGTGCGGGGATTCTATTCACTTAATAGGAGAATGTCCAAAGCCTCCAAAGAACAAATCTCAAAAAGCACTTGTTAGTGGAGCTTGGAGTGACAGTGAAGGTGATGACGACGAGCTTAAGAACAACGAAGTTGCTCTCTTGGCTAATGACACAGAAGAGGTGTGCTTAAAAGTTGAGTTAGAACCAGATGAGTGGATTAAATGTAAAACCCCAAATTTTAAACAATCCGAAAAGACTAAAATACCCTCGAATCAAAATTTAAGAACTTATGGAAATTTAATTTGTGACGTCATTTGAACTTAACTTAAGTTACCTAATAAGTAAATTAAGTCAAACATTACATTATGTAAATAATATGTACGAATAAAATCTCTCCAGCGAACACTAATCTATTCGACCCATTTGATGTGTTTTACACACAAGATTGTCGGCCCATATTTATTAAATAAGAATGCATGAAACTTGTTGGATTCTAGCCCAAAATTAAACCCATCCATTCCATAGCTTAGCCCATCAATATCTCCTAACTAGCCTATATTTCGGTCCATAACCTCTCCCTAAACCACCACTCGGTTTTTTTTTTTTATTTTTGTTATCCCGAATATCACAAAACTATCAAACCCTAATTCTCTAAAACCAAAAGTGTCGGCTCTTCTTGTGTGCTGCTGCTGTCGATCCTCAAGACTCCAAAAGGAAGGCTTAATCTTGATCTTAATTCGTGTCTCATTCATCACAAGGTAACCACGTAATACATATAATGATCCATTCGAAATTGTGAATCAAAAACTAATCAAAAATCGTGTTCTTGCTCTTGTTTTTGCTGCTGCTGTGCGATCCAAGAAGGAAGAAGGAGGAGAAAAGATCCAATTCGTGTGGTGCTTTGGTCTTGTGTTCGTGTTCTTCGTGGTCTACAAAGGTATCGCGTTGTCTTTGCTCAATCCTTGTTCTTGTTTTCTATTTGTTCTAATCGAATTAACCACAATAAGTGATCACATAAAATCATGAATTCTAGAAACCCTAAAATCTAATATATGTAAATCGACAAGGGAGTATGTGAGGTTTTTAAATTGTTTTGAATATGTTTTGACCTGTATTAAGTCGACCTAATCATGGATGAACTCATCAAAAAAACGTTTTATGTCAAGAACTAATGAAAGGAATGATAAAAACCCTAATATAAACATGTTTCTGTGATGACAGTTTCTGAGCTGGAAAGTTGTCCGACTTTAACCGGCTGTAAATAAATGATGTGAATGGGTATTGTAATGGTTTTTGAGTCTAAAACTAAGTTCAATGAAGTGGCTACCTGGGAAAATTTAGTTTGTAATTTTTGGAGGCCTGGAAGGTTACTTTTCGATTTTTGTAAAATTATGTGTCTGATCGGATTTGTAAAGTCTGGAAAAACAGTCCGGGTTTTTCATTTATCATTTTCAAACCATAACGAATTAGGATGTTTCCTTTTAGCTGATTAATATATCACATGTTATCTAATTACTGGAATTTTTGTAGAATTTTATAAATTTTCTAGACCGGGAAAGAAGATGAAAAATGGTCGGGTGTTTTTAATTAATCCGGTTCTGGAACAGGTTGGGAAAAAGGATTTTTAGTTCGTATCTAGACAACTTAATAAAATCTGGAAAAATTACATAAAATACTCAAGACCCTGGGGAACGTCTGTGAATTTTTATAGATTTTATTTCAAAGGTTTAATATGGTTTACAAATTATTCAAAACGAGTCCAGTTAATACCTGAAAACTGTCAAGACATGTGAAAAGGGTGTAAATTGTTATTTTCCTAAGCTAAGGGTTATAAATTGTGAATCGTGAAACTTGAGGGTATAATTCGTATAATAAGTTAATTTGAAGGTACACTCTGTAATCTTGGAAAAATAAAATGCGTGATGTGTTAATAAATTAATGAGAGGGGTTAAAATGTAAACTATGTAAATCTAGGGTTTCATTTTGTAACTTTGATAAGTAAAGGGGTATAAAGTGTAAATTATGAAACCTAAAGGACTAAAAGAGTAACTTGAGGAATCTAAAAGCTAAAAAGAGGAAACCTTCTTAAAATGGAAAGGGTTGTGATTCGTTTCTACCTCTCTAGGTGTGAAGAAGGAGAGGACCTGATTCTGTTTCATCTTATTCATTTCTGAGTTGTATTTGCTTTTGGAATAAGGTACAGATATTCTGACCTTCTCTGTAAGGTTTCCTATGACCTCTTTCATGTTCTGATCTGTTTAGCCTCTGATTTGATACCTGAGACTTGACCTCCTGATAATGAACCCCGCATTTATCTCCTGTCTTGAATCCTGATATGAACCCTGACATGAACCCTAATATGATACCTGACATTTGATACCTTGCTATGAATCCTTTGCCTTGAATCTTTGACCTATTATATGAACCTAAACTGTGAAGCCTTTTAATTCTTACCTGAAAATGATTTGAGAAAAAGCCATTTTAAAATGATGACTACAAATGTGATACAATACTCGTTTAATTGGGATTTTACTAACTTTTATGAAAACCCTTTTAAAAGGTTATCTTTATGAAAAACCATTTTGAAAGATCATTTTATGAAGATCATTATTAAGAGATTATTTAAAAAGACTCTTAATTAGAAACCTTTTTAAATGAACTGTTACTATGGAACCTGGATTATTGATCTCCTGATATTGACCTTCTGATATTGACCTTTCTGATGTGACACTCTGATTATGATATGAACCTATGACCTGGACCTTTGACTCCCAGTTTGATACCCGAGCCAAAATTTGTGACCCTAGCCATGAAGGTAACATGGCCGTGTCTGTGATGCACCACTGGCATGACTAATGTGTAGCCCTAGTGATTTGGTTACACCATCCCCATTCTGATTCTGTTATGCGCGCTTATATGATTCTGATATGGCCAATATGATATGTTCTGGGGGGCGAATGGATGCATCCTAGACCTGTTCTGTTTCTGATATATCTGGTATGTCTGGTGACTGGTACTGTGTGCAATACATGCCTTTCACAACCCTGGGAGCTTGCAACTCCAACCCTGAGGTATCCCCTAACCCTGTCCTGGTATGCTGAGGTCACCCCTCCATACACCCTGGTATGTGATTTGATATGATATGTTTCTGGGCTCGTAGTGGATTACTGTCCTAAACCTTTACTCTCTCTCTGTACCTTTACTTATCTATTTCGTTATACTATATCTGTTCTTTTTCCTTTACTTTCATTTCTTTTGCTTTCGTTTCCGTTTATTATATATCTGTTCACTGGGCTTTTTAAGCTCAGCCGCACGTTTCTTTTCGTGTGCGGCAGGTTTTAGTTGGAAGCTGGGTATGAGTGAAGAGACTTTTGGACTTAGAAGACATTACTAGCTAAATTGGATTAGAGATGATTAGAAGAGTTATATTAAGACTTAGTAATTACTGTATATCTCCTTTGTAGCCTTGTAATATCAGATTTTCAGTTGTAACCCTTGGAATCCTATTGTATTATGTATGTCATATGCTTGTGTTTGTTCTGATAAGAATCCGTATTTGTGACACTTCTACCCTTGCCGGGTTGGGGTGTTACAATTATGGTATCAGAGCCCAGGCTGCGACTTGTAATACATTTACCCTTGACCTGTGAAGTTTGGACCATTAGGTTTCCACTGTAGGCGCTCATAAGATAACCTGTAAGAATTTGCCTTAGGACTTCCCTATAGGAACTTAAGTTCTGACCAGTGAGGAATGGGTAGATTATAAGCCTTTTGTTTAAGTATCATTGCTTCCGCATCACTCTGATTCGTGTCTTGCTTTTGGTTAAAGCCTCTTGAGATCCCTCGTGGAAAGTGAAAGTTTATGCCTTGCACCACCTAAGTTTTGAAACCTAAATAAATCTTGAAGCCATTGAAAATTTCATAGTAATTGCCTGACACTATTTGATCCTTACCTTCAGATTCCGACTCTGACCTCTGATCTTTTGTTAATCATTTCGATGCCTCTTGGGCATTTTGAGAGTCTCCATGGCGAGTAGTTTGGTTTTCCCTCTTGATTATGACATTTGATTTTGTTGACCTCCGAGACTATAGAAGTACTAGGTGGATTAAGATAGGTTGTTTTGCTTACGATTCGAGATAAAGTATGATCATCATGAAGGCATATTTATGTGGTGCTAGTATTATGACGCCTGATCAACGTGATAATACTTATACCATATAACGTGCCCTCATTGTGGCCATAGGATATCTTGGGAAGTACCTAAGAAGTTTAGAATTTGATATCCGTTGGATTATCCGTGACTAGTGAGACTTTAGGTTCATCCTACCTGTGCGTATACTCTGCCTTCGTTCATTAAATATCCGGATGAGTTTGGACTCTCGTTTTGCATTCTGTTGACCTCGGTTATAAACCTTGAACTCCTGTAGAATTCGATTTGAAATCTTGTTCGCATCCCATATGAGCTTTTCTTTTTGGAAGAACCTCCCCGGGCATGAGAATGTTCGTGACGATCTTTTGCGATTTGCTACGACTTCGTCTAACCTTCGCACTTCAATTTTCGAGGACGAAAATTTCTTTTTAAGAGGGGAAGAGTTGTAAAACCCCAAATTTTAAACAATCCGAAAAGACTAAAATACCCTCGAATCAAAATTTAAGAACTTATGGAAATTTAATTTGTGACGTCATTTGAACTTAACTTAAGTTACCTAATAAGTAAATTAAGTCAAACATTACATTATGTAAATAATATATACGAATAAAATCTCTCCAGCGAACACTAATCTATTCGACCCATTTGATGTGTTTTACACACAAGATTGTCGGCCCATATTTATTAAATAAGAATGCATGAAACTTGTTGGATTCTAGCCCAAAATTAAACCCATCCATTCCATAGCTTAGCCCATCAATATCTCCTAACTAGCCTATATTTCGGTCCATAACCTCTCCCTAAACCACCACTCGGTTTTTTTTTTATTTTTGTTATCCCGAATATCACAAAACTATCAAACCCTAATTCTCTAAAACCAAAAGTGTCGGCTCTTCTTGTGTGCTGCTGCTGTCGATCCTCAAGACCCCAAAAGGAAGGCTTAATCTTGATCTTAATTCGTGTCTCATTCATCACAAGGTAACCACGTAATACATATAATGATCCATTCGAAATTGTGAATCAAAAACTAATCAAAAATCGTGTTCTTGCTCTTGTTTTTGCTGCTGCTGTGCGATCCAAGAAGGAAGAAGGAGGAGAAAAGATCCAATTCGTGTGGTGCTTTGGTCTTGTGTTCGTGTTCTTCATGGTCTACAAGGGTATCGCGTTGTCTTTGCTCAATCCTTGTTCTTGTTTTCTATTTGTTCTAATCGAATTAACCACAATAAGTGATCACATAAAATCATGAATTCTAGAAACCCTAAAATCTAATATATGTAAATCGACAAGGGAGTATGTGAGGTTTTTAAATTGTTTTGAATATGTTTTGACCTGTATTAAGTCGACCTAATCATGGATGAACTCATCAAAAAAACGTTTTATGTCAAGAACTAATGAAAGGAATGATAAAAACCCTAATATAAACATGTTTCTGTGATGACAGTTTCTGAGCTGGAAAGTTGTCCGACTTTAACCGGCTGTAAATAAATGATGTGAATGGGTATTGTAATGGTTTTTGAGTCTAAAACTAAGTTCAATGAAGTGGCTACCTGGGAAAATTTAGTTTGTAATTTTTGGAGGCCTGGAAGGTTACTTTTCGATTTTTGTAAAATTATGTGTCTGATCGGATTTGTAAAGTCTGGAAAAACAGTCCGGGTTTTCATTTATCATTTTCAAACCATAACGAATTAGGATGTGTCCTTTTAGCTGAGTAATATATCACATGTTAGCTAATTACTGGAATTTTTGTAGAATTTTATAAATTTTCTAGACTGGGAAAGAAGATGAAAAATGGTCGGGTGTTTTTAATTAATCCAGTTCTGGAACAGGTTGGGAAAAAGGATTTTTAGTTCGTATCTAGACAACTTAATAAAATATGAAAAAATTACATAAAATACTCAAGACCCTGGGGAACGTCTGTGAATTTTTATAGATTTTATTTCAAAGGTTTAATATGGTTTACAAATTATTCAAAATGAGTCCAGTTAATACCTGAAAACTGTCAAGACATGTGAAAAGGGTGTAAATTGTTATTTTCCTAAGCTAAGGGTTATAAATTGTGAATCGTGAAACTTGAGGGTATAATTCGTATAATAAGTTAATTTGAAGGTACACTCTGTAATCTTGGAAAAATAAAATGCGTGATGTGTTAATAAATTAATGAGAGGGGTTAAAATGTAAACTATGCAAATCTAGGGTTTCATTTTGTAACTTTGATAAGTAAAGGGGTATAAAGTGTAAATTATGAAACCTAAAGGACTAAAAGAGTAACTTGAGGAATCTAAAAGCTAAAAAGAGGAAACCTTCTTAAAATGGAAAGGGTTGTGATTCGTTTCTACCTCTCTAGGTGTGAAGAAGGAGAGGACCTGATTCTGTTTCATCTTATTCATTTCTGAGTTGTATTTGCTTTTGGAATAAAGTACAGATATTCTGACCTTCTCTGTAAGGTTTCCTATGACCTCTTTCATGTTCTGATCTGTTTAGCCTCTGATTTGATACCTGAGACTTGACCTCCTGATAATGAACCCCGCATTTATCTCCTGTCTTGAATCCTGATATGAACCCTGACATGAACCCTAATATGATACCTGACATTTGATACCTTGCTATGAATCCTTTGCCTTGAATCTTTGACCTATTATATGAACCTAAACTGTGAAGCCTTTTAATTCTTACCTGAAAATGATTTGAGAAAAAGCCATTTTAAAATGATGACTACAAATGTGATACAATACTCGTTTAATTGGGATTTTACTAACTTTTATGAAAACCCTTTTAAAAGGTTATCTTTATGAAAAACCATTTTGAAAGATCATTTTATGAAGATCATTATTAAGAGATTATTTAAATGGACTCTTAATTAGAAACCTTTTTAAATGAACTGTTACTATGGAACCTGGATTATTGATCTCCTGATATTGACCTTCTGATATTGACCTTTCTGATGTGACACTCTGATTATGATATGAACCTATGACTTGGACCTTTGACTCCCAGTTTGATACCCGAGCTAAAATTTGTGACCCTAGCCATGAAAGTAACATGGCCGTGTCTGTGATGCACCACTGGCATGACTAGTGTGTAGCCCTAGTGATTTGGTTACACCGTCCCCATTCTGATTTTGTTATGCGCGCTTATATGATTCTGATATGGCCAATATGATATGTTCTGGGGGGCGAATGGATGCATCCTAGACCTGTTCTGTTTCTGATATATCTGGTATGTCTGGTGACTGGTACTGTGTGCAATACATGCCTTTCACAACCCTGGGAGCTTGCAACTCCAACCCTGGAGGTATCCCCTCAACCCTGTCTTGGTATGCTGAGGTCACCCCTCCATACACCCTGGTATCACTAGTACAAAAATGGGATTTAGTCACACATACAGTTTTTCGAACGGCCACACAGTAACTTTTTTATGTGACTAAATGTACCAGAATAAAATCAACAGCCACACTTGATCCGACTTGCGTGACCATTTCGGAATTACATATGAGGCTACAGCCACACATTTGAATATTTTCGTGACTATACGTATCTGGTAAAAAAAATTTTGATTTTTTAGTCACTTATAATTTGGGACGTGTGACGGATACAAATAAGTTTGAAACATTAGTCACACTATATATATACATATGTGACAAATATATGTCACACAATTAAAAAAGTGTGACCAAAATCCATATATGGTCACACGAAGTAATTGTGTATGTGGCTAAATCATATACTCAAGTTTGTCACACATTATTTAAACGTGACTGATAGTTTTTGTTGAAAATTTTGCCATATATGAATTTGGAATGTGTAACAAGTGAAAAGTAAGTTTGAACCATTAGTCACGATATGCATTTAAAAGTGACAAATATATATCACACACTTAAACAGTGTGACCAAATGTCATATATGGTCACACTTTTGCTTTTATAATTCAAATGTTTTATAAACTAACTTTACAATATTTCTCAAATTTTGATATCTCCCTCACATATTTTCACTACTCCCGCCCACTTTTTTCCCCAAAATCAAATTTACATTTTCATTGTCCCTCCCATACTATCTAGGTCACATAACCCCACTTATCTCAGATTCTCAGCCTCTTTCTCTCTTCTCTGCCGCCAACCACAAACCCCATATACACACCCCCGCCTAAATAATAATCAGTCAGTCGGTTTAAAGAAAGAATTGAATTGGGGGAAAATAAACAAACATCATCAATCGTCATGGTAACTACACTTTCTCTTATTCTTCAATTTCTTTCTTTGTTAATTGATTTTCTTTTTTTAATTGATTAATACAACTCTTGACTAGTATCCGATCTACGTACAGGCGGCAACAAAAATTGACTCTATCAAACGTAATCTCTTTAGCTAATAGACAATTCATAAAAATCAAATCAAAATATAATATAAAGTATAGTGATAAGATTATAATCGTGACCCTCGAGGCCAATAATAATAATAATATCTTTTTGTCTGCACTATCTTGTTCAGTAATTATTTGTGGGTATTGTTTTATTTAAAGTGTTTTGTTTTTGTGTTTTTGAGTTAAAGGTTGATTTGAGAAAAATATGGCAGAAGGGAAGATCAAGATTGCTAAGGATGTTACTGAAGTAAGTGTTTGGTTATGTTTGATGGTTTGGTTAAGTATGCTTTTTTACATTGTTGGTTTGGTTATTAAGGTTATGATGTTTTTTTTTTAATGTTGGTTGTAGTTGATTGGAAATACGCCATTGGTGTATTTGAACAATGTTGTGGAAGGATGTGTTGGTCGTGTTGCTGCTAAGTTGGAAATGATGGAGCCTTGTTCTAGTGTTAAAGACAGGTCTTCATTTTGTTTGTATGAATAATTATATCTAGCAACTACTTATTTCGCGTATTATAGTGATTTGATATTGGATTTGTGATTGATTGTGGTGTGCAGGATTGGTTATAGCATGATCTCATATGCTGGGAAAAGGGTCTCATTATGCTGAGTTACTCACATTCCCTGCAATCCCGCCTGAAATCCTACCGCCTCTTTTACTTTCTTCATCTTCAACTTTGTCATCCCCTTCATCTCTTCCTAGCATTACATTCTTAATCATGTTGCGCACCGGTTTCCCAGGTCTTTGAGCAACCAGTTTAGTCAAGAAGTTAACCTGCACTAACATAAAATTTGCATTATTAATGTATATAGTTAATGGCACAGCGAGTGATCATGACACACTACCTTTCAATAAAGTCCCTACTGTCTATAGTGAATGTGGCGAGAAGGGCAGTTTGGGTTATGTGTCAAAATGTGTTCGAGTTTGAAACGGGTAGTACTGCTAGAAATGGGCCGGGTTGGGTTTTTAAAACAGGTTCTTGTAGAGACGGTTCACTTCTTTAGTACTGCTAGAAATTGTCCATGTTGGGTGGTAAATAAAGGTTCAGCTAGAAACAGTTCAATTATTTAGTAATGCTAGAAATTGCCCTGGTTAGGATGACTTGCAAGACCTAGATATACCTGATTACTTGAAGCATAACAATAAAAACAAATATTATGGATAAATACACATGCTTTATTCTTTGTATATAATAAGGCTAACAGTTAACATGAACAACTACTCATTCTAAGTAAGATAACACTTAATTGATGGATAACAGCTGTCCAAAATTCCTAATAAGTTTATTCAATTTGTAGAGAAAAATAAGATTTATCATGAATTCATGATAGTGTTTATATAAACCGGTAATCACTTTTTTTTTTTTTTTTTTTTTTTCAATACATCAATATTTCTTTGATAAATTTTTTTAAAGGAGTATAAGCTTCTTCATTCATTCTATGAAACTAGAATGTAGAAGCTTTTGCTGGTGGTTATTGTCTTATATCCTCTGTGTAACCTATCTCGCTGGCTGGGCTGTTGGAAGTTGATGTTAACTGACTCTTTGAGATCATTTATTTGCTGTCAACGATTTTTGTTATCTAAATTATCAGAATACAGACAGTCCTATTCTGCAAGTAAATGAACTTACCTTGTTATCATATGTTACAGCCTCTTTTTCAAGCAGGAAATGGAGCTTTCTTTGATAGGTCTCCAAAATGCTGGGAAGACTTCACTTGTTAATGTAGTCGCGGTAAGTAAATTAGCCCATTTTTATATATTTGTCAAGTTATACTAATCTTTCCTTGGGCGAAAAATAATATTCTAGTGTGCTAAAACTTCCTTTGTTCTCTTTATGCTTTGCTTACAGACTGGTGGATATAGTGAAGATATGATCCCTACGGTAAGCTTTCCAACAGTTCATGTTACTCTTGCCTGTTTTTATTCCTGCAAATTACTCTAAATACATCTCAAGTAATAAATGCAATATCCCAGTATCAACAGTTCATAATATCTTGTTCTCAATTTTCAGGTGGGATTCAATATGCGTAAGGTAACTAAAGGAAATGTAACAATAAAGCTATGGGATCTTGGAGGTCAACCTCGATTTCGCAGCATGAGGGAGAGATACTGCCGTGCGGTGCCTGCTATTGTGTATGCTCCTATTTCTCATCATCAATATCTACTGAACACTGCTTTTTCTTTTCAATAAACGTTCTATAAGCCATGGTTATGATAATTAACTGATATACGTCTCATCATCTTTTATTTTCTTTCAAGTACCATTAAACTTGTTATTGTATAGGAGAGTAAGTTCAATACTTATATTTACATCTACATAGTTGGTCCGTCCCTTGATGCATAATGTAACTTGTAAAAAAACTGTTATTGATCAGATCGAAAAGGCTGACTATAGATGCCCACCATGGTTTTCACCTGGTGTAAAGAAACTGTTAACAAGAATTCTTGATCCGAACCCCCTCACTGTGAGTTGCTTCATTTATGGTTTGCATATTTTACATATTAGAAATTATATTCTTGTGACGAAACTGACATATAATTGCCACTTTGAAGAACAGGAGTGGTGCAGGGTTGGTTCCTTACCAGCTTCTCAAGCCTTATTCCGACAAGGGTGTTACCGGGAGAGGTGTTCCAAACAGCATATCTATCTAATAGTTCTGGTTCTCTTTTGGTCTCCACGATCCATAGTCCTAAGCTGAAATAATGGTCTGTACGCAGTAAGTATTGGTGATAGCTGAAGAGAGCTTGTGATATGTAGAAGACTTCTTGAAGTTAATACTGCTAGTGTATTAGTTACAACTGTTAGTTATAAGTTAGTACTGTTGGTTCATATAGTTAATACTGCTTATATTTGGTTCAGTTATATACATTCCAATTTTATTTTATTTGAATTTGTTTTGATATATATTTGAATTTGTTTTGATATATATTGATTTCTTAAATGTGACTAACAGATGTATATAGTCACACTTAACACTTTTGGTCAATGTTTGTTTAATTCGTTGTGTGACTAAATATTACAAAAGGCCACAAAAAAAAAATCATGTGGCAATTGGATCATCCATAGTCACACAAAACACACATTTCTTCACTTAAACAGTATATGGTCACACTTATTAGCACTTTTGGTCACTTTATGCTTAATTGTATGTGACTAAATACCCAAAACAAACATGCTTTGTGTGACTAAATATTACAAAAGGTCACACAAACTAAAGATTCATGTGACCATTGGATGATCAATAGTCACACAAAATACACATTTCTTCACTTTAAACAACATATGGTCACACTTATTAACACTTTTGGCCACTTTTTGCTTAATTGTGCGTGACTAAATACCAAAACAAACATGCTTTGTGTGACTAAATATTACAAAAGGCCACACAAACTAAAGATTCATGTGACCATTGGATGATCAATAGTCACACAAAATACACATTTCTTTACTTTAAACAACATATGGTCACACTTATTAACACTTTTGGCCACTGTTTTTTAAATTGTATGTGACTAACTCGAAAAAAACAACACACATTGTGTGACTAAATCATCACAAACGTCACATTTATTATATTTTCATGTGGCCATAGGATGGGAAATAGTCACACATACTGATAAATCCAACAAAACTTGTGCCTAATTAGTCACACATTTTTGGGTTTTGGTCACTCTTTTTCAATGGAAACAGCCACAAACTAAACAATGTGACCATATGGTACCTACGGTGGCGCGACTTTTTGTCACACACACCCAAAAAAACGTGTGTGACTATATGCATATAGTCACGCATTTTTGGTGTGACTATAGCCACTTTCTGTACCAGTGTATGTGATTTGATATGATATGTTTCTGGGCTCGTGGTGGATTACTGTCCTAAACCTTTACTCTCTCTCTGTACCTTTACTTATCTATTTCGTTATACTATATCTCTTCTTTTCCTTTACTTTCATTTCTTTTGCTTTCGTTTCCGTTTATTATATATCTGTTCACTGGGCTTTTTAAGCTCAGCCGCACGTTTCTTTTCGTGTGCGGCAGGTTTTAGTTGGAAGCTGGGTATGAGTGAAGAGACTTTTGGACTTAGAAGACATTACTAGCTAAATTAGATTAGAGATGATTAGAAGAGTTATATTAAGACTTAGTAATTACTGTATATCTCCTTTGTAGCCTTGTAATATCAGATTTTCAGTTGTAACCCTTGGAATCCTATTGTATTATGTATGTCATATACTTGTGTTTGTTCTGATAAGAATCCGTATTTGTGACACTTCTACCCTTGCCGGGTTGGGGTGTTACATTAAAGATAGTGGGTGTTCAAGACACATGACGGGGAACAAAAGCCTTTTCTTAACCTACCAAGTGTACGACGAAGGTAATGTCACATTAGGTACCAAGCTTAAAAGTAAAATCATCGGAAAAGGTACAATCTCTCATGACTCTCTCACTATTGATGATGTTGCTCATGTAGATAACTTAGGTTTTAACTTGCTTAGTATAAGTCAATTGTGCCGCAAAAAGTATAACGTCCTTTTCAGTGAAAATGGAAGTAAAATACTTAAAGACGGTATAACAGTAGGAAAAGGTATTTTAAAGAATAACGTATATGTTATGAAATTAGATAAAACACCTAAAGACAAGCTTTGTCTCACTTCTTTGGACGGAAACTCAACTCTATGGCATCGACGCTTAGGTCACGCCAATATGAGGTTAATTCAATCCTTATCATCTAAGGAACTCGTTAGGAATCTACCCAAGTTGAAATATGACCAACACTTTTGTGATGCTTGCAAAATTGGGAAACAAGTTCATAATAGCCATAAGGCTAAAAACATGGTGTCTACATCTAGGTGTCTAGAATTGTTACATATGGATTTGTTTGGTCCATCCGCTATACAAAGTTATGGAGGAAACTTTTATACCTTGGTTATATTAGATGATTACTCTAGGTATACATGGACTAAGTTTTTGAAAACTAAAAACGAGGCATTTGATAAATTTGAAATTCTAAGTAAGAAAATTCAAAATCAAATAGGAAGTAACATAGTATCAATTAGAACTGACCATGGTCGTGAATTTGACAACGAAATCCAATTCGGAGCTTTTTGTGATGCTAATGGCATAATACATAATTTCTCGGCTCCTCGAACTCCTCAATCTAACGGTGTAGTAGAACGTAAAAATAGAACAATTCAAGAAATGAGTAGAACTATGTTAAATGAACAAAACATACCTCAAAAGTTTTGGTGTCATGCAGTAGATACATCCACATATATCCTAAATCGAGTTTTAATTAGACCATTTTTAAATAAAACTCCATATGAACTTTATCGAGGCAAAAAGCCTACATTAGGATATTTTAGAGTTTTTGGAAGCAAGTGCTTCATTTTAAACACAAAAGATTATCTCACCAAGTTCGACCCAAAGTCGTATGAAGGTGTATTTCTTGGGTATTCACAAAATAGTAAAGCTTATATAGTTTTGAACAAAGAAACCTCAAGAGTCGAGGAATCGTTGAACGTAACATTCGACGAAAGTCCACTTCCCTCTAAGACATCACCTTTGGTAGATGATGACTTAGTTGAAAGTCAAATGGTTAAAAACCAAGAAAAGATTGAAAGTGACAAAGAAGATGAACCCGTAAAAAGAGAAATAGTTAATATCAAAGAAACCAAAAGTTATCCATTAGAAAACGTCATATGAAAAATCAATGAAAGAACATTAAGATCAAAAGCTCAAAATGAAAGTAATTTCTTTTGTTTTGTTTCAACAATTGAACCGAAAAATATAAATGAGGCTATAAAAGATGAATCTTGGGTCATTGCGATGCAAGAGGAATTAAATCAATTTGTTAGGAATGACGTTTGGACATTAGTTCCACAACCTAAAAATCAAACCATAATCGGTACAAAATGGGTTTTTAGAAATAAAATGGATGAAGATGGCGTAGTATCTAGAAACAAAGCTAGGTTAGTAGCACAAGGCTACAATCAACAAGAAGGTATAGATTATGATGAAACTTTTGCTCCCGTAGCTAGACTTGAGTCAATTAGGATACTACTTGCATATGCATGTGCACACGATTTTAAACTATTTCAAATGGATGTTAAAAGTGCATTTCTAAATGGTTTTCTAAATGAAGAAGTATATGTTGCACAACCTCCCGGCTTTGCCGATTTTGAAAAACCTAATCACGTCTATAAACTTAAGAAAGCTTTATACGGACTTAAGCAAGCACCAAAAGCTTGGTATAATCGACTTAAGACTTTCCTAGTTGACCATAAGTATACCATGGGCCTAATAGACAATACTCTTTTCACCAAAAAAAAGGGATCACATATTATCATAGTCCGGATATATGTGGATGACATTATATTCGGTTCAACTTGTTAAAAGTTATGCGACGATTTCTCAAAAATCATGCATGACGAGTTTGAAATGAGTATGATGGGGGAACTAAACTTTTTCTTAGGTCTCCAAATTAAACAATTAGAAGATGGGATATTCTTCAACCAATCTAAGTATATCAAGGATATGCTTAAGAAGTTTGGTATTGAAGACTCAAAACCTATGAAAACTCCCATGTCCTTCGAAACCAAACTCACAAATGATGGCAAAAGTGAATCCGTAGATAGCACTAAATATAGAGGGATGATTGGTAGTTTACTCTATCTTACGGCTAGTAGACTGGATATTATGTTTAGTGTTTGTCTATGTGCACGCTTTCAAGAAGATCCCAAAATATCCCATCTTGAAGCCGTTAAACGGATCTTTAGGTACATAAAAGGCACTACACATTTAGGATTATGGTATCCCAAAGGAACGGGTGTAGAAACCATAGTGTATGCCGACTCAGACCATGCCGGTGATTATGTCGATAGGAAAAGTACAAGTGGTATTTGTACTTTTGTAGGACATTGTCTCACCTCATGGTTTGCTAAGAAACAAACAGCCCTTGCAATATCAACAACCGAAGCAGAGTACGTATCTACAGGAAAGGCGTGTCAACAAGCACTGTGGATGAAACAAGCTCTCATCGACTATGGAATTGAACTCAACGATATTCTCATTCTTTGCGACAACAAAGGAGCTATCGACCTCAGCAAAAAAACAGTCCAACACGCTAGAACCAAACACATAGAAATACATCATCATTTCCTACGCGACAATGTTCAGAAGGGAAACATCTCAATCGAGAAAGTATCCTCAGAGGACAACATTGCCGAAATTCTCACAAAACCTCTTATGAGAGAACCCTTCAACTTTCTTAGACTTGGTTTTGGATTAATGGAACCTAGTGAGTAGATGAAACCGTAGCTTGAACCTTAGATTAGCCAAACACGACAAAAACCAAAACCTGAGTTTGGACTTGCGGATCCAAACGACAACAAGGGCGGAACCCTTGTTTTGGATCCGCCAGATCCGTGGCTCACTAAATTAGTTTTTAGTTTATTAAAACAAACACCCTTCACTGTACATCACATTCCCCAAAAACATACATCCCACTGAAATTCGATCCCTATCACACAAAACTCAGAAATTAGGTCATATTCCACCACCAATCTGTGCTTAAATCATCTCTGTAAGTATCCTAATCATAATCTAATTACTAATCTGAGTCTAGGATTTCTATTTGTTGCACAAAATCAAAACTTGGGGTTTATGCATTTTTCTCATAAAATCATGAAGCATGTTCAATTAAATTACATAACAAATCATGTTTTCACTAGTTAGGAATCGGATATCATAATGCATTATCATAATTCATCAAACACCCCATGAGAAATTTTTATAAAAATCTTCTCACGACTAGGAAAAACGATTTTCGATCATTGTTCATACAAATACAAAAACGTTATTTTTTACATCACGTGCATAATGTCTCTTGAATGCTAAAGAGAATACATAACTAATATGTATTTTCGGGTACATTCAAACGTAGCTACATTGAATTAGGAGCGTTTGGGTTATCTCACATTTTCATTATAAAACTTGCATAAATAAATTTTCATGCATCAAAAGGAGTCGAGATAACCGCACCTCCACATTGTCCCCATATAGGCACACACAAGAAATTAATATACGTATTTTCGATAGTTTTAACTAAATTATGAAATTTTTGTGTCTAGGACAATCATGCCTCCCACAACAAATTATGACCATAAGGATACCATCAAATACCTACCTCAACACCACAAAACCAAAGGTCTCACCGAAGATCAAGTCAAAATCTTTAAGGCATTAGAAAAACGTTATGTTCACGAGGGTAGAACCATAGACTCATCATTTTTAGAAGAAACCAATCTCCATGAACAATTAGCCTCTATCCAATTTGATAGTCTTCTTGACATAGATGAACCCATCATTCCTAGGTTTGTACTTGAATTTTATGCTTCCGTAAGTCTTAGCTCAGACGACTTTGGATTTATGAGCATCCTTTTCAAAGTAAACCAAAACCAATTCACTTTTCCTTTAAATCAATTCGGAGAAGTTTTAGGTATTCCACGTCAAGGAACTTGCTTCTATTCGGATAAATGGCCATTGTCCATCTTAGAGTCCAACCTTGGTCGTATTCATCCATATGACACACCCCTCACTTCTAAAGAAATCATCCGTGAACATCTCTTCAATCCTAGAAACAACCCAACTAGGACAAACCGAGGTAAACAAGTAAACCGAGATCCATTTGCCATGGAACTTAATGAACTTAAGCCTGAATTTAAGAAGCTAGAAGAAGTTTTGAGGGCAAACGTCATTAGCACCATAGGAAATAGGGATCATGTTAATGTAAGCCTCTGTTATATGATGTATTGTGTGTCTACCCACCAACAATTCAACTTAGCCTACTATATCGCCAAAAGAATGGCAGATATTCCAGTCCTAGGTACCACCGTCATGCCGTATGGGATGCTTCTTACCCGTCTGTTTAAGGCTTCTGCACCTATTCCTAGAAACACTAGTGGTTTCCTTCCTGACTACACCGAGATTCCACACACCTTTGTTCCTCTTAGTGATCATAGGGTTGTCGTAGCAAGAGGAAAACGTGCTCATCCTCCTACCTCATCATCATCATCATCGGCTAGTGACGAAGACGGCTTACCCAACTCTAGAATTCCTCCACCTGAATACTTGAGTCAACTTCCTTCCATTGATAATGAATCCGAGGAGCATCGACAAACAAGGGGAATGATGAAGAATCTTGGCCGTTGGATCATGAAGCTTCACAAGAAAATGAACAAGAAGTAAGGATTAGGGAGTGTTTGGCACAAGACATTTTAAAACAATGATATGATAAACTTGTTTGTGTCTTAGGATATTTTGTTGGCATTTGACTTTTATGTGAACTAACATAATGTTTCAGGGTGATAACACTTGTTGTTATCAATTTTTCATGCTTAAGTCATCGTTTGGTTTAACCTCCTATTATGGTAAGTTATTATCATCAGATTAATCTATGTGCAAACCTGCATTAGAACCTATGTTTTTAGTCTTATTCTATCACATATTAGTAGTTAGATATGTTTTAGGAGGATTTTCGGGATTTGAACGAGTAACGCAAAATATGACATATGTTCTGTTTAAATTGATACTTTTGTATGGCGGATATGGCGGATCCCATATTTTGGATCCGCCTGTTGTATTCTTTGGCTCCGCCAGTCCTGAACATGCGGATTCCGCGGAACCAAAATTTTGGTTCCGCCTTTGTCGTCGATTGGATCCGTCAGTTCCTACAGTAACTTTTCCAAAAATTCCCGACTAATCTCGATTCTTAGATAAGTAATTTTAGTTTTTAGGATCCTTTTACTGATCATTAGGATCATTAGAATGATTTAGAAACACTTAGTACCTTAAGAAATAGATTTCCCACCAAAATTTGAATATTCAAATTTTTGTCCAAGTTACCTTTCTCTAACACATAAGGATCCCTTTAATTGGTTCCTTGGAATCCGTGAATCAATCACACTACATGCTTTTGAGTCATCTTCTGCATATCTTCATGGCAACTCCATTCCTATAGATTGACTTTCATAAAATGACAGACAACTTTATCTTGCTCCAAGTTTTTGGAAACCAACATCTCTTTAAACATCAAATCCAAACACCAATTTTCATACACCTTAGGGGCTATAAATTAGAAACTTTAGATAGTCATAACATACACCTTCATCATCATCTTTAGGCATTAATCCTGCATTCATAAACAACCTTCTCATAATACACAAATCAAACAACTCCTACATGTCCAGACCACACAGAAGGACAGCTAGAATTAGTGTCACACCATACCGGTTCATCAATCCAATCTCTAATGTGAACTTCCCTACTATATCCACTACTACTACAACACCCATCATAACTCCTGTGTTTAACATTCCTTCACCCATTTCAACTCAACCCTCAAGATCACCATCACCTATCATAATTCCCCTAAGTACCACACCATCACCTACATCAAGATCACCGTCACCTACCATAACTCCAATAGGTAATACACCATCACCTACTCCATCTCAACCAAGATCACCATCACCTACAACAACACCAGTGTAACACCCCCAAAATCTGGTTTAGCGAAAGCATACGTGTCACTGGGGTGCTACTCAATTGGTATCACAACACAGAGTATAAAGAACAGTTTTAACTCAACCGTTTAAATTAAATTTCATATTCAAAAATGATTTGTTTACAACATTTCAAAATAGTGTGAAAATATAAGCCCATAAAGGAATTTAAGTGGTCCCAATTATATCAGAGTCTTCTATGACTATGCCATGCCCTGCCAAAAGTCTTCGCCACTACATTATCGCCTTAAACCTGAAAATACATGCTAAAAAGGGTCAACACTAGGTTGGTGAGTTCATAGGTTTGTTTAAAACAGATTATGTTACACAGAATATCATAAAGTTCAGTATTAAAGTCTGGTTAATCGGTACGCTCGCCATGACCAGTACGCCTGGTAATGTAACCGTTTTGCCCGGTCAATGTAACCGGTACGCCCGGCTTTGCTCCGTACGCCTGGACTATGAACATGTCATGTATACATATAAAGTATTCAAGTAAACCATTCTTATACATATCCGACCAGTACCCCTGGTCTATGTATATATCATGTATCCAAATAAGGCATTCAAGTAAACAGTCTAGCATATAACACCAATCACATGTCAAGTAAAACAATCAATTCTAGATTTCATATACCAAATAAACAGTCATTGAATTTAGTTTAAAACAAGCATGTATTCTCCCCCAAAACAGTTATAAAATAAGTAAAAGTAGGGGCCATGAACTCACCTTCAATGGTCTGAACATTGAATGCTGTGAAATTAAGGAGTGCACGGCACCAACACGCAATCTAAATTAAATAACCATGTCTTAGTTTCAAGTATTATATTCAAGTCTCTTCAGATTTTAATTTCAATGTTTTAGTGTACCTATGTTGTTATCACTTGTGTGGCGGCAAGTGTGGTTACTAAGGTCTCTCCTAAGGAATGGTGAGGTGTAACTCTATAACTGACCTAAAAGTACGGTAGTGAGGGGTTGGGAAATAATTAACGATCTAAGGTACGAATGAATTAATCTAGTTGTGATATGTATAAGTATATTTATTGTTCGTTAGGTTCACCTATGTTGATTTTAAAAGTAAGACTTAACGTATGTGACGTTTATTTCCTATTAGTTAAATGATTTGATAATTTTAATATAACGTTAATTTTTAATAAAATTGGTCAATTAAATTTTCCTAAGTTGCTTTATTATTAATAATTCATTGCGACCTATTTTTACACACTATTAATTTAGAACTATATGTATCGTCAAATTTTGGTCAAGTTAAGTTTGATACAACAATCCCTTGTTTTCACTAGTGACGTTTTTATTATTTGACTTAGTTTTAAAATGACGTGTTTAAGTGTCAATTTATATGTACTGACGTGTTTTATATCCTCAACTTAATCATGCAATTTGTTTGTCATTAATTTCACTTGTTTTCACCTTTTTACTATACGCGAGCTACTATATGAGTTATAGTTATTATGTTGATAGCATGTTCTATCTTTGGCGAAGTCATGTAATCGGCTATATTGTGCTAGTAAATTCTAATGATCCAATTATTGTCGTCGTGTTTTTATGTTACGGCTACTCAAGTTTTTATGCATATACATTAGTCCATTGTGATAATTTATTGTGTGTACGACTATACAATTTTTACATTTGCGATTAATACATGTATATAAGTATGTGTTTCTAACTGTTTGCTACTTATTGTATTCGTTGGGCTGCGGCCCAACTGAATTGGAGGAGGGGAACCTACGTTCTGGGCTGGACTGGTTTCCAGTAACTACAATGGGCCTAGTGGACTTTGGGTTGGCTGGCTTTTTGGCTCTAGTGGTCTATATTTCAAGTGTATAATTTCTGGGTCTTCCGTGATCTTAATTCGGCATCACAAGGGACTAGGAACTTACATCTCGGTTAAACCTTGGGTCGAGTACTACTCACACCCAAGTTTAGGAGTCTCGTGTGTTGTATGTGACTTTAGCTTTGGCAAAAATCTTCACGCTTCGGCAAAGGAATAGAACCATTTCGAGGGGGATTAGTACTTGTGGCCACAAGCACTCTTGGCACCCTATATGTTTAAGCCTAAAACATCCACCAAAAGAATTAAGCTACTCAAGTTTTGACAGCCTTTGCGGGTTGGTTCAAAAGAGGTTCTATTACTCAATCTCATCGTCTACTATCCCAACCTAAATTCAATACTCGAAACCAAGGGCTCCTGGAGTCATTCAAATCCATAACGACCACAAGATATGATCCCAGGGTCGAGTTCTAACATACTACTCCACACCAACATAACAACAACAGTATCTAACAAGAATTTTTCAATAAAACTATCACTTCTGGACCATTAATTACTAACCAAAATTTAATGTACACTAATAGCCTAGATCGATTCAACAATCTTTCCAGGTTCAAAACCTGAACCTGTGCTTACTGGTGGCTTCGAATCCACACAACAATTAACAACTTAATTCTACCAAAGTGGTTCCTATGCCACACTAACGACAACAACAACTCTTAACAGATTTCTCAACATCTACTATTGTTTCTGGGTAAACTCATAACCGAAATAATTACATCAACACTTAATTTATTCCTTTCATTCGACCTAGTTAAATGGATCTAAAAATATAAATAAATCTTACAATGATTGTTGAGAGGGAATGAACTCGAACAATTCTCCAAATCCGCACCCAACTATTCCAAATCGAACCACAATTTACACAAATCCTTGTTCTTCCTTGAGTGATTCTCAGAACTTTTATGTGAATTTGTTGAGATGTGGTTCGATCTCCCTTGGAATATCGGTTTAAAAGGACGATTATAGAGGATGACTCCATGGTTTCTTTCGGTTCTGGAAGAAATAAAATTCCATTTGGGTGTTCCATCTACTTCTATTGCAACCTCCTAGGTTTGACTTATGTGGGTTTTCCTAGGTCAGTGAAGATGACAAACTCCTGGGTCAAAGAAATAAGGCATTGGTGCTGGTGGGAAAGTGATATATCAATGGGTTTTTGGGAAGATGAAGTGGGCGGACAAAAGATAAAATAGGGTTACAGGTTTTTGGGTTGTGTGTTAGTGGGTGAGTGATGTTTAATTTTAGATAAGTATTGAATATTTGTTAAAGGGTGGTATTTTTTTTAATACCCGCGTTTCATTAAACTGTGTCAATTTCGGATCCTCCCTGGAACCGTCACCAATATGAGAGTTTACATTATTAGAGTCGTTATGTAATACTTGAATATATTTTTGAGTTCTTAATTATTCACTTAAACTTTCTAATCCTCAGATTCATTTCTGGTTTGCGTGTGGTGTCAGTCTGTGGGAAACTGGGATAACCTCCCATTCTTAATAAAATGAGGAAATTATAATATGTGATTATTTCACTGTTCTTTGGTGAGATTTCCGGGTGTCAATATGTGCAGGTCTGTTTTTCGTGTTAAACATATAATGGTCTAATCAGGTAATTCAGTCACAAATAATGAATTGTTATGAATTAAATATTAGGGAAAATTTACCGTTTGTCACAACCAGTAGCTTCCTCACCACCACCCACATCATCTCAAGTAAGAAAATCATCATCACCTCCACAATCACCCAACTTGCAACCCCATGATTTACTTACCACACTCCAAACCATTGATGAATCAATGTGGCTCAATCAACCAAACACTTAAGGCAATGAGGAACTTGACTCAAACATAATGGACTCTAACTTACATGATACTAAGAACTTAGAATCCATTTGGCTTGCCTCCATCATATCTTCATCAAACCCAAACAATCCTCCGCAATAGGCATTTTTAGTCCCTTCCTAGTTTCCTTCTATAGGAACTTTTAGAAATTTTTAGGATTTGTTTTGTTGTTTTCTTTTTATGTTGTAATATCATGTTTTGTGACCTTTGTCACAAACAAAATTTCAATGAATGGATGTTATGTCTTTATGCTTGTAGGTGATCACTATTTGGCATAATATCTTGTTTTGCATGATTTACTAACATTCTTATATGGTTGTTTTGAGTTCTCATTATGATTAGATCACATATACTTAGGAGCATTTTTTTTATAAGACACTTATTTTGACTTTTTAAAGTCAAATGGGTAAAACTATCATGTTTGTTTGACCTATGCATATGCATTTTGTTACTTGGTTGGATTGATTCACAACTAACCTTTGTTTTGTAGCTTTTCTCAACCTTGATTCATATACGTTGGTACCATAGCAACGGGGAGTATAGATCAAGAGGGAATATATCATGTACTAACTCATCATTTTATAGCATTTCTCATCCTTGAAACGTATACGTTGGTACCCTAGCAATGGGGAGTATACATCAAGGGGGAGCATATCATATTATAACCATTTGTTTTGTAGGTTCATGCATCACAACCTTGGTACTCCAATTAGGGGGAGTATTATCCAAGGGAGAGCTTTTAAAGTTCTCAAAATCATTGCATTATCACCAAGAATTAGTTACCACATTTCCGCTACGCATATCTTCTTTTTGTTTCGACAAAAAAGGGGAGATAGGATTAAGTTTCATACATAATGTTAACATCACTATACATGTTTTTATACTTAAAATTGTTTTCAAAACTTGCATAAAACCAACTTAATCTATATTTTTAAAAGACTCATACTTTATTTATTTCATTGCTTAAAAATACACTTTATGTTTTGTCATCAACAAAAAGGGGGAGATTGTTAATACAAATATCGTCATAAAAACGTTATTTATATTTTACGATCTTTGCTTAATTTTGTTAATGACAATTACAAAGTTTATCTTTAAAGCAAAGCATAAATATAAGATTAAGTCTTTTACATTTACAGTGATAAGTCTTTTAAAACACATTTACACATTACAAGATTACTAGGAATAACATTATATACATTTACATTTTTATTTCTTAAATTAGAAATATTTAGGATGACATCATGGCATGCATTATGAACATAATCTTAGAAAGATCTTGTATAGATCTTCAAGCTAAAGAGTTGACATTTGAAGATATGAAAAGATTGTACAAGATATGGAAAGATTTGAGAATCTCTTAGCTGTCCTGCACTTGCGGATCCAAACCAGCACAAGGGCGGATCCAATTTAAGGGATCCGCCAAATCCGCCAACTGTTTTATCAGTTTGCCTATAAATAGCAAGCTGATCATTCAGGCACATTTATCACTTACATAGCATAAATTATACATACATTCATTTATACATTACTAACCTATATCATTCATCATTCTTAGTGATCTTCCTTTTTGTAGCAAAAGAGATCAAGCATCAACAAGCTTCAACACACTGTTGCAAGTCTTGTAAAGTAGAAACTGTGTGATTAGTTAAAGTTTACACATCATTGTTATACCTTTCATTCAGTAAAGTCCGGTTAGTGTTTTAGTCCTCAAAACACATAGAGTAAACGGGAGTAGTTGTACCCTTGTAAAGAACTCGACATTTAGCTTAGTGTCGGTAATTGTATAAGCGACGTCAGGTTGGTTCTTCCTTGAAGTAGAACTCGGTATTTAGCTTTGTACCGGAAAAAGATGTAAGCGACGTGTATTAAGGTTTTCTCCGCCGAGAAGGGAGTTTGTTTCTTAGTGAAGAAAAACTCTTGAGTTAGAGGCTCGAGGAGTGGAGTAGGGCAAGGAAGAGAGTCCTTGTAACCGAACCACTATAAATCTCCGTGTTGTGGTTTGATTGTTCTTTTCTCTACTTACTTACTTATATTATTTGATTGTGTACAATTACTTTGAAATCACGATAAGTTACAAAGGTAATTAAATTTAAAAAACAGTGAAAACTATTCAACCCCCCTTCCAGTTTTTCACATATATCACTACAATATATCATCTCAAATACATATTCTATCACACAAAGCTTATCTCTACATCAAACAAAAAAATCATGTCGCAGAATCTAAATGGAAATATGTATTTCACGAACCTCCTCGCCTCGAATCCATACGCGGGTTCGTCAAACCCGGCTACCCCTTCATCACAAAATTCAAACTTCCCATCGCCACAAATGCCTTCGTATGGGATGCAATTGCCTCCCGAGGCGATTTACCAAAATCAACAATTTGCGTTTCAAGGATTCGCAAATTACCCCCAACGTCAACCTTCCCAATCTCAACCAATGTTCTATAACTCATCTCAACCTTCATCATTTCCTATACCACAATCAGAACCTTCATTCAAAGTACCTGCGGCCCTTGAACCGTCCAAAGCACGCGGGAAAAAAACAATGGCAAAAAAATCCAAAAAAGTCGTGAATTTGGACGATGACGATGATGATGACCTTGAGGCGGTGGCTCAAGTTACGAAGAGAAACTGCTCCAGGGAAGAAGAAAAGCTGCTTGCGGAACTTTGGATTGAAATTTCGCAAGACAAGGATATCGGAAATGACCGTTCCGATGAATTCTTTTGGAACCAGATTCTGGAGACGTTCAACGAGCAATCTGGCCGTGAACCTCGTTCCAAAAGTATGATCACCGGTAAATGGACACGGCTTAATGGTGATTGCCAAAAATTCAACGCTGTCTACAAACATTTGCAGCGTAGAAGCGGTGAAAACGACGGCGATCATATCGAGAATGCAAAGGAAAATTTCGAACAGCGCTTTGGCGGAAGAAAGTTCGTATATGTGCACGTGTGGGATATTTTGAAAAAGTATCCCAAATGGGATGTGGAGGATCCCATTGACGTTACATGTCTCGAGGATATTTTTGGTCCCGACAGACATCCTCGTCCCGACGGCGCCTACAAAGCTCGGGCGGCAAAGAAAAAGAAGTCGACTTCAACGTCGAGCGCGGCGAGCTCGGGTGGGAGTCAAACTAGTTCTTTTTCGGGCAACTTGTCCAAAAAATATTCTGAAAAAGCGTCTGTTCAAATATCCGCATACGAGATGAGCCGGGAGAAGGATCGGAAGACGTTAGAGATGTAGGAGATGAAGTTTCTGATGATAGATCCCGACCAAACCACACCGACCAAAGCCGCTATCATTCGCCGGAGACAAAAACAAATCATGAAAAAATATCAAGTCAACGACGACGACGAAGACGAGGATTAAGTTTATGTTTAGTATGTGTTATTAGTATTTGTTGTATCGTTATTTTAATTCCCGTATCGTTTTTTTTTTCGTATCGTAAGTTTGTGTTTCGTATGTGTTTTAATATGTTGTATTGTATTTTTAATTTGGACTAAGTCTAAAGATACGCAACATACTTTCTCAAAAGTACCGAAATACGTAGCATACTTTTAAAATTACCATTGTACGCAATTTACTTTCAAATTTGATGCAATGTACGTAACATGACCTGGAACCAACAGGTTACCAGGTTGAAAACTTTGAAAATTGACAGGAATGGTCCCTGTGGCTTGCGTTGACTTTCACCGGTCATCCCTTGACTTTTTTATCACTTAGAAAAGTTACAGTAATAGTCCTTATGGTCCCTGTGGCTTCCATTTTTGTCCTTTTTTTTACGTTTTCGTCTGTTTTTATACGTTTTCGTTCATTTTTATACATTTTCATTTGTTTTTATCCGTTTTCGTCCGTTTTTATACGTTTTCGTCCGTTTTTTTATGTTTTCGTTCGTTTTTATACATCATCATCCTTTTTAACGTTTTTGTCCGTTTTTCTTGCGGTTTTTACGTTTTCGTCCTTTATTCTTACGTTTTTTTGTTTCATTTTTTTGTCCGTTTTCCTACGTTTTTGTCCGTTTTTTTCCGTTTTTTTGTCGTTTTTCTTACGTTTTTGTCCGTTTTTCTTACGTTTTTTCCGTTTTTGTCCGTTTTTTTTTTTTTGTCCGTTTTTTTGTGTCCGTTTTTCTTCGTTTTTTTGTTTTGTTTTTTCTTTTACGTTTTTTCTCGTTTTTCTTGTTGTTTTTTTTTCGTTTTTGTCCGTTTTTTTTCGTTTTTGTCCGTTTTCTCACGTTTTGTCCGTTTTTCTTACGTTTTTTTTCCGTTTTTGTCCGTTTTTTTGTTTTTCTTTCACGTTTTGTCCGTTTTTCTTACGTTTTTTTTCCGTTTTTTCCGTTTTTCCTTTTTTCTTATTCGTTTCTTTTGTCCGTTTTTTCCTTTTTACGTGTCGTTTTTTCTTTTTGTCCTTTTTTACTTTTTTTTACGTTTTTTCCAGTTTTTTTCGTTTTTTCCTTTTTACTTTTTTGTCGTTTTTTTCTTTTCGTTTTTTCCTTTTTTGTCCGTTTTTAATTTTTTCTTTTTCCATTTTTTTTTCCGTATTATTTTTATTTTTTCAATTTTTGTACTTTTAAATTTTTTATTCTTTTTTTCTTTTTTTTTTTACTTTTTGTAAAATTTTTCTAAAAATTTTTATTTTTTAAATTTTTAATTTTTTTATTTTTAAAAAATTCAAAAAGAAAAAAATTCTATCCAAACTTTTTGAAAATATTAAATTAAAAAATAAAATTTAAAATTCGAATTTAATTTTATTTTTTCATTTTAAAAAATAAAAAAAAAAAAATCGTACAAAATATCGTGAAAAAAATAAAAATAAAAAAAATAAAATAATTAAAAATTTTGTATATCGAAAATAAAAAATAAAAAAAAAAAATAAAACGGACAAAATATATAAAATAAAAAAAACGGATAAAAAAAAAAAAACGGACAAAAAACGGAAAAAACAAAAACAAAAAAAAACGAAAAAATGCAAAAAGAAAAACGGACAAAAAATAAAAAAAATAAGAAAATAAACAAAAAGAAAAAACGTAAGAAAAACGGAAAAAAAGAAAAAAGAAAAAACGAAAAAAGAAAAAAAAACGTAAGAAAAACGGAAAAAAAAAAAAAACGGAAAAAAAAACGAAAAAAAAAAAGAAAAAAACGAAAAACGAAAAACGACAAAACGAAAAAAAAACAAAAAAACGGACAAAAACAAAAAAAAAAATAAAAAAAGAAAAAAAAAAAAAACAAAAATGAAATAAAAAACGAACGAAACGAAAAAACGAGACAAAACGGAAAAACGAAAAAAAGGACAAAAAAAAAAAAAAAGACAAAAACTAAGAAAAACGGACAAAAACGGAAAAAAAATGTAAGAAAAACGGACAAAAACGGACGAAAACGAAAAAAACGTAAGAATAACGGACGAAAACGTAAAAAACGCAAGAAAAACGGACAAAAACGTTAAAAAAGGATGATGATGTATAAAAACGAACGAAAACATATAAAAACGGACGAAAACGGATAAAAACGAATGAAAATGTATAAAAATGAACGAAAACGTATAAAAACAGACGAAAACGTAAAAAAAATGACAAAAATGGAAGCCACAGGGACCATAAGGATCATTACTGTAACTTTTCTAAGTGATAAAAAAGTCAAGGGATGACCGGTGAAAGTCAACGCAAGCCACAGGGACCATTCTTGTCAATTTTCAAAGTTTTCAACCTGGTAACCTGTTGGTTCCAGGTCATGTTACGTACATTGCACCAAATTTGAAAGTAAATTGCGTACAATGATAATTTTAAAAGTATGTTACGTATTTCGGTAATTTTGAGAAAGTATGTTGCGTATCTTTAGACTTAGTCTTTTTAATTTAATGAAATGAATTTAGTTTATTTGGGTATTTGAATAAAAGAAAAAAAAATAGATAGTGATGGCCCCAAATGAGGAGTTTGTGGTATGTTATGATAAGAGAGGGTTGTAAGTTATGGTTTGTTGTGGTGACGTGGCACCTCGTGAGGCCCGAATGAGGAGCTTGTGCTATTGCCATATACATTTTTTCTTTATTTTAATGTACTTGAATAGATTTTGTAATTGTGTTTTTATCATTAGCATCCCGTTACAAAGTAGTAACAGCGGCTGGCCCTTGGCAAACACACAGAGTCATTTCATTTCACCATGAACATCACTTCTCTTCAAGCATACACACCAACAAACCCCACAACCACCGCGCCTCGCCTCCACACCTTCACCACCACGCTCCCTCACCGCATTTCATTCCACAACAGCAACAGCAAACGATGGCCCAAACACACCCCAATTTCAGCATCAGCAGTTACTATCGATGAACAAACGAGTAGTAACGTACCGAGTCGAATCGGTGGGCTGAGTCAGGTGTCGGGTGTGTTGGGGTGTCAGTGGGGTGATGAAGGTAAAGGGAAGCTTGTTGATATTTTGGCTAAGCATTTTGACGTTGTTGCTCGTTGTCAGGTACTTATGTTTTCTCATTAAGCATTTTATGTTAGGGGTGTTTGTTTGGGCTTATTATATAGCCGGCTTACGGCTTATTTGGTTTTGGGCTTATGTTTCCTAAGCTCACCCCCTTAGTTTTTTTTTTGGGTAACCATGGATTCTGACCTCTTGCCGAATAATTTATGGGGTTTGAGCACACCAACATACAGACTCAAACCAGGTAAGGTAAAGTACTAAAGTCCTTTCCTTTACATCTCACTCTCACATTTTAGTGATGATAGTGATAAGTTTTTTTTACCACTAGGCCACTCATGAATTGTTGATAATTTTGTACTTTTTTATAATATCACCAAATGTCGAGAAAAATGATAGGTTTATGTAAATATGTTGAGTTTGTATATCAAATTTGTTTAAATATGGTGTGATATTTTATATGAAATACGTAGTAATATTACAGGCTATTAAATGACCTGAACTGAAAGAAAAACATTTTTTTTAGTGACTTAGATGTACGACGACTAGTATAAACGGGACAAATGGAAAAGGGGTTGTATTTAATGCAAAAAACTTCTTCTTAGTGTATGTTAATTTAACAAAGTGTGTTGGAGAAGAATCTACAAAGCACTAGAACGCCCTTGTTGATGGTCCTTTTAGTCATTATAAAATGCGCAGTTACTGGATGTTTAGGTGACATTTCGGTTTCTATTATATGGAACCATATTGTTTTACTTATCTAGAGAAACAAACGAAATTAACTAAATTACAATTCAGTTCTTTAATTAATAATTAAGACAGATAGAATAGACACTGTAGATATTTGGTTTTGATCCATACCATTCCAAAAATTGTGCAATTGGACAATTCGGTTATGTTTAAACAGTTAAAACCCTTGAATGGCTGAAAAAGTCCGTACATGCTAATTATCTGTTTATCTATCTGATTTAAGTAGTAATTGTTTTCTATTTTACTCCAGTTGGATTAAAATAAGAGGTCATATAGAGCTTATGCATTTGTATGACAAAATGGTGACTTTATAACAAGTACATAAAAGGACTGTTATCAAGGCAAGTATATAATGTAAATAGTCCATTTCTATTTCAATTTCAATAGGAATATGTTTGCATCTTAAATTTGCGTTTATAGATATATTCTTAAGCATACTCTTGAATTGCTCAGGTTTGCGTGTATCAACATAGTTTCATCTCTGTTTGTATATTTTCTTGTGATCTTCAATCTATTAATTGATTATTTCTGAATTGCTGTTCTCTTGTACCCTCCTATTGTTAGAAGTTTAGAACGGAAGAAATATGCGCTAATATACCAGACCTTGTTTCTTATGGTAGGAATTAGTATTTGTCTTTCTAGAGTCATATAGAACACTTCAGCTTATGTGGTCAGATGGTTCTCATACACCGATAGAAAGGTAATTGCCCGTTCATTGTGTAGTTTATCACATCCACCTTTTTTAACGGGTAATGAGTCAAAACACGTGGAGCTAAATGAGTGTCTTTTGAAAAACGCATCAATATGGCATGGGTTAAACAATTAAACAGGATGGGTTAATCTGTAGGACCACAAACAAATTGGAATAAGCAATTATGTTTTTACATCTATGTTTCCATTATGTTTGATCAAGGAGACTTTACACAAACAATTGCAGCACTTAAACAAAAATAAAACATAAACAAGTACGTATGTGAGTAAAAAAGGTAGACTGGGATGGAGTCATGGTATTCTTATCTGAGCTATCAGTGTGTTTGACACGTTAATTGGTGCTAAACTCATTACAACCTAACCCTTAAACACCATGGGTCAAATTGACTCGTTTGAATTTTAAATGGGTTGATCTTGCCACCTCTAGCTGTTTATTAAAGTTTCTATAATGTCATCTTATGAGTTATGATGAAAGGTAAAATAAATGTGTTGATCAATGCATGATCCATCTGTTTAAATTAGTTGAATCATGAGTTCAGGATCGAGTGACTTATGAATCCCATCATAATATACTTTGTTGGATCATGGCTTAGTGGTGTTAGACTGTTAGCTGATATATCGACTATCCTAGGCTTATGCGCATGGTCAACATGAATTGAAGATCGTACCAAGCGCTGTATTAAGAATTTAAGCGTTTAGTAAGATATATCGACTATCCTAAGCTTATGCACATGGTCAACATGAATTGAAGATCGTACCAAGCGCTGTATTAAGAATTTAAGCGTCTAAGCTAAGTAACCATTTTGCGCCCGGCAAAATAAGCTGATTAGTACAAAAAAAAAAAAAAAAAAAAAAAAAGTCGGTAACCTGCCTTTAACAAAAGTCGGTAATCTACCTTAAGTCTGATGAAAAATCAAAATTAGTCAATTAAAGAGGTATCTTGTTAATGCATGATCAGTAAATTTACTTCCAAACATCTATATTATGTACTATCTAGAAAAATAGTTTTGATCTTATTGCAGTTATAATTTATAAACTAACACGTATTAAAATTGTAGCTGTTAATGTCTCTGCAGCAAATCCGCTTAAATATTAGGTGGTAGAAGGTTTCTTTATTTCCCATCCATGCTTTTAGTTCCTCACTTAGGTTAGATAGATTATTCACAGAAGATATGGAACATCTGGGAAACTGCAATATCCTTATGCCTTGTTACTTTTAAGTTTTTAAGTATCAACCACTCAAAGATGAGTGTGTGTTCGATGATATGGAAGATTCTGCATATTTAGAGTTGTTTCAGAAGTAAATTACATGAACATCTGATTATGCCTTGTACCACCAATTTCTAACATAAGAAAGAGAAGGAACAAACTTTTGCTCGTTTTGTCTTTGTAAAATTTATTTAGGAAGTTATAGGTACAGTATTATTTATGCCGGTCCATGGCCCACCAATGTACCCTTCTTATACCCCGTTTACCTAATACTCTGTTGCACTTTTCTATGGAAATCCATCTTCAGTTAAAGTTTCTTGATCTGATATCAATATATTTTAGGCACAGTTTTCAAAGGGTAAGAGTTAAGAGAAGCTCTTAGCAATTATAATCTTGTGAAGATCTTATCTACTGCTGTGCAAATAAACAGTTAACAGTGAGTCAATAAGTAATAATCAATAACAAACAAGGGACGTTAGACGTATATAGCTCTACTTTATATAATTCCGTGTAATTACAACTTTGGCCCTGTGGTTACCGCTTATACCTAAATCATGGTCCAAGTCTCGGTCCAAATAGTTCCCGTTTTGCTGTTAACTTTGGGTTAACTTTGACGATTTATGTTTAGCTTCAGAACCTCTTAAAATCAAGGGCATTTTGGCCTTTTCTCTTATTGAATCTTTTGTCTTCTTCATTTCAGGGTGGAGCAAATGCCGGGCACACCATCTACAATTCTGAAGGCAAGAAATTTGCACTTCATCTTGTTCCCTCGGGGATTCTGAATGAGGAAACTATGTGTGTTGTGGGAAATGGAGTTGTGATACATCTTCCCGGGTTTTTCAAAGAAATTGATGGCCTTGAAACTAACGGGGTTACCTGCAAAGGAAGGATTCTAGTTTCTGATCGTGCACATTTGTTATTCGATTTCCATCAAGAGGTAGACGGGCTTAGAGAAGCTGAGCTGGCCAAGTCCTTTATTGGTACCACTAAAAGAGGAATTGGACCATGTTACTCTAGTAAAGTTATTCGAAATGGTATAAGAGTAAGCGACTTGAGGCATATGGATACCTTCCCACAAAAGCTTGAACTTTTACTATCAGATGCAGCTTCAAGATTTAAGGATTTTAAATACTCCCCGGACATGCTCCGGGAAGAAGTTGAAAAGTACAAAAGATTTGCAGAGAGGATAGAACCATACATTACTGATACGGTTCACTTCATGAATGAATCTATATTGCAAAAAAAGAAGATTTTGGTGGAAGGTGGTCAAGCAACTATGTTGGATATTGATTTTGGGACTTACCCATTTGTAACTTCTTCTAGTCCGTCAGCTGGTGGAATATGCACTGGTTTAGGGATTGCTCCCAGAGCCCTTGGTGATATTGTTGGAGTGGTAAGCCGTTCTAGATCAATTAAACTTTATATACTTATTTACGGGGATGTTTGGATCTGCGTTTCGGAACTGATTATGTGATTATTGCGGTTTGAGTTCGCACTAATTAGGTTTTTCAATGTTTGTTGAACATATTTTACATCAAAAAACACAGCAAAACTGATCAACACCTTTAAAGCGCATATCCATACACCCCCTTTATTGTGTGTATTAGTACTCTATAGTCTATATATCTGAGTTTGTGCAGTTGTTCATGTACATTTATTCTCTATTCAGATTACATAAATTATTTCTAGTTCTTTACATTGGCGAAGATTAATTGCTTTCTTGGTGCAGGTTAAGGCGTACACTACTAGAGTTGGATCTGGACCTTTTCCAACAGAATTATTGGATAAAGCTGGTGACCTTTTGAGGTTTTCTGGGCAGGAATTTGGTACAACCACGGGTCGTCCTCGTAGATGTGGTTGGCTTGATATAGTTGCTCTCAAATACGTTTGTCAGATTAATGGGTTTTCTTCTCTAAATCTCACCAAACTTGATGTTCTTTCGGATCTTCCTGAGATTCAATTGGGTGTTGCTTACAAACATGCTAATGGTACACCCATCAATTCATTCCCTGCTGATTTACATGTTCTCGACCAGTCAAAGGTAAGTGCCCTTTTTTCTCCTCTTTTCACTTTCAGTTTCTATTATATCATTATTTCATTATTTGTGGAGTTTGGGAAAACGTCAAAATGATGATATCAAAGTCTTTTGCGTGCTAAACCGAAGTACTGGTAAAATAATATGATACTTCAAACTCATGAATGCACTTTTGTATTGCCAACCTTTTTGGGAAATTGTTTGGCTCAAATAGACCAGATATATATGGGCATTGCTTGATATATTTAGACTGATATGAATATTATGACTTAAAGTTGCAATATATTGTTTAGTGTTTGGATAAACAAAGTCTGCTCCTGATTATCAGTCGTGTAATCAATCTGGAAAACTGATATATCTTCCCGGGTGGATATATCAGCATTATGCTATTTGGATAAACAAAGTCTGCTCCTGATTATCAGTCGTGTAATCATTTCATATTTATTTTTAATAATGTTCTTTAGGTGGAGTACGAAACTTTGCCCGGGTGGAAGACTGATATATCTTCCATAAGAAACTACTCTGATCTGCCAAAGACTGCACGCCAATATGTTGAAAGAATAGAAGAACTTGTTGGCGTCCCAATCCATTACATTGGTGTCGGACCAGGACGTGATGCTCTTATTTATAAATAATCACAACATGCAACATTTGTATCAATGAGAAATTCCTCAAAATCATTGGCGAGATTATCTTAACACATTTTCTGGGCAGAAGTTGCCTATTCGGGAACATGCAAAGTTGGTCTTAAAGCATTGTATTCGTTGACGCATTACTCAAAAGATGATGCATCAATAAATCTATCTGACCCATTCTGTGGGAAAGATGGGATGCTATGGTAATCATCTTTTCGGCTGTAAAAAGAAAATAATGAATGCTTTGTTGTTGACAAAAGATTTCTTTCTTCCTACTTTTAAGCTTAGATTTAAGGAGCTTATGTTGAGGCTAAACACCCGAAATGGTGATTTTGCTTCCATGTTTTGCCCTCATTTTGATTATGAGAAAACATCGCATTATGCTGTAGTAAAATGTAAATGCAGTCAAGTTGTCAATATATCAAAAGTAAATATGATAGGATGATCTTCACTTGAAAAATTATAATGTTTTTTAACAATCGGCATCCCTAATTTTATGCACAACATTTACTATGACACGAATTGTCGCCCCTAATTTTATGCACAACATTTACTAGTAATGGTGACGTTTATCTATATACTACATATAAAGTAAAAATGGTTGATGTGCATGTATTTTAACGCATTTGGAAAGTATTGAAATTAAGCCATGTATTGAAGTAGTTTGAATTATTTCTGGTTTGCTTCATCTTTGTTAAAGGAAACTATTAATACACATCGAAAATCGAGTTGACCCGGGACGCTTCAAACCCGGCGAGTTGATCCGGTTTAATTTGACCCGTTTTTCGACCCAATCCGTCGGGTTGACCCATTTTTTGACCGGAATGGTTCAACCGGTTGAACCACCCGAGTCCATCCGGGTTTCAAAACATTACTTTTAATTCCCAAATCCTCAAACTTTTATTATTTTTCGTTTATAACTCATAAACTTTTTTTTCTCACTAAAACTATATACCGCTATAAAATCTCGTTGCTATGCACGGTTACTCGTCTAGTATAAATTAAATAAAAGTATCTATATAAGTTCCAACAAAAAACAATAAGATCTCATCATCTCAATATAGACAAGACTGAAATATTCTAATGTCGAGAATAACAGTTAACAATGATTTTGAATTTGATTTAATAGCGGATGAATACATCGATGTGTTCATATAATAGGTGAGATCAACATCCACAAATTCTCTAAAGATTAAATGAGAAAATCCCAATCATTCATTTTTGTATTAAAACAAAAAATCTCATTTTTCACTTTTTTTTCTAAAAATAAAATATATTCTAAATGGTAAATCTTCAAGCTACAAAAAATACACGATTGCGACGAGAATTTTTTTATCTCTTAGTAGACGGACATTTCGATGCACTTTCGACAATTTTTCTTTTCAACTTCATTTTTTATTGATGAAATTTTCGCCAAGAAAAAGCACATGTGATTTGTAAAAGCACATGTGATTTGTAAAATCACTTGTGATTTGTTATTTTAAAAATCACGTGTGATTTTTAAGATCACATATGTGTAAAATAAAATATAAATGAGCACTTCGATATACTTTCGATGATTTTTTTTCTTTCGAGCTTTATTTTTTGGGTTGAAATTTTCGGCCCAAAAAGTAACATATGATTTATAAAATTGCTTGTGATTTGTTATTTTAAAAATCACGTATTATTTCACAAATCACGTGGTGATTTGCAAGATCACATATATTTTTTTTTAAACAAAAAATCACATGTGATTTCTATAATAACAAATCAATTGTGATTTTACGAATCACATGTGATTTTTCTGAGCAGATACAAACAAAAAACTCGAAAAAAAAAGTTATTCGAAAATATATAGAAGTGCCCCTTTATAGATGATGATTTAAATCTCGTCGCAATGATATAATTTGTTTCGTGTAACGATTAACGGTTTGTGAGATATTAAATTTTTAAAAAGAAGAATGAAAGTGGGTTATTTTTTAATTAAATGAAAAATGAATGGTCAGGATTTGTTCATTCGATCTTTAGAGAATTTGTGATCTATAATTGAACTTTTCTCATAATAACATAGTGTAACACCGACACTATCTCTTCTACTCTTTTACGCAAGGGTGACAATTCCTGACACGACTCGAAATCTATACGAAAATTAACGGGTTATGTTTAGTATAAAAAAGTTTCGAGTCATGTTCAGGTCGACCTACTCAACCCGTTTATTAAACAGGTAATGTTCGGGCTAGGATTAATTAAATGGGTTGACTCGTCAACCCGTTTATTAATTTATTTTAATATTATAAAATGGATTTAAAATAGACTAAATTGGTTATTTGGTTAAATGGTTAAAAGGTCGACATGCTTATATTAGTCGACCTGCAAATACAATATTTATGGTTAAAAGGTCGACATGCTAAAATGGGTCGACCTGCAAACACATTTAACATGAGTAATATGTTTAATTCGCCAGCCCATTTATATAAACGGGTTGAATGGGTTGTGTATGGGTTACGCTTAAACATGTTAGGTTGACAAACATGACCCGATTACTTAAACAAGCAATGTTCGGTTTGAGGGTTTCTGACCCCCAATCCGAAAAGCCGAACCTGCCAACCTGAAGTCGACCCAAATTGTCATCCCACTTTTACGCATGAGGCAAAGTTGTTTGAAGCATAATTTAAGTTAATTCTTTTAATAAAAACACGGGCTAATATTCAAGTAATGACTTTTAATATTACCATTTTTAACTTGTAGCCTTTGATAGCTTTGCCAAAAAGTAATAGACTATCTTTGAAATGGATAATTGCTAAGGAGTTCACGTTCTCTGTCGGCGTCCAACAATTTTTGAATAGATTTAAACATAAAATAATCTAATTATAACATAGTCGCTGAGTAAATACTTAGCAAAACTCCTTCTAAGTTCCCGAAGACAAAGTGTATTCACTTAATCTCTTAAATCCCAAAATACTATGAAAAAAATCTCAAGTATCTATAAACTCAAAGGCGGAAAAATCTTCAAAAGCAAAAAGGATAATGCAAGTCTTTATTGTCAACACTGTTTCTAAAGAAGAGTATATCTCTTACTTAAAGTAGAAACATTTAATGCACTCCTCACAAAACCATTAAACACTCAACATGTGTAAAGTAAATGCTTTTAGAAACCTTAATTCTCTCTATAAAAGAGAATGTTTGTAGTAGAGTAAATGCATCTTTTGAAATTAATTCGATACACATTTAAGAGAGCATTTACTCCTCAAATTGAACTTAGGTCATCGAACATTCAGTGAATAAGAATAAGTTCATACTTAAACCATAACTTTGGTTTGTGTTTAAGTTAAAGAGGAGATCACCACAATTGTTATTAAACTTCGATTGTTATTCCGCAAATAATCTTTGTATAATTATTTGATTCATTTATAATAAAAATTTAAAGGTTGAAAATCTTGTGTTAATTTTGGTAAAAATGATTTTAATTGCTAGTTCTTGTTAAAACTGTTTTAAACCATACCCGTTAACATGAAGAGTGATTGTATAACTTGGATTTTATATTACAATCAGTCTAAATGGAACAACATTCTCATCATCTTTAGTGAAAACAAAGCCACCACAAAGACGTATATGAATTTGTTTACTCTAGTTTTTTTTACGTATAACCCCAATTCAGCTGTGCATACCCTCTTCCTCTTCAAAGGCTGGTCATGAGGAAGTACTAGTGAAATTGGTTCATTTTTTATAAATGATATTTCATTTGAACACAAGCTTATCACTTTCTATTATTAGAAGTATAATGAACCACACGCCCTTAGTAGTTCTGTACGATTCGCAAGCGTTTAGATTTAAGTTTGAAGTGATCATCAGATTATTGGTAAATTTATTGGGTTAATCCCAATCCGCTGCATCAAATGACAGTTAGGAGTTAGTTACAAAAACAGTTATTTGACAGTTATAGTTGAATGGTCATGTCTGTTGGATTCGAACCAACACAACCTTTCATAATGTACCCATTCGACATGTATAAATAGATAGCTATTGTATTCGAACAAAGATGGTGGCAGATTTATAAAACTTACTTATTTGAGGTAAAGATTAAATCCCGTATTTGTGTCTTGGTATATTTTGACCACGTTATAGACCATAGATCCATCGTTAAAAGGCCAACAATTGGTATCAGAGAAGGTTTGGTAATTTTTAACCAAATCATCATATACCAAGGTCTTTGCATACCCTGTTCTTGAATCGATACACTCCCGTGTCTCGGTAAATTTTTTTTGCAAAACCATTCGAAACCACAATAATCAAAAATCATTTTATTGTGTTCTTTTCATCAAGAGAATCCAGTTTTTTCGTCACCTAGGTATCAATCAAAAAAGTGATTATTTTACCGGCATCAAAAAAGGTTATTTTTTATTTTTTATTTATTTATTTATTTATTTTTTTTTTGCAAAAAATCCAGTCAAAAACATACCGAAACAAGACAGAACCCTAGGATCAAGATAGTACACGGTTTAAACACAACTGGTACTAAATCGATTCAAAAAAATAAAGAAAAACCATATACCAAATTCGACTATAACACAAAGTCATCAAGGGGCAGAAATTATTGATTCAAAAACCAAGGAACAAACACACCTGTTTTTCTGAAGAATCAAACTAAGCACCCATAACTTTGAATCACCACTTGATTCAAATCAATACACGGCAGAAGAATCCCAACAAGTGAACGAAAAACACATTTTCGCATCAAAGGGATCACGGGCGTTCGAGAAAAGAACACACCATCCGTGCAGAAGAAGTTGGTTAACCAAAGCCAAAACACTCGGCGGTCAACCATCAAAAGGAGCAGTTTTTAGTCTCAACAAAAGAGACGAAATCTTATCTCTTCAGAGATAAACAAGAGAAAAGAGGCGCACATAAGTGCCAGGGCAACATTGAACCAAACAAAAGGGCACCGGGTTTATATTTACCCCCCCAGGTTCCAAATTTAACAAAGCCACCCTTCAACTTTATTTTTTTTCATATAGTATATATTAGTTTCTATTGATATATATTGTATAGCTTTATTTTAGATAAGTTACTTCTTTATTTTAAGTTAGTATCTTGTCAAGGTTTAGAAAATATAATAACCTAGTGATTACACTGCTTATTATATAGTTAGGAATAATTTTTAAGGAGTAATTAACCTTAGGTTATTCGTTTTAGAATATACAATCTCCGAGGATAGTTTCCGGATTAAAACTAGTCCTATAAGGTTTTGATAGTCTCTAAGACACAAAACAATAGAACCGCGCTAGATTTTTTTTAACACACCTTGTGTTAGAAGTTTAGGAGATTTTTTTTAGTTAATATCCTAGAGATATGACGAAAGAAGGTGGAGATAATGGAAAGAAGGAGGTTAGTACAACTAATACTACACTTCAAATCCAATGCCCGATGTTAAAACCCGCGAATTACTCATTATGGGCAATTCGAATGCAAATCATTCTAGAAGCAAATGGGTTATGGGATACAATAGAGCCGTTAGATACGACTCAACCCGATAAGAAAAAGGAGAAAACTGCTATTGCATACCTTTACCAAGCCTTACCCGAAGATCAATTGCTTCAAATAACAAAGCACAAAACCCCGAAAGCCATATGGGATGCTTTGAAAACTAGACACATAGGCGAAGAGAGAGTTCAACAAGCAAGACTACAAACACTCAAATCAGATTTTGAGTTGTTACACATGAAGGAAGACGAATCAATCGATACCTTTATAGGAAAACTCACAACTCTTGTAAACAAAGTCGCAAGTCTAGGACACACAATAGAAGATCAAACCTTAGTAAGGAAACTACTAAATGCTGTACCTGATAGGTATCTGCAAATAGTTGCATCTATAGAACAATATTCCGACCTAAGTACAATGACTATGGAAGAAGCAATAGGGAGACTTAAAATTTATGAAGAAAGAATTAAGTTTAAGAAAGGAAAACAAGTGGACAATCAAGAAAAATTGATGTTCACACGACATGAAGGTAGAAGAAAGCATTTTAAAGGACGTGGAAGTGGAAAATATAAATTTTCACAAGATAAAAACCACGAAAAATTTAAGGTAGAAAAAAAAGATGGAGAAACATCTCAGAACAACTTCAAGAGATCAAACATTGATCTTAGCAAAGTAAGATGTTACAAATGTAATAAGATGGGACATTATGCTACTAGGTGTCACTCAAAGACAAACTCTAGTATGCAATCTAATCTTGTCGATGAGGACTTCGAACCAACCTTATTAATGGCAATATTAGAAGAGCCACATGTAACAGAAGTTGAAGATCAAAATGTCTCACTACACGAAGAAGATGTAGGGTATAAAGAGACAAATATTGATAGTCTATGGTATTTAGACAATGGAGCTAGTAACCATATGACTGGAGTGAGAGAACACTTCAAGGAGCTAGATGAGAAAGTTGGTGGAAAAGTGAGATTCGGAGATGGATCACACATAGAGATCAAAGGAAAAGGTTCAATCTTAATAGAATGTGATGATGAGAAACAAAGAATTATTTCACACGTATATTACATTCCAAGCTTGAAAAGCAATTTATTGAGCCTTGGACAATTCACCGAAATTGGTTGTAAAGTAGTAATGGAAGACAGTGAATTACGACTTTATGACATGGACGAAAAAATCTTCATGAAAGTTACAAGACAAAGAAACCGTCTATATAAAGCAAGTCTAAGGATAGGCACACCTGTTTGCTTATTAGCAAACTTAAAAGATAACACTTGGTTATGGCACGCAAGACTAGGACATCTCAACTTTGAATCACTAAAATCTATGGCTCAAAGAGAGTTAGTTCAAGGAATACCTCCCATTAAACATGCAACACAAATATGTGATGTTTGTTTAGTTGGTAAACATAGTAGAGCACCATTTCCAAAAAAAGCTAAAACTAGATCAACATCACCTTTAGACTTAGTATATGGAGATTTATGTGGACCAATCACACCATCGACACCATCTGGAAAGAAATACATATTCTTGTTAGTAGATGATTACTCAAGATATATGTGGGCGTATTTTCTAGATACGAAAGATCAAACATTTGATACTTTCAAGGAATACAAGAACACGATAGAAAAGGAGTTAAGGACAACATTAAAAATGTTAAGAGCTGATCGTGGTGGAGAATTCACATCAAATGAATTCACACAATATTGCAAAGAAAATGGCATAGCACGACAACTTACCGCTCCTTACTCACCACAACAAAATGGAGTAGTTGAACGAAGAAATAGGACTATCATGTCTACAACAAGATGTATGATGAAAGCAACTAACATGCCACAAAACTTTTGGGCAGAAGCTGTTAGACATGCTATATACATCTTAAATAGTGTTCCTACAAAAGCACTAGAAGACATTACTCCATATGAAGCAATTAAACGAAGAAAGCCAAACTTAGAAAATCTAAGAGTTTTCGGCTGCATAGCATATGCAAAGGTACCATCACAACGCTTAACAAAGCTGGATGATAGAAGCAATAGAATGGTATACTTAGGAAACGAACAAGGATCAAAAGCTTATCGACTATTTGATCCAACAACACAAAAGATATGTGTTAGTAGAGATGTGAAGTTTAAAGAGGATGAAGCGTGGGATTGTTAGCCTTAAAAGTAATGTTATATTAGGAATTGCAATAGTTATTAAGTACAGGGACTAGTTTAGCAAATAGCGGATAGTTAAGCTAGGATCTTTGTATAAATACCCTCCTAGTTGAGACTAGGAGGTTAGGGAATTCACTTGTATTCTTTGAAGGTGTGTGTGGTTTCTCTCCTCCCTCTCTCTAGAAAACACACACACCTTCCCCCATTCTTAACCTAATAATACCATGTTTAATCTAATTGTTAGGATTTATTTTAAAGTGATGGTCATTTGTCATTGTAATAGTTTAATTAAGTGTGTCGTTGTTTGAGTTAGTTAGTTAATCAACGGGCTTGGGCTTAAGCTTGTTAGTTAAATGTTATGTTCATGTAATCCTTGTATAAGCCCATCTCAAGCCCAAGCCCACCCAAGTCTAGAAAACTATAAATACCCATCCCCTCCTCACTTGGAGGGTGTTGCTTCTAGGGGTATTCTCATCTTGTATCTCTCATTCTTTCTCTCTTAATCTAATCTCTAGAAGTTACCATCTCCATCTTTCTATCTTCTATTCTTCTATTATTCTCATATTGTTGTTGTGTGATAAAGTAATATTAAGATATAACAAGTGGTATCAAGAGCAAAATATAAAGATCTAGGATTTTTTTTTCTTATCATCACGTTACTGTTCTTGTGTTGTGTTTTGTTTTCTTTTGTATTAAATAAGGTTTATTCAAGTTACTATTTCATTTATACACGTTTCTGTTAGTGTGTTTTGTTTCATTTGCATTTAGTTTGTTTTTTCCTTGAACGAGCATATAGTCGAAGGAACCAAAATATAGTCGAACGAGCAACATCAACATAGTCGAACGAGCAACATTTCATCGAAGGAGGTTTCATCGAACCAACAATCATCGAACGAGCAACAATTTCATCGAACGAGTCAAGGGTAGTCGAGTTAGACTTACTCTTCCAATTTGATCGAACGAGTTCATTGATCGAACGAGCTTATTGATCGAACGACCACTTTGATCGAACGACAACTTTGATCGAACGAACTCCATATTCGAACGAGCTTCTGTGATCGAAGGAACGAGTTAAGCTAGTCGAACGAGAAAATTTGATCGAACGAGTAGAATTGTCGAACGAGCAATATAGTCGAACGAGTAGGTTGATCGAACGAGTAAGATAATCGAACGAGTAGGTTGATCGAACGAGTCACTTTATCGAACGAGTTTAAGCTAGTCGAACCAACACCTTGATCGAACGAGGTAATCGAACGAGCTCTTAGTCGAACGAGCACTTTGTCGAACGAGCACTTAGTCGAACGAGCACCTAGTCGAACGAGTGTTTAGTCGAAGCAAACTCTAATCGAACCAAGTGCCTAGTCGAACCAAAAAAGTTAGTCGAACCACAAAGTCTTGATCGAACCACAACTCTAGTCGAACCAAGGTTACCCAAGTCGAACCATACCTTGATCGAACAAGACATTGATCGAACCAGAAACTTTAGTCGAGCATAATAGTCGAGCAACTTAATAGGATTAGTTGAGCATCTTCACGTCATTAAGTATATCAACTTTTGCTATTGTGTTTGGTCTTCTGAATATAAACTTTGAGTTTGTTTTGGGGTACTAAGCTTGTTACTTTCTATTATATAATACGTATATCAACTTTTGCATTGTTTGCATGAGACGTGTTGCATGTGAAGTGAGTTTGTGTGTGTAGAGTATAACTTTTGCGTGTGAGTTTGGTCTTTTGACTTATGCTATTAATGTGAGTTTATCATCTTGCATGTGACTTTATGTGCTGTCATCTATCTTGTGTAATATTAAACGTATTTTTGATATTGAAGTGTATAATTCTAAACGTGTTGTTGATATTAAAGTTTGCTTTACGTGTGTAATACTAAGAACTTAAAACAAACAAAACTCGTGAACCGTAACCAACCGTATCCTAGTTCTTTAACCGATCCAACATCAACTTTATCATACCAACAATGTCTTTTCTCACCAATTTCATTTCATCAATTGATATGGATCCTCTCATTCAATTCTTTGCCCCATATCCTCAGACTGAGATAACTAAGACTGAATCTGAGGAAACATGGTATGAGAGTGAGAATCTATCGACTGATAATGAACAAGATAATGAAGAATATGAGCTTCCAGAGAATTTACAATCACTTGACTTGAGATTTCCAATCACATTTGCTGCACATTGGAAACGATGGTCAGAAATGGATCAAAGTGATAAAGCATGGCTTGAGTCTAAGTCAGATGCAACTGAAAATGCTATGGGTATTCAAATGCAAAATGCAGGGCAGTATGATGGAAATCAGAGGGGTCAGATTGTGAATCAGATCGGGGTCAATCAAAATGAGAATTATTGTTTCATGACTTCTTCTGCAACTCAAAGGAGTAATATAGGTAGAGCTGGAAATGTCAATGCAATGGATAAAGTAGAAAAGCTCCAGTACATGTTGATGCTAGAAAAAAAAGGATGATTCGGGAATACCATTGACTAATGAAGAATATGACTTCATGATTGCAAACTATTCAGCAGAAGTCACTGGAATCTCCGACCCTATGCCTAATCAGCAAGAATCAACATCATGCAGCAGCGATTCTGACATTCCTCCTACTTATGACAAAGAACCACTCCATGAGACATCAATTTCAAGTAATGAGGTTAATCCGTTTGCTCAACAAAAGCCACATTCTGTGCCTCTCGAACCTACTTATGATACATATACGGACTCGCCAAGTTGTAGCAATATTAATTTGGCATCTCCAGATATGAATCCTAATGAAGTTCAAGTTGCACAAAATGATGCTAATGATGAGGAAACTCGTGCTTTATTTGAATCATCACTGAATAATTGTCGTATTGAGATTGAAAAAGTGAAAAAGGTCAATAGCGATCTTAAGACCGCGAATGAGAAATTGACCGCTGAGCTTGAGAGATATAAGGTAAACGAAAAAGCTTTTGAATTTCACCACAAACGATTGTCAGAACTTGAAAATGGTTACAGTGATTCTGTTTCAAGGGAGAAACATTTGCAAATCAAATACGACACTCTTGATGTTAGACTGAACATGCAAATTAAATCCTTAAAAGCAGAAATTTCTGAATTAACCAACCAACTTTCTAAACAAAAACCAACTTGTTCTGATCTTGAAAAAGAGAAGAAAGAGTTGCATACAAAGTTTTCAAAACGAGAAGATGAACTTCTTGATGAAGTACTTGACAAACAGGAAACTATTAAAAAGTTGGAAGAATTGCTTGTAAAAACGGGTCATTCTGCACAAACACTTAATATGATAATTAACGACAAAAACCCGATTTTATATACAAGAAAGAAAATGGCTCTCGGTTGTGAAAACCCTTGTTATCTCAAGAAAGCTCAGCAAAAAGAGAATGTGCTATTTAATGGTAATCTTATAAATGATGTGCATGATCCACCTGCTTGTTATGATTCGCATGAAACGATTGAGCTTACGAAAGAGAGTCGAAACAAAATGAGACAATTGAATAGAGAAATCAAACCGATTGATTATAATGAAGCCAACAAACTTGTTGGTGTCCATCTTGTTAAAAAGGAGTCACCTTTGTTTTTCAAAAAACCAGTGGCTGCCTCAAAATTCAAAGTTGTTTCAAAACATCTTTCTAACATCGAACAAATGTACTCTAACGACACTTCCACAAGTGAAGCTAGAATATTTTTGGCCGATCTTAAAAGGAGAGTTGAAATGCTTCAAGATGTTGTTGCAACCAAAACTAATACTAAAATCAACGATTGGTTTTCAAGTTTTCAAACTGAACATAAAAAGATGTTCGAAACAGAAATTACTCCCATTGTATCTGGCATACATGCAAGAGCAATTCATGTTGAGAACGCAATTATCAAAGAAGTAACTGAATTTGTCAAGGACCACACATCCTTGGTAATTGAAGCTAATGAAAACATTGAAAAAATCAAAGTTTTGGAAAAACAAAATGACGCACTCTCTGAAGAAGCTCTTTCAACTGATATTATGTCCATTATTTATCAAATGTATTCTGTCGAAGATGATGAAAGACTTCGAGCTGAGACTTCCGAAATTGTTTCAAAATATGAAAAGGCGCTTATTAAGCTTGAAAAACAAAATGTAACATATTTTAAACAACTTGATCAGAAAAAAGAAGAATGCAAGTATGACAAATTGTCGTATGAGCGTTCTTACAAAAACATGCAAGAACAAATTGATCTTTTGAAGTCTCAGCTTGATAGTCAAAAAGGAAAGGGTGAGGAAAATAAGTCTGCTAGACCAAAAATGTCCATTTCCACACCCTTGCCTAAGGAAAACGAGAAAGGAAAAGGAAAAGATGTTGTCGAAAACTCAAATGTGATAGCACCTGACCTTAATAGGATTAGTCCCACTACTGTGTCTGCCTCTACATCTCATACACATAGGGCGATAGAAAAAAGTTCAAAAGATAATCCAAAAGTGTCTAGGAATGCTACTACAAATTCAAAGGACAACAAGTTGAATCCTAATGTGTGTTCCCCCAGGAATAGCTCACCAAATGTGACCACAAATACTGTTAGAGAATCTGTTGGTTCAAACAACATGGTCCACAATTCCTATCTAGAAAAAGCTAGGAAAAAGGCACAGATTCGAAAAGATGGAATTTTAGGAACACCGTCTACGGTGATGAATTCTACAACATTACAAGGCACTGCTAGTAGTTGTAAACCACTACCTAGGAACTCTCAACAAAAGACTAGGGATTGGCATGCATCTAAGAGTAGTTGCGAAAAAGAAAATGTTAAACAAGTAGAATGCAACACTAAGAATTCCTCTTCGAACAGAAAACAAGCTTCAAATGACTGTAGTGACAAAGTTAAGGTTGCTGTTTTGAACAAGAATGTTGAATTTGTCTGTCCTACATGTCAAAAATGTGTCTTTTCAGCTAATCATGATGCATGTGTGGCACAGTATATCAAGAAAGCAAATTTGCGTGCTAAGGCACAATCCTCTAAGACACCAAATAGAAACACACCCGTTGATAAGAAGCAAAAAGCTAAGAATTCTACCAAGTGGATCCCTACAGGACGTAGTTTTTCTCAAAATGAGACTTCCGCTGTATCTGAAAAGAAAACAACTCCTAGATCCTGCCTTAGGTGGATTCCCAAGGGAAAAGTTTTTAAAACAGTCGGTCTTAGATGGATTCCCACAGGAAAGATTCTTGATAGTCGCACCACAACAAGTAGTAGTGAAAATCATCAAGATAAGGATGAAGAAACCACTACAACCATTGATAGTGAACACCCTCGGAGTGATGATTCATGTGCTGCTAACACTACTATTTGTGCATATTATTCTTTTGTGGATTTTGTGAATGCAGGAACTTGTGAAAGTGCAGATGGTTCATATAACCAATGTGGAAAAGAAGAACTCTATGCCAACATCGCATTTGGAAATCCCGGTCTTATTCCTCTCTTAACTCCACTTCTACTTGTTCATACTTAATTCTTCTTTGTGAATACATTTTTTTAGAAAAAATCAAAAACAAAATACAAAATTTGAAAAACCAACAAAAGCAAAATATAAAAATAGAAAATTTCCAAAAAGACAAAAACAATATAAAATATAAAATTCAAAAATATTCTTCTCCGGCATGTCTCTCGTATAATCGATATTCTGTACGTACCTAGAAATGTCATTCAACAATGATACGGGCATGTACAGATGCTTGAGCGAGAGTTCATTTAAATGTTTTCAAAACATGTCGTTTCTCAAAATTTCTTCTCAAAATGGCTTCTAATCATATCGGATTAGGACCCGCGCTTCAAAGAAAGGAAAATGCTCATTCAAAATAAAGGTTTTAAATATTTTTCGAGCACTTATCCTAAAAATCATCTCGCTCTAGAACCCGCGCTTAACCTAATGGCTTCTGAACATCTCAGTTTCGGACCCGAACTTCAAATAAAGGAAAGTGTTGTGCAAAACCAATCTCTTTTTCAAACACTTATCCTAAAAACAAATGAAAATACTTTCCCTACCATATCTTCAAAGATTTTCAAAATCATCTCTATCTTGAGCACATTTCCTTCAAGATTTTTCAATAAGAATTTTCAAAATCTTTCATAAAGTGCTCAAGATAACTCCCTCCAATCTTATAGAAACATGCTTTATTCAAGGGGGAGTATAAAATTAATAAGAAAAAATGTTCCAATTTCATGCTAAAATCCGTCGTTCTCTCCAAAAAGTTTCATTTTAATCAGTTGATATCAAAAATATCAATTCATGCTATTTTTGAGGGGGAGAAAACGTGATTAAATGTGATCAAAAGGTTTAAAGTTCGTGGAATCTCAAAGTATGCTCATCAGACAGACTCAGTTCTAACCCTCAAATTGACGAAATCTAAATGTCCGTTATCGAAAAGACTTGTCCGGGACGGGTAATAATTTCAAGATGGTTACCCATTGATGTAAACGTGTCTCGCGAAGGACTTGTCTGAGTAGAATGTACCAATTCGAGAGATGATCATTGAATATGACCGGGACAGGTAATAATTTCAAGCTAGTCTAACTAGTGATGTAAGCGTGTCTCGCGAAGGTCATGTTCATTGAAAATCGATCAATTCAAAAATGTGCGAACTCTACCCAACATGTGCAATTTTTGATTAAAATGCATGAGCACATGGGAAGGGGGAGTATTTCAAAATTATAAAACTCTCAAAGTGCTAACTAAAATGTGTTTATTCATAAACACTTTGAGAGATTTTCACAAGGTTTCATGGCAAATCTAGGATAGTCAAGAAGTTATAAGGTGACTAAGGTTAGGAAAAACCGTCCTATGATCCGCCAGAGCCGGAGGGATCTACCCAAGGACAATTCCAATAGATTAGAATTAGAAGTCCTTAGGTAAGATTGAAAAAAGGAGTAAATGAGAAAGGGACAGAAGGGGTTGAAGAATTAAAAAGAAAAGTTGAATGAAAGGGTGAAAAGAAATAGCCCTCCATGAAAACTTAGGGCAGAAACCGGGTCAATACATCTGCTATCGGTATTCACTAGTTGATACTGATATTGAAGACAAGACATCATGGACCCAGTGACGCGCTGCACCACCCCTCCTAGCCACTCAGATATCTCTTAAAAGATATTTGTTTCATTTCTCACGGAGAACACTACATAATCTATCGGCCTCTCATTCCGAGATGTGTTGATATTGAAAAGGTGGCACTCTGCTCCATGCCTCCGACGACTAAAACCAAAACGCACAATAGAGTCTAGAGCCATGAGATTCATCAAAATATCTCGTTAGGAACACTTCCAATATGATACACTTGTGTTCGCCAAAAAGGACACAAGTTGTAAGAGTCTTAATGAGATCCAAGGATCTTGCCATTTTATATCATGATGGTTACGTGCTTCAAACGGTCTACAGTCGTGGGGTGATCTCCAGCGACTCACTGAATCGTGGGTGCACTTCGGTGTGTCCGTGTAAGCCCTCTCGGGGGTATCCGGTTCAGAACGGCCTGGGGAAGGATTAGAGAAAGTCTTCACACTATGCTGTTGACAATCTCAAAGTCCCAACCTGTAAGCGCTGGATGATCATTACTAACGGTTTTATGCAGCTACCTATAAACATCCATTAACCATCACCACATACATCAATCATCTTCACCTTAGCATACTCATACTTATGAAGAACATCTCCAACAAAGCTCAAGTGTAAAAGTTCAAGACAAAAGAATCAAGTTAAAGACAGAGTGTAACGACAAAGTCAAAAGGCTAATCAAGATGTCAAGAACAAGTTCATATATCAAATGATTAAAGAAAAGGGGAGATTGTTAGCATAAGTATAAAGTTCAAGATGTATGAGTATGTTGGAGGTCACGACGTCATAATCACATGAAGATGCTGATCGAAGGCAAGAACAACCTCAAAGACGATACTTTGAAGATCACATAGCATGAAGGAACCAAAAACAAAGACTGCTAAACAACGACACTCAAAGCTCAAAGACATTGAAGACGAAAGACCATCTCACATGGAGCATCATTTGAATGACCATCCCTTAGGGGGAGATTGTTAGGATTTATTTTAAAGTGATGGTCATTTGTCATTGTAATAGTTTAATTAAGTGTGTCGTTGTTTGAGTTAGTTAGTTAATCAACGGGCTTGGGCTTAAGCTTGTTAGTTAAATGTTATGTTCATGTAATCCTTGTATAAGCCCATCTCAAGCCCAAGCCCACCCAAGTCTAGAAAACTATAAATACCCATCCCCTCCTCACTTGGAGGGTGTTGCTTCTAGGGGTATTCTCATCTTGTATCTCTCATTCTTTCTCTCTTAATCTAATCTCTAGAAGTTATGTAACACCCCCAATTTCGTGATATGCAGCGGAATTCAAACTGGGTGTTACTTCATGGCACAACAGTTGAATAGTAGAAAACGATCACCAATTTGGTCGTTTTAAAAGATTTATCATTCGAATATCAGAGTTTACAAAATAAGTCCCAGTGGTTTCCAAAGTTTATTAAATAGGTTTTCGAATGATAATTTATAGCCTTCATAATTATTTGTGCTCCTCCGTGCCATCCTTGCTTATCATGGACCTGAGATAAATACATGCTAAAAGCGTCAACACAAAGGTTGGTGAGTTCATAGAGTTTATAGTTGAAAACTGTTGATTTTCAAAATCAAAGAGTTTGTGAGTTCATAGTAGATGTAAATAAGTAGTTGATTATCAAATCAAAGAGTGAGTAATACCATAGTGTTTATAGTTAAACCAGTTGATTTGTCAAAAATCAAAGTGTGAGTGAATTCATAGAGTTTACATAAAATCGGTTGATTTTCAATAGTTCCAAGTTTAGATAATAATTGTAACAATTACAATTATTAATAAATAAGCGGTGGATTACGATATTATACACCCTTAGTTGGTTTGTTATAAAACAAGTAGTGGGTTAAGTTGTTATATACCCATAGTTCGTTTGTTAGCCCTAACCGGGTCAACAAAATAGTTATTGTTTGCCAAGTAGTGATTTTCTGCTATATAGTGATAACAAGTTCAAGTTTAATAAAATAGTGGCAATACTGTATCATGACTACAGTATCGTTTCTATTGCTCTAAGTCTCATGACACTCAACGTTTAACAGGCATCAAGAATGATGTAAAGTATATAGGCCCTCGGGATAGGTATTTGCCAATAACCTATAAGTTTGTTTAAATAAGGTGCGCTTGGGTGGCTATCCTAGCAGACCCAAACGGGGATTGTCAGTCCCAAATAGATCTATTCACAATTATTTACGTTCACTCATAAGTGATTAAGGTTCATGATATGAGGGACTTCGAACATGGCAATAAAGGTAAACTTAGGCAATAGTGAATCAGGTATAGCATGCAGTTGAAAATCAGTTGTGATCATGTTTATAGCAGGTATCTCTCCATGAGATATAAAAATGTATAAAGTGGATTTATAAATTCATAATCGTTTGTAGAGGTTTAAAAGTACTTTTATAATTAAAAGCAAGTATCACGTCTCAGTAACGAGCAGAGCGTTTCATAAATTAAGTACGTGGTTTAGAGTAATCCAGTAAAGTTTATATGTGAAGCGAACATGTATCGCCTTCAAAAGTAATTCAGAGTAGATAAAAGAGTAGTCTATGGAACTCACAGTAATATGTAAACAGTTAAAAGTACTTATGAATAAGTATAAAACATTGTATTTGAGCATGTATCTCCCCCAAAGAGTTTATAAAACAGTAAACAAGAAAAGTGGGGCTATGAACTCACCTTGGAATGTAGTGTCGTAAGGAATACAATGGTGCCAAAGAGTATGGCAGAATAATGTAAGGGGTATCGCACAATGATACAAAATCAGCGTAATCTAATGAATATATAAGCTTGTCTCAAAACATAATACGCAGAAAGTAATCGATACGTATGAGTTTCAAAAGATAGAGTGTTGTAGTTTTCGTGGAATATTTGTATCAATGTTTGTAAAAGTTTAGTATTTTATTCGTGTGGTGGTATAAAGTCATAGACTCAGACAAACGCACGCCAAAGCATATAGCACAAATATGAATGGGAATAAACACATAAGGTTCAAATAAGTAACAGATAGATAGATGGTTAAGTTTTGGGCGTGACACGTTTATTTATACAACTTCTAAATTGTGTATACTTGTTTAAATTTTGTCTTCTAAATATGACTTACGTTGTAGATATATAATATACATATAGTTTTAACCTCCATTTAAACTAATCATGTTTAGATGTCGAGTGTTATCAAGTTTTATCCAACATTAATCTAGTTAGTTAATTTACCAAATGATTTTGTTTACTAGTTTATGTTATCACAATTTATACATCTAGTTAATCATATACACCAAGTCAATTCATTACATTCGTTAAGTTTGTTTAATTGTCTAAAATCCAATTCCCCGTTTCGATAGTGTTTAGTTGATTAATGATCCCAAAGTAACATCCCATAATCCTATAAGCTGAAATATATAAGTTTAAAGCAAACATCCTTATTCCAATATTCAAATTAGTCCAATAAATGTCAACTAGTCCGATGTCTTAAATCGATAGTCCAAGTCCCAATTTAATAACTTTAGTCCGATAATAGGCCAATTCATTATTGCCCAACATGTTAAATCCGTTAAGTATTTATTTAGTTCAATAGTCTAAATGTCTAATAAGTCTAATATAAGTTCAATATATAATTCGATGTCCAAATTTAATAATTTTTAGTCCGAAACATACCAATATGCCAAAACTCAATAGGTCATGTTAGTCCGTATATCAATATTAATACAAACTAATTATATATTGACAATACAATTTGTAACCAAACATATTTAGCACACTTTTAGTATTTTTAAAGAAATAAACCCAGCCCATTTTTATTTGTTAGGGCCTTTGTTCGTATAACTAAACTAACACACCTCATGTGGATTGGGCCTTGGCCCATTCTAATAAACCAGATGTACCATGTATTTACTACATTTTGAACATACATACAGCGTTTAGCTTTTCGTTTTGCACTTTTATAATCATAAATATAGCTAAGTTGTCAAGCGCTTGTATAAAACAAATAATTACTTAGCTTGAGCTCCAAAACTAATTTCATCATAAACACAGCAGGCAAACACAAATCATAATCACAGAAGATGTAACGCAAATGTAACACTACCCTTTGTTACACTTTTTAGACCAAACCAAGGCTCACCCTCGTGGTGCCTTGGTCGAACCGAGAACAACAATATCAACAACAAACATACACCTTTTATGGGTGGTGTTGAGTCGAAACAAAACACACAACGAATACCCCTTGATGACTCGTTCTGCTAACCGGGCAAGCACCCCACGATTACCATTGGGTTAGGTTTGGCATGGAAGTCAATGAACACCCTTATATGTGAGTTTGAACCTTACACAAACAAATATCAAGCGCCCCTAGTTGGGCTGTGTTATGCAAAACAAACAAACACCCTTTTTGGGTGTCTCGTATACACAACAGCAGAAACAAACAAGCACCCACTTCTTGTTTCGTTTGTTGAACCGAGGACAAGTGCACCCTTATGGGTGAATCAACTAAACCTCAAGACACACTAACACAACAAACTCTTAGATTTCCTTTTTCTGTTTTGACCCAAAAACGACACAAACACAAAACCACCATGAGGTTTTCGAGACAACCCAAGCAAACCAACATACCCTTCCTGGGTCGTGGTCGAACCGAAATAAAACCAAACACCCTCACGGTTACACTTTTTGTACCGCAACCCCCAAAGACTACCAAATAAGCTCTCATGAGCTTATTACTCTTAAACTAAACACAATACCAATAAGTTAAATAAAATCAAGATTAAACCCGAGGTTAACCCGTGATCCAAATAAATCAACCCGAAACCCAATCGGGTTTTATATTCAACCCGTGACCCAAGACAATCAAGAATAAGCTTTTGATACAAGCTAAATAAATAAGCCAATTTATATGAGCTCAAAATAAGTCATAAGCTTTGAGCCAAGATAAATAAACTCGAACAAACACCCCTTTCAATCGGTTTTAACCACACGAATAATTATTTGAAAACGTGTTTAATCCACGAAAACTCATTTAATCTTATATATAATTGGTTTAAATAAAAGAGTAATAAAAGCAAGGTTCACAGTTGGACATACCAAACAAACGAGAGGAAGGAGTGGTGAGAGATGGCGGAAACGGCGATGGAAGTGCGGCTGTGTCGCGGTGGCCAGTGTTGGAGGTGCGTTGAGGGTGCCAGCGTTTAGGTGGTGGTGTCGGTTTATTTTTAGAGAGAGGAAGGAGATGGAGCCGGTTTATCTTTGAAGAGGGAGATGAGATGTGTTTTCATTTGAGAGGGAGAAGAGTTATCTTCTTTGTGTTTATAGAATGAAAGGAAACACAGATATATATAAGATGAGAAAGAGATATTTGACCGAGTGTACTGCTTTTACTATCCACTTTAGATTGCGTGGAGTGTTGGTGATATTTTATGACATGGAGTGTTATAGTGAATGAAAATGATGAGGCATGATGAGAGTAGCAGAGAAAACCATTGATAACTCATTTTAGAGTTAGTTCATGTACCTATATACTTGTTTTGTGTTGCGTGATGTATGAGAGTTGAGTGTTAGAAGTGGGGCACTTGAGTGTGTAAGAAAACTGTAAGCATAGTCCTTGTTCTTATCTTGTTGTCTAGAATCGATTCTACCTAAATATCTATTAGGGTCGATTTGGTTTGTAGCACGTGGGATTTAAAATGAATCAAGTGGAAAGAAATTTTGAGGTCAATGGTGTGTGTAAGTTAGCCAAATGATTGTGGTTGTTGATTGTATTAGTCGGTACTAGGAATCAAAAGGAAGAGACAATTAAATTTGAAATGTTAGTCCTTGTGGTTGTGTTCGAACAAAGAGAGAAAAGAATATGAATCACGCTTTGTTTGTTTTATTGTGGCATGAGAAATTTAGTGTAAGGAAAAGTTGAGTGTGGCAGTAACTCATGTAAGAATGGGAATTATGTTTTCTTGTGTTGTGTTTAGTCGGCATAAGGAAACAAAGAGGATGAGACAAATGAAAGTTTTAAATATTTGTTTGGTGACATTAGAAGGTCAATTCCTTTTAAATCTTGGTCGATATTGTTTGAGTATACAAGTTATCATAATGATGGAGGGAGTTTTAACACAATCGTCTTGTTTAGTAATAATGTTGAATAAAAGCAAAAATTTAGTCTGTAAAAATGGTTAATTAAATCGTGACGATAGATTAGTCTTCGTTTACTTTTTACAAATGGAAGGGAAATTTACGGGATGTTATAGTACCTACCCGTTAAACCGAATCCCGTCCCGGGATTCCAGTCTAAGGTGGTTGTCTGGGTTGTTTCGCAATATGTGGAAGTTATTGGAATGAAGATTTTTGCATGATAAGTTGTTATGAAGTCGTATGCTGAGCAATACTCTATACGAGGTGTTGGGAAGAGTGTACGTATAAACAAAGGATTTGAATCCATATTTATTTACGTAGGAGTCGGATTTATTGTGGTACATGTGAAAATCATAATTCTACGGTCAGCTTGACTTGAGAAAATTTTCATTTTTGGATGGAGATTGTTATTCTATTGCGTTTTGAAAATAAACATGGTTCACAACTTTTGAAAATCAAAGATATATAGGGGTAACCTACCCGTCAAACAAGAGTTTGTAAGTAATAGATTTTTAACAATGAGGGTTTCGGATGAGAACTTGATGAATGTAGAGAAGCAAGGGTGCGTTAGGTTACTGTAGCCATGGGCTGAGGCCCAAACGTTTCAAGGGTAAGTTTGGTTTGGCGAATATGAAATGTTGAACACACGTTCTATGACATATATGGTTACGAGATAGTTTCGAGATCATCGAAATCTCGTATAATGCCTGAGAATTTCGAGAGGACGTTAGGAGGTTCACAATTTCCTAGAGATTGAGTAGTCAAATCGTACAGAAAGTGTTATTCATACGTGGCGTGTTCATGATTTTTAAGTCATGGAGTGGCGTGTTTAACGCGATCTGTTCCTGCCTCATGCGTTGAAATGTGGAAGCCAAAGTAAAAAAAAAAATTACCACGTATCCCAGAACTAGTTGCTAGTTTTAATAGACACAAATTTTGAAGGTTTTACCGTTTGAATACAAACGGTTATATTTCTCAGAATAAAATAATTGAAAAATATTTTCCAGACCCTTATAAATACCATTGGCATGCTTGTGTTATCCATACACACACAATCAATGGCTTGTAAGCTACCACATACCGCCGAACAATTTCGATTGTTTATCAAGGCAGAAACTGAATGTAGTGACGTGGATCGTCAAAATGCTATTGTGAAGGTCATCCTGCAGTTTGAGGCTACGAAACAACTGAAACGACGACTTAGGGAAAGTTATGCCATGTGAGCGGACATTTCAGATGATAGAAAATATGTGATCGACACGTTTTTGTATGATGAATATTGTAAGGACGCTGCTGTCATCGAATCGCTGTAGGCTTGTGTTCATCAGATAGATAACCAGATTTCCAACAAGGTTCGTTGGAGTTTGGAAGAGAATGTTGAAGCTGCTAGGGTTGAACATCAACGACAACAACAACAACAAAATCCACCACCACCACAACAGCAACAACAACCACAACTACAACAAGGTGCATCAAGTTCATTTACACAAAGGGTGGTTGTGCAACAACAACATTTGCCTCATCTGGATCACTTCCAGCCAAGTTTCGAGGAAAATGTGGCAGTTGATGATGGTGGTTGGACTTCTGACATGGAGCGGGATCTAAGCAGGTTAGAAGCTAAATGGGAAGAAGAGAAATTGGCGAGCTTTGATCCTTATGATGACGGTTATCAATCCAACAATTCTCAAACCTGGGATCATCCGGACTACCTTTGAAGTCTAGGTTTATGTTTATGTGATGTTTTAATCCAGTATCGTTTGTAATGTTTAAGTATTTCTGTCAAGTTTATTTGAATAATATGGTGTTTGAATTTAATTGAGATTACTGTAGAAGTTACAGTGCCTGAGGTTGAAATATAGGGATCACTGTATCACTTACAGTGTCTAAGAAAAGTAGAGACCACTAGAGTTTTCAAAGTGGTAAGACGTAAGGTTACGAAATAATTTTGAGACCATTGTAATCACATACAATGTCTGGGAGCATTGTGAAATTCACAACGTTAGAGGAGTAAGTAGGACCATTGTGTAGCTCATAATGTCCTAATAGTGGATGGAACTGAGATTACAATAGTTCCACAGTTAACATAACTTGGAAAAATCTCTTTTGGAATAATTATTGTTATTCTTTCATGGTTTGAAATTTCACATGGTTTCCAATTACAAGAATCTGTGCGGGTAACCTACCCGTTAAACAAAAGAGTTTTGTTGATAACAGATCCTTACATAGAGATATTTGGATGAGGATTCGGTGTATGTAGATAAGTTGCTGAATTCCAGCTTTAGGGAATGAGAAATCTTGTTTGTCTTTGTGTGAGGAATAGTGAACGCAAGCGGCTAGAATAGTAGCCTCACTGCTACTCTTCTATATATGTGTCGGATTTCACTCCTCACTATCCACATTTCTCTCACCCAACATTTACAAAATGTCTTACACCTACACTGTTCTTGTAATTATGTACGCTGCTGCAGCCGTCTTCCTGGCTTACGTCCCAGATGAAGATCTGGAGTCCCTGGCCGAGGTCATAGCGCTTCTCATAGCACTCGTGGTTTTGGCCGTCAGCGCGGATGAAATATGGGGGTAAGAGATAGGGTTACGATAGGAATGTTGCTTTGAATCCGTATACTAACACCATGTATTAATGCTTTATTGCGTTAATAACTTGTGTATTCTTGTCGTACAGGATATTCGAGGTGTTGCATCCAGTCGTGGTTCTTGCTCTTGCTGGTGTAGTGGTGTTTTTCATTGGCATAGCGGGTCAACCGATTGGTGATGTTATGCCTTTCTTAGTGATATTTGTAATGTTAGCATTACCAATGCTAATCATATCATTATGTATCAATATTTATGGTTTCTAATGGGAGTTGTGCTGTGTGTTTGATGATTTTTTTTTTCGTGATTATCGGTTTCATACTCGTGTCAATATAGATACAAATAAGCCCACTTATTTATAATTCGTTATTTACATAGAGAGGCGTCCCAAACAATGTAAATATGGAAATATAAACTCATGGTTCGGCGCTTTACAATTTCTTTATTTAAATAAAAGGCATCCCAATCATTTAAATAAAGACATTGTAAACCATCCTACTTAAGAATTTCTGATTTAACACTCGTACTAATCCACAAAATAATCCATGCGCGGATTTTCCGGAAATACGGGAAAAAGTATTTCACACGCATCTATAAAGATGAGAGTAAGATAATTAAGAATGGTTGGTATAGTACTCGAAATAGTTGGTGAATATATATATATATATTATATATTATATATATATATATATATATATATATATCAATATATTAGAGTGTTGGTGTAGCAAAACTATCTAGAAGTCACATAAGCGTCTGGCGGATGGTAAGCACGGAGAGCGAAAGGCTATAAAATGTTTTGTTTGTAAAAGTAGTTATAGTTCGGACCTCATTTAGACCCGTTTCTCTATAACTGTAGCTCTGATACCAATCTGTAACACCCCCAATTTCGTGATATGCAGCGGAATTCAAACTGGGTGTTACTTCATGGCACAACAGTTGAATAGTAGAAAACGATCACCAATTTGGTCGTTTTAAAAGATTTATCATTCGAATATCAGAGTTTACAAAATAAGTCCCAGTGGTTTCCAAAGTTTATTAAATAGGTTTTCGAATGATAATTTATAGCCTTCATAATTATTTGTGCTCCTCCGTGCCATCCTTGCTTATCATGGACCTGAGATAAATACATGCTAAAAGCGTCAACACAAAGGTTGGTGAGTTCATAGAGTTTATAGTTGAAAACTGTTGATTTTCAAAATCAAAGAGTTTGTGAGTTCATAGTAGATGTAAATAAGTAGTTGATTATCAAATCAAAGAGTGAGTAATACCATAGTGTTTATAGTTAAACCAGTTGATTTATCAAAAATCAAAGTGTGAGTGAATTCATAGAGTTTACATAAAATCGGTTGATTTTCAATAGTTCCAAGTTTAGATAATAATTGTAACAATTACAATTATTAATAAATAAGCGGTGGATTACGATATTATACACCCTTAGTTGGTTTGTTATAAAACAAGTAGTGGGTTAAGTTGTTATATACCCATAGTTCGTTTGTTAGCCCTAACCGGGTCAACAAAATAGTTATTGTTTGCCAAGTAGTGATTTTCTGCTATATAGTGATAACAAGTTCAAGTTTAATAAAATAGTGGCAATAATGTATCATGACTACAGTATCGTTTCTATTGCTCTAAGTCTCATGACACTCAACGTTTAACAGGCATCAAGAATGATGTAAAGTATATAGGCCCTCGGGATAGGTATTTGCCAATAACCTATAAGTTTGTTTAAATAAGGTGCGCTTGGGTGGCTCATCCTAGCAGACCCAAACGGGGATTGTCAGTCCCAAATAGATCTATTCACAATTATTTACGTTCACTCATAAGTGATTAAGGTTCATGATATGAGGGACTTCGAACATGGCAATAAAGGTAAACTTAGGCAATAGTGAATCAGGTATAGCATACAGTTGAAAATCAGTTGTGATCATGTTTATAGCAGGTATCTCTCCATGAGATATAAAAATGTATAAAGTGGATTTATAAATTCATAATCGTTTGTAGAGGTTTAAAAGTACTTTTATAATTAAAAGCAAGTATCACGTCTCAGTAACGAGCAGAGCGTTTCATAAATTAAGTACGTGGTTTAGAGTAATCCAGTAAAGTTTATATGTGAAGCGAACATGTATCGCCTTCAAAAGTAATTCAGAGTAGATAAAAGAGTAGTCTATGGAACTCACAGTAATATGTAAACAGTTAAAAGTACTTATGAATAAGTATAAAACATTGTATTTGAGCATGTATCTCCCCCAAAGAGTTTATAAAACAGTAAACAAGAAAAGTGGGGCTATGAACTCACCTTGGAATGTAGTGTCGTAAGGAATACAATGGTGCCAAAGAGTATGGCAGAATAATGTAAGGGGTATCGCACAATGATACAGAATCAGCGTAATCTAATGAATATATAAGCTTGTCTCAAAACATAATACGCAGAAAGTAATCGATACGTATGAGTTTCAAAAGATAGAGTGTTGTAGTTTTCGTGGAATATTTGTATCAATGTTTGTAAAAGTTTAGTATTTTATTCGTGTGGTGGTATAAAGTCATAGACTCAGACAAACGCACGCCAAAGCATATAGCACAAATATGAATGGGAATAAACACATAAGGTTCAAATAAGTAACAGATAGATAGATGGTTAAGTTTTGGGCGTGACACGTTTATTTATACAACTTCTAAATTGTGTATACTTGTTTAAATTTTGTCTTCTAAATATGACTTACGTTGTAGATATATAATATACATATAGTTTTAACCTCCATTTAAACTAATCATGTTTAGATGTCGAGTGTTATCAAGTTTTATCCAACATTAATCTAGTTAGTTAATTTACCAAATGATTTTGTTTACTAGTTTATGTTATCACAATTTATACATCTAGTTAATCATATACACCAAGTCAATTCATTACATTTGTTAAGTTTGTTTAATTGTCTAAAATCCAATTCCCCGTTTCGATAGTGTTTAGTTGATTAATGATCCCAAAGTAACATCCCATAATCCTATAAGCTGAAATATATAAGTTTAAAGCAAACATCCTTATTCCAATATTCAAATTAGTCCAATAAATGTCAACTAGTCCGATGTCTTAAATCGATAGTCCAAGTCCCAATTTAATAACTTTAGTCCGATAATAGGCCAATTCATTATTGCCCAACATGTTAAATCCGTTAAGTATTTATTTAGTTCAATAGTCTAAATGTCTAATAAGTCTAATATAAGTTCAATATATAATTCGATGTCCAAATTTAATAATTTTTAGTCCGAAACATACCAATATGCTGAAACTCAATAGGTCATGTTAGTCCGTATATCAATATTAATACAAACTAATTATATATTGACAATACAATTTGTAACCAAACATATTTAGCACACTTTTAGTATTTTTAAAGAAATAAACCCAGCCCATTTTTATTTGTTAGGGCCTTTGTTCGTATAACTAAACTAACACACCTCATGTGGATTGGGCCTTGGCCCATTCTAATAAACCAGATGTACCATGTATTTACTACATTTTGAACATACATACAGCGTTTAGCTTTTCGTTTTGCACTTTTATAATCATAAATATAGCTAAGTTGTCAAGCGCTTGTATAAAACAAATAATTACTTAGCTTGAGCTCCAAAACTAATTTCATCATAAACACAGCAGGCAAACACAAATCATAATCACAGAAGATGTAACGCAAATGTAACACTACCCTTTGTTACACTTTTTAGACCAAACCAAGGCTCACCCTCGTGGTGCCTTGGTCGAACCGAGAACAACAATATCAACAACAAACACACACCTTTTATGGGTGGTGTTGTAACACCCCAACCCGACAAGGGTAAAGATGTCACGCAAATGGTTTCATATCAGATATAACAAAGCATACATTCAAACGTAATACAAAGATTCTCAAAGGTTACAGAAGAAATACTGAAATTACAAGGTTACAAAAGCGAATACAAATTCTAACAATGTAGTAACTTCCAATCGTCTCTAGGCCAAAATAATTATCAAGTCTTCTAAGTCCAAAAGTCTCTTCACTCATACCCATCTTCCAACTAAAACCTGCCGCACACGAAAAGAAAACGTGCGGCTGAGCTTACAAAGCTCAGTGAACAGATACATAATACAAGCAAAGATAACGAAATAGAATATAGTGAAGTACTGGGAATGTCATAAGGTATAATCAAAGCAAAAGAGTAATAAAGGAAATATAGGATAGTTATCTACCACGAGCCCATAACTCAAAGTCAAAATCATAGTCTCACGGTCATAAGCTCACAATCAGAGGGGATACCTCTCAGGCAACCAGATAATATGAGGGGTGTCCTCATGTATCAAAATAGTGGAGTAGCTAGCTCCAGCTAAATGTGAAAGGCATGTATTGCACACAGTACCAGTCACCTCAAAGTCAATACTCAAAGTCATAGTTAAATCCACTAAACATATAAATCTAGGATTGCAACCCATACGCCCCCAAACTCAAAGTCATCCCAACATCATAGTAGCCATGGCAGAAAATCATAAAAGGGACGGTGTGAGAAATCACTCCCCCACACGGGAGTCATGCCAGTGGTGCATCACAGACATGGCCAGGTTACCTTCCTGGCTAGGTAACATAAAATGGCTCGGGTATCAAACTAAGAGTCAGGTCTCAATGTCATGTCAAAGGGTGCATCACTAAGTCATAATCAGAAGGTATATCTCAAGGTCATATCAAAAGGTTCATGTCAAAAGGTTCATGTCTAAAGGTTCATGGCAAAAGGTTTAAATCATAGCTCAACATCAATGCATAGGTGAAAAGACACCCTTACTAAAAAGGGTAGAGTATCCGTACCTTATGACGAAAGCACAAACAGAAACAAAGCACAGAAAAATAGAGAACAGCTCGAAGTCACTTCTTCTTCACACCTAAAGGGGTAGAAGAGAATTACAACTCATTCTAAATTAACTGACTTCCCATTTTAAGTAACTTTCTATTTTTGGCAGGTTTCCATATTTAGTAAGTTTCCACTTTTAGAAAGTTTCCTTATATAGAAAGTTTCCATATTTAGAAGTATTGGGTAGTATGACTTAGTTAACTCATTATTAAATGGAAAAAAGGTGTCTTTGATCAGATTTACACATTTGGTCCTTAGGGTTTCATAATTTACACTTTACACCCTTTTATTACATAAGTTACACTTTAAACCTTCAAATATTCATAGTTACACATTAAACCCTTTATTTATCAATTTTACACAATGAATACTTATTTTAATAAGTTATACGAATGGACCTTTAAATATTCATAATTTACACATTAAGTCCCTCAAGTTATCAAAGTTACATATTAGGTCCTTTAATTTACAATTTCAACCTTTAATTATCAATAATTACATATTAAGCCATTAAATTACCAAAATGACACATAACCCCCTGAATATAACTTATTTCTCAAATCAACCTTAAGTTTCCAGAATTTACATATTTAGTCCCTCTATTTATATTATTTTCAAAATCGATGTATACTTTATCAAATAAACATTTTAATCCTTTTAAATATAAAAGTTACACATGGTACCCCCAACTTACATTTTATAAGAAAAGTTCACAGCCCAAAATAAGTTCTAAAAATAACCCTTGAGTTTTAAAAGTTACAAAACACACCCAAAACATTTTATATCCAATCGTATACCCTTTAAAACACACGAATCTAAACCCTAACACATCTAACCTATTTTTAATCATTACTTAATCATTAATCATCATTAAAAAACCCATGAACAAACCCTAAATCCTCATATTCAGATCGTACGAAAATATTTTCCATTTATACGATTATACACACAATATACGCTTAACAAAATAATTCGAAAATAATAGATCTGGTCCATGATAATTCGTAAAACATTTTCACAGGTCATATATCATCATATTACATGTAAATAAATTACACTTGAAGCCTTAATACATCGTATGCCATTTTTCATCATTTATACACGTTTTATTGATTTAATCTTCATATAAATTATAGATCGAGCATGGTACGTTCTAACCATTTTATTTGGTATTCTAAATACATATAGGATCTGAGAAAAATACCACAATAGGATTCGAACGTGTGAAAAGGTTGCACGAATTCTTTTCCAACGCGAATGAACAAAACGACCAAAAATCCACCACAACTCCACGAATGGCCTTCAAACCTTGTAATCATTTTTTGTAGGTCATATATCACGTAAAGATCTCAGGAAAAATAAGAAATGAATTTTATGGCGGTCGTATGAATATTAACGAATTTACCTAGTAATATACATGCGAAAGGAAAATAATTCCTCAAAGGTCGAATCCAGCCAAGAACAGCTCCAAAACTATTTTTCGTAGGTTAAACATGATATGAGGATCATGAGAAAATTAAGAAACGAATTTTGTGAAGGCCGAAATAATTTATACGGATTATACCTCTTTTCTTTGTCGCGATAGAAACAATTGCACCAAAAACGAATCGTTTGATGAACACCTTCACAATAATTTTTCTAGTACTCCTTGGATGATGATCTAACACAGAAAAATAGCTTGGGAATTTGAAGAGGTCGTATGGAGGCTCAATGAATTGTTTTGTGTTTTGTAAAATCGGCAATTAGGGTTTTGGAGAAAAGGATGTGTTGATTGATTTTAAAATGGGTATGCCGAGTTCAAGGGGAGAATTTGACCAAGAATTTCGTGATATAGGTTGGACAAATTGATTGTGATTATATTTTCCATATTTAACATATTTACATCATTTTAATTAATCATAAACTTATGTATAATACACTCGGTTCACATAGGGGCATTTTAGTAATTTTGTCACTTGTATAAATGTTAAATGAAGTTGTTAAAATTATTTGGTATCATAACTTGTTCATTGCCAGAAGTTTGGGGTTAATTTGATACTTTATAAGCCTTTAAATAATTTTCAAAATTGTAGGGGCAATTTGGTCATTTTACATGCTTTCAGATTTTAGGTGTTACAGGTGTTGAGTCGAAACAAAACACACAACGAATACCCCTTGATGACTCGTTCTGCTAACCGGGCAAGCACCCACGATTACCATTGGGTTAGGTTTGGCATGGAAGTCAATGAACACCCTTATAGGTGAGTTTGAACCTTACACAAACAAACATCAAGCGCCCCTAGTTGGGCTGTGTTATGCAAAACAAACAAACACCCTTTTTGGGTGTCTCGTATACACAACAGCAGAAACAAACAAGCACCCACTTCTTGTTTCGTTTGTTGAACCGAGGACAAGTGCACCCTTATGGGTGAATCAACTAAACCTCAAGACACACTAACACAACAAACTCTTAGATTTCCTTTTTCTGTTTTGACCCAAAAACGACACAAACACAAAACCACCATGAGGTTTTCGAGACAACCCAAGCAAACCAACATACCCTTCCTGGGTCGTGGTCGAACCGAAATAAAACCAAACACCCTCACGGTTACACTTTTTGTACCGCAACCCCCAAAGACTACCAAATAAGCTCTCATGAGCTTATTACTCTTAAACTAAACACAATACCAATAAGTTAAATAAAATCAAGATTAAACCCGAGGTTAACCCGTGATCCAAATAAATCAACCCGAAACCCAATCGGGTTTTATATTCAACCCGTGACCCAAGACAATCAAGAATAAGCTTTTGATACAAGCTAAATAAATAAGCCAATTTATATGAGCTCAAAATAAGTCATAAGCTTTGAGCCAAGATAAATAAACTCGAACAAACACCCCTTTCAATCGGTTTTAACCACACGAATAATTATTTGAAAACGTGTTTAATCCACGAAAACTCATTTAATCTTATATATAATTGGTTTAAATAAAAGAGTAATAAAAGCAAGGTTCACAGTTGGACATACCAAACAAACGAGAGGAAGGAGTGGTGAGAGATGGCGGAAACGGCGATGGAAGTGCGGCTGTGTCGCGGTGGCCAGTGGTGGAGGTGCATTGAGGGTGCCAGCGTTTAGGTGGTGGTGTCGGTTTATTTTTAGAGAGAGGAAGGAGATGGAGCCGGTTTATCTTTGAAGAGGGAGATGAGATGTGTTTTCATTTGAGAGGGAGAAGAGTTATCTTCTTTGTGTTTATAGAATGAAAGGAAACACAGATATATATAAGATGAGAAAGAGATATTTGACCGAGTGTACTGCTTTTACTATCCACTTTAGATTGCGTGGAGTGTTGGTGATATTTTATGACATGGAGTGTTATAGTGAATGAAAATGATGAGGCATGATGAGAGTAGCAGAGAAAACCATTGATAACTCATTTTAGAGTTAGTTCATGTACCTATATACTTGTTTTGTGTTGCGTGATGTATGAGAGTTGAGTGTTAGAAGTGGGGCACTTGAGTGTGTAAGAAAACTGTAAGCATAGTCCTTGTTCTTATCTTGTTGTCTAGAATCGATTCTACCTAAATATCTATTAGGGTCGATTTGGTTTGTAGCACGTGGGATTTAAAATGAATCAAGTGGAAAGAAATTTTGAGGTCAATGGTGTGTGTAAGTTAGCCAAATGATTGTGGTTGTTGATTGTATTAGTCGGTACTAGGAATCAAAAGGAAGAGACAATTAAATTTGAAATGTTAGTCCTTGTGGTTGTGTTCGAACAAAGAGAGAAAAGAATATGAATCACGCTTTGTTTGTTTTATTGTGGCATGAGAAATTTAGTGTAAGGAAAAGTTGAGTGTGGCAGTAACTCATGTAAGAATGGGAATTATGTTTTCTTGTGTTGTGTTTAGTCGGCATAAGGAAACAAAGAGGATGAGACAAATGAAAGTTTTAAATATTTGTTTGGTGACATTAGAAGGTCAATTCCTTTTAAATCTTGGTCGATATTGTTTGAGTATACAAGTTATCATAATGATGGAGGGAGTTTTAACACAATCGTCTCGTTTAGTAATAATGTTGAATAAAAGCAAAAATTTAGTCTGTAAAAATGGTTAATTAAATCGTGACGATAGATTAGTCTTCGTTTACTTTTTACAAATGGAAGGGAAATTTACGGGATGTTATAAGTTACCATCTCCATCTTTCTATCTTCTATTGTTCTCATATTGTTGTTGTGTGATAAAGTAATATTAAGGTATAACAGGGATTGGAAAGATTACATTAGTGAACACACTAACGATGAACCTGAATGGACTGACTTCAAAATAGAAAATCTTGAAGCCACAAATGAACATCATGATCAAGAAATCCAACCAAATGACGAAGACAATGATTTCCCTAACAATGATGATGATGAATATACAACTTCAACAACAAGCTCACCCTCACATTCACAAACACTTCACACACCATCAACAATTTCATCATGAGTAAATCCTCAAGTTACACCAATTACCTCAGTACAATCAACCTATCAAAGTGATAGTGGTTCAATATCAACCACAAATTCACATTCACACTTTGATCATACACCAGTGAGAGGTTTTAAAACATTAAATGATCTATATGAGAATACCGAGGAATTATTACTTGCTGAAGATGAACCCAAGAATTACAAGGAAGCATCAAACGATCAAAAATGGATTGAAGCAATGAAGGTCAAGCTAGATTCCATAAATAGGAACAACACATGGGAACTAACCACTCTACCCAAAGGACATAAAGCAATTGGCTTAAAATGGGTATTCAAGACCAAGAAAGATGCTAATGGAAACATAGTCAAGCATAAAGCAAGACTAATAGCAAAAGGCTACATACAAGAGCATGGCATAGATTTTGAAGAAGTATTCGCACCTGTAGCAAGGATGGAAACTATCAGATTATTACTCGCCATAGCTGCTAACAACAAATGGGAAGTACATCATCTTGATGTAAAATCTGCATTTCTACATGGAGATTTGAAAGAAGAAGTGTACGTTACACAACCCGAAGGATTTATAAAAGAAGAGTATTCTGGAAAAGTCTATAGACTTATAAGAGCTCTATATGGACTAAGACAAGCACCACGTGCATGGAACATAAAACTAGATAACACTTTGAAGTCATTAGATTTCAAGAAATGTGCCCTAGAACAAGCGATCTACACGAAGGCATCAAAAGACTCAATTCTACTAATAGGAGTCTATGTAGATGATCTAATCATCACTGGCACACCAAAGAAGGAGATCGACAAGTTTAAAGCTCAAATGGAAGAAAATTTTGAAATGAGTGACCTAGGATTACTAGCTTACTATCTAGGGATAGAAGTCACCCAAACTGGGGGTGACATATCAATAAAGCAATCCGCCTACGCAAGCAAGATCCTAAAGGAAGTTGGAATGACAGACTGCAATGAAACTCTAATACCTATGGATCCAGGAACAAGACTGACAAAGAACACTGAAGGAACAATGGTCAACTCAACTGAATATAGAAGCTTAATTGGATGTCTAAGATATCTGCTTCACACAAGACCTGACTTAAGTTATCCTATTGGATTACTTAGTCGTTTTATGCAAGAACCAAAAGAGCAACACATGAAGGCCATAAGGCAAGTACTACGTTATGTTAAAGGAACAAAGAATTATGGAATCACCTACAAGCATAATGGAGGAAACAAGATACAAGGTTTCAGCGACAGTAGTTATGGAGTTAACACTCAAGAAGGAAAAGGAACTACTGGAATAATATTCTATTATGGTGAATCACCAATTAGCTGGAGCACACCAAAGCATTATCATCATGCGAATCTGAATTTATTGCAGCAACACAAGCATTATGGTTGAAAAGACTACTAAGCAGGCTTACACACTCGAAGGAAGAAAAGGTAACTATTATGGTTGATAACAAATCAGCTATAGAACTAATGAAGAACCCCGTATTCCACGGAAGAAGTAAACACATTGATACGAAGTACCACTTCATAAGAGAATGCGTTGAAAGAGAAGACTTACAAGTCGAATTCATAAGTGGAGATTATCAAAAGGCTGACATACTCACAAAAGCACTACCGAAGATCAAGTTTCTAACAATGAGGCAACTTATTGGAGTTAAAGATCTAGGACATAGCGATTGTGATTAAGGGGGTGAATATTGGGTTAATCCCAATCCGCTGCATCAAATGACAGTTAGGAGTTAGTTACATGGTAGTTACAAAAACAGTTATTTGACAGTTATAGTTGAATGGTCATGTCTGTTGGATTCGAACCAACACAACCTTTCATTTGTACCTATTTGACATGTATAAATAGATAGTTATTGTATTCGAACAAAGATGATGACAGATTTATAAAACTTACTTATTTCAAGTAAAGATTAAATCCTGTATTTATGTCTTGGTATATTTTGACCACGTTATAGACCATAGATCCATCGTTAAAAGGCCAACAAAATTTACTAATGGATATCTTTAGGGGCCACTAATGGATACTCTTACAAATACTCGAGTTTCATCACGTACATATAAATTCGCCAAACACTCGACACTATTATAAGTTTTATCACAGCGAAGCTCTTAGAATTGAAGTTAGAAGCAAAAACATTAGATCACACAACACATTTTTTAGCACATCACATTTTGTCACAATTGATTATGTGATCTAGTTGATCTGCAAATGTTGATTCTTCTAAAGCTGATATCCAAACACGTATTAGATTTCCATTATTATATTACACTACAGTGATAAGAAAGTTGGACACAAATCATAGAACTTTACTACTAATGGTAAACAAGAATATGGTCTTATACATATGGAATCACATCGATGCATGCCCTCACATACATGGCACATATATAGAACCATATATGTACTTCCAATCACCATACATGTGCTCATCCTTGTATCATTATGTTTTGATTACGTGAATCCTACTACGCCAAATAAGCTAGTTAGTATCGCTAGTAGTTCCTTAGGTTTCAAAAATTCCAAATGGTGGTGGGCAAAACAAGTTCTTGATCATGATCATGAACATGAAAATGAGCATGGTCATGAACATCATACATATGATAATGATCATGAGAGTCGTCGAGCTCACTCAACATATCCCAGTTGAAATCACCTCCTAAATCCGATACTTCACCACCTTTTGAAGATGACGATTCAACCTCTTTCTGGTCATCTTTCTTTATCACTCCAATTTGCTGAAGAAACTCATTAAGATCGATTTGAGGTTTTTCAACACATTCTTTCACATGGGATTTCTCACTAGTAATTTGAACTTGCTCATGGTTAACTTGATCAACAATAGACGAGCTATTAGAGCTAGATGAAGACGACGAAGATGGCCGAGTTTTCTGCAGCTCTTGAAGTCTTTGATGTATAACATGAACACTCGGTTGAGCATTAAGATTAAGCAAACCCGTGGCAGGAAACATGGACATAAACTTATTAGACGAAAACCATTTAAACTTATGTGTTTTGTTAAGTGGATTAAAGTTGGATCGAAGATGAGGTAAGTTAAGGTAAGCATCAGGACCATAGAGTCGCCTAGCTGCTTCATCATAAGCCATAGCGGCTTCTTCAGCTGTAGAGAAAGAACCTAGCCATAACCTTGTTCTTTTCTTAGGTTCACGAATTTCTGCCACCCATTTTCCCCAAGTTCTTTGACGAACACCACGAAACTCACAAGCAGCGTTCTGAGGGCCGCCTTTGCCTCGAGTAGGACCTTTCTTCCATGGCTTGAATGGAGCAGTGGTTCGACGAAAGTTGTCCATGTTTTGGGTTTGAAATTGTGGTGAGTGAGTGAGTGAAGTGTGAATAGGCGCGGGGTATATGTATAGAGGGAGCTGAGTGTCAAGTGTGACTATTCAGTAGTTAAATGTGATCACGTTTTGTGAAGCTTTTTATTTTTGGTTTTTGAAGCCCATGTGACCGTTGGGTTTAGTAGACTGTACCAAACCTCAAAGCCCAAAAGAACTTTAGAGTTATTATTTGAAGACTAATTTTAATCCAAATAAAGTAAAATAAAACAATAAATATCTTCACGAATCTAGAAGTAGCAATTGAAAACATTTGTTAATTGTATTGTGTTTTTAAATTATGTTTTTGTTTAAATGAAAAGATTAGGAAAGTTTTGACAAACATATGCTCGTAAAAGAAAAACTCCTTAAGAGGAAAGCTGATTATATCACTAAATGAGTACCAACGTTATTGTAGTTACGAAATTGTTATTAAGTATTTTATTTATGAGATGCATTAGGTCAAACATTTAAATAAAAGATAAAAGATAGTAGGGGCCTAATGTAAAAAAATTGTCAAGTATTTTAACATAATTTTAGAAACCGAAAAGTTGCCTTTAAATTAAAATTTTATCTTTTTCTTTTAAAGACAGTACGGACATAATAGTAGTTTTTATTTTTAAAAGTTTTTAAATAAATTCTTTTTCTTTTTATATGTAGTAAAGATATCCATAATTAAAATATTTTCGCATTTACTTATTTTCCTTAAATATCATGTTAAGCTCCGGAATCTCTTTTAAACATCTTTGAAATAAAACTTCTGCTCTTGCTTCAGTTCTTACTAACTCCAGCTCTTATAAGCTTCTGCTAATAGCCTAGCTAGTTTATCAAACATACTCGTGTAGTCGTGTTGAAAATGCTTTTAAGTTCGTCCAAGAATAACCATGAAAAAGCTTGTTGATGCTCACCATTTCCCTTAATATGTACTCCTAATGGCTAACATATGCAATTCTTCGGTTTCAAATTAGATGTCTATATTTTGTTTGTTTCTCTCAAAGTAAATATTTAATTTCAAATTCAACTAATGAGAAGATTTTCAGAAAATAAAGATGTATTTTATCGATACACATAATATTGATTGCACTTTCTAAAGAATCTACGATATAACTATGAGAAAATATTCGAAAACAACAAAAAACTCACAATATATTGACGATAATTCTTGAATTATCAGGTCGTGTTGTTTTTAGTTTTGGCGATATATCTTAAATTATCAACATCTAAATTGTTAGAGAATTATTTTTATTTATTTTTTTAAATGTACTTTAAGAGATTTGATGATATCAACTACTGGGGGGTGCCAATTCTCAACACGACATGATAAACGATATGAACATGATACGAAGTTAAACATGTTTAGGTTGAAGATAAATAGGTTTAGGTAAAAAACAAAAAGTCAACCCGTTTAATAAACGGGTCGTGTTTGGGTTAAGTAAATATTAAACATGTCAACCCGTGAACACATTTAAGTATATAAGCCCTAAAACAAAATATATAACTTTGATTTAATGTTGGATTTGGATTGAATGCATTTTATTATGTATTTAATATAAGTGAATTACGATTATAACTCAAATATCATTGCAATTGTTGTATAGTTATTTGTATGTTAATTTTATCATTTTTTAGATTCATCATTTTTGCATTTAAATTAGTTAAATCGACAAAGCACCAGCCTTATTCACCGCTTGATCTATTTATTTTAAACGGGTCATAAACGGGTTACAGTGTTATGCAGGTCTGGGAGGGTTGAGTTATTGACACGATAAATAAAAGGGTTGTGTTTAGGTAGAGGTTAATAACCCGCCAACCCGCGAACCCGAATAGGTCAAACCCGAACACGACTTAATTGCCGCCCTATCAAATAGCCGAGAAGGTGTAGTTTTGAGGATCCTCGATTAAATGATGTAGGCTGGTAGTTAAATTTTTTGTCTTGAGCTAATGAATGAACAGTGTCACTTGTGTCATAGGATCCTCTGCTTGTGGACTCATTCTACTCTTTGACACACAACACATACTAGTCAAAATCTATACATGTGATAATATGATGAAAGAGAGTAGAATACTATGATGTTGATGAAGATGAACAGAACCCACCTCAAAACATTGGAGAATATCACGAGTTGTTTATCACATGTTCTCCTGACCATTCACGGTTCCAATCCATTGCCCCCATTCACTTTTTTCCCATGCCTTTTCATACACTTAACTAACACCATTCACATACTACACACAATAGAGAAGCAGCTATGCATTCAAGTGTAAGTGTAGATGCATCTGTCACGTGTCTCGCCTTACCAATTGGTAGAAAAATCGATACCCAAGTTCTCATCCATATACTACACAAGCTTGGCCAAGAATAACCGAAAGATTAATAATTTTATATACTGGCTCACAAAATTTTATAGTTTTTGTTTCTTGGACGGCCTATCTTTACACATGTTTCTCCATTTATCTTTTAGGTCTATTGTTGTACGGCGTCTGTCAAATAAGTCCTTTCCAAAATCTAAAATCTCTTTCCATGGAATTGGTTTGTTATCAGCGTTTGAAAACTTCTGCATTGCTTCCTGAGAAAATCAAAACAGAAACTGTCATTAAATAAACTTCTGCTTGAAAGTCATTTTATAAAAGTAATAACGTCAATAAGACATCTACTGATTATTTTTTTTTGGTAAAGGGCCTTCCACCCGGTAAAATATATTACTCCAAAAAAACAATTAAGTACAATGGAATGTGGCCGAAGTAAATGGGAATAAAATGAATAGGTCGAGAGAGTTAGGTAGTCGGCCATACAAGTATTCGTCCGGGTTGAATGGGACAGGCTGGGTTCACCTCGAAACACTTTATGTCCACAGTTTTAATCAAATAACAAGCATTCAATATGTTTAAACCATGTATTCACCATATTATTCTAGTTATTTTGAACAAAACAAATTAGGAGTTTGTATACTTGAAAGTCATTTTATAAAAGATATACTTTGGGTGATTTTCGATCAGTTCTTAGAATTGACCCTGTTCTTTTAACTATTGCTCTTATTTGGTCTAGCTGACATATGAAAGATAAGATACAACCCTAATTATACAAGGGTCAAAACTGCCACCAGTATGATCTCTAAAAGAGTGTTAAGGGAAAGATGTTAAAGAATAACATAATTAGATCGAGCACATGGGAAATCTAGAAGCTCGGGGTACCTTTAGTGTGTCTTCCTCCAATTCCGTCCATGGCAGATTCTTTCGTCGTGCTAAAGTAAGTGATGGAGATGTGCTGTAAAACTCAAATTGCAAGATAAAATCATCATTAACATAAATCCAGTAGATAGTGAAGTAGTCAAATAACGAAATAACAAGATACGGAGACACAAAAAAGTACATAAAAGCATAACACCTTATAAGTGGAAACAGTTAATTTTGCAGTGCCATGAACAAATACTAGTGGTTGTGAAAGCCATATTCTCACATGAAAACTGAAGGGCCATTTTGACTCACTTATGCATGGGACGATATGGATTATATTTCATCTCTAATGGGTGAAAACGGTAACATCAAAACTACCTAACGTGTTTTTTAAAAAGCACAAACCCGCCTTAACCATTTTATTTAAGAAATTATATCATCAGTAAACTTATATAATTTTGGTAATCATACTTGTCACTCAAATTCATTCTAAAAAAATTACAACTTCTGGTCAAAAAGGGTTTTAACTTTCAAGTCAACCAGGCCCAGCCCACTTGTTTCCATCTGTACCAAAATTAACAAGTTTAGACCCAATTCCGTTTCACCCATTACATAATTTCCCTATTTTGAACCATTACAGAATTTCCCCATTTTGACTTATTGCAGTAGTTCCCCATTTTGACCCATCACAGGATTTCCCCAATTTTGACCCACTACAGCATTTCCCCATTTTAAACCATTCAACTACCTTAAATGTCAACTTACTAGGGGTTTGTGTGTTGAGTAAGGATCACCTAGCAATTCCTATTTCCAAGTTAATACAAGAACAGATCTACAAAACACTAGTCTTTAAATAGTGATGAACTTACTACTGTGGTTTGCGTTTCTGTGGCCTTTTTGAGGGACTAGGCACAGAGGAAACAAGAGTTCCCTTTACGTTGTCTTGCAGTTTAGGCTTAACAGGTTGGCGTCTTGGCTGACGAAGTGAGTTGGTAGATGGCCCAGCTGCACCTTCTTCCTCATTGCTGTTCGGAGCATGACTATTGCCACTTACTTCAAAATTTTCACCCGCTGCTCCTTTTTTCCTTGAATCATTTTTATCCAAGCAAGCTCCTTTTTTAGAGGATGTCTTTGGTCCATGTTTGACTCCCGGGCTTAAAAAGGCTTGCAAATATTTTCTCGCAAATGAAGCCTTCTTCTTAACTTCAAGATACTTGGATATTGCACGAGAATAAGCACAAAACGGGCAGAAAAAATTTCCAGTTTCATCAAATGTAGCAGCAGAGCCCAAACATCTCTCATGAACTCTAAATGGACAAGCATCAGAACTACAAACTAGCAATTGACCACCCTTGTTGCACTTCATGCAAATGCATAACTCACTGCAATCGACTGTAGCCATGAAATCCTGACTGAGTGTGCACTGAGAGCTTAAAAACGCTTCTTTCTTGGCAGCAATATCAGCCCTCTCACCATCAGATCCCTCGCTATCACTACCTGTTTCAACTTGATTGCCATCATTTGGTAGAATATCCATTTGCACCCTTTCGTCCTGTCCCTCCGTATACCTGTCTTTATGCGCATTATCATCCACACTGCAAGCCTCCTGTTGTCGAAAATCAGTATCATCGATAGTAGGCTCAACATGATGCATCAGCGTGTTTTCCTCTAAGCCTTTTACAGGCGGTGCAACTTCATTACCATCATTTGGTAGAAAATCGATTTGTACCCTTTTGTCCTGTTCCTTTCTATATCTGCCTTGATGCACATCAACATCATCATCACCACGAGGCTCCTGTTGTTGAAAATCAGTATCGATTATAGTATCCTCAACTTGATTCATCAACATGTTTTTCTCTAAGTCTTTAACATGCGGTTCAATAGATACTTCTACATAATCAGATTTCTGCAACGGGTTTTCTTCTAATTTGTTGTTTTTGTTTGCAGGATTTAGTGTTATCGAATCAGCCTTAACTATTGTCTCTTGTATGTTAGAATTGACATCAACATCACGGAATTTAATTTGTGATTCACCTTCACCGCCTAATTTACTCATCTCTTTCAATGATGCAGGAAACGGGCAACTGCCTTCAACAAGTGCTTCCTTAAACTGTTTGATCAAAATGAAACACGAGTCATTATGTAAATAAGACAATAAACATAGTTCTTTAGCCATATTTATTATATAACGATATGTAAGAGCCTGTTTCTCACCTTTTGCAAAGGGCTTTTAGGCAAACATGCCCTTTTATGCAATATGAAAGGAACTACATTCCAATTTTGTTTTTCCATGTCCGTTAAAGCTTGAGGTGCCTGCTACATTTATAAATAACAAAAATTAAGTAGAATATATAATTTCGCAATAGCCAATTATTATACTTGTTTATATTCGTCCCACATTACCTCCCCTACTATCATGTGTAGAGCGTCTTCACAATTCTCTGACGGATCAAAAGAGATTCTATCGGTTTGGGAAGAATCTGTATCATCTGTAGCTTCATTTTCATCAATAAACATGTCCTCTAATACTCGTAATGACACCATTTCCCTTACATCCTTTCCCGTATCATCTGATATTGCAGGAGCCTTTTCAACTAATCTTAAACTTGTAGACAAATCAACTTGCCTAAATTTTGCTAGGGATTGGACAACCCAATTCCAAGCCATGTCCGTTGCAGCAGAGGACGAAGACACGGTGGACATGAAGATCCGTGTTCCAATGTTTCAATGGCCACAATATTGGTTACATATCATCTATGTTCTTTCCATTAGGCCCAAGTTTCCCCATACATATTAATTTGGATCAATTCACAAGTCTTCTTGGAACACGAACAACAACAGCTTATAGCTCTACAACCCAAACACTGCAAAGAGTAAACAATTAATGAACCATTTGGACTCTACAATTTTCTAAATGAAGCAATCTAGTCGACAATCAATGAGAAAATCTCGAGGGAAGATTTTGTTGAAACAATTTATATTCAAGTAAACAAGAAGCTGTTCCCATAACTTGAGCCCTTGACCTTGCGATCATCAGTAGGTAACTTTAGTGTCTTAAAATATCACAAGCTGGTCTAGTTTTCCTAGTGTGAGTGTCTTCATTTCACGGTGAAACTTCACCTCATATCATATTCTGCTTATTTTCTTTTACCTACAAATAAATACTTCACTTCTATTTAATTTTACCACCATCTTTCTTTTGGCATACACAGTTTCAAAGGTAAATTGGCTGATCAGGCACGAGTAGAGCCATCAGCACCTTCTTTTGTAAACAATCATATGAGTTATTAACAGTCCATATTATTCAACAGAACAACTATATAACGATCTTAATGAACTCAAAGTACTTTGTAAAGCGCAATTTAGTTGGCAGAGAAAATCCCGAGTCAGATATAATTTTTTTCAAAACATTTCACATTCAAGTAAAGGAGAAAACTTCAAGTTTCTTAACTAGCATTACATCTCTATACAGCAGTTTTTATTTGAAAACTCGGCCTTTCATCTTTGCATATTGCAAATTTCAAATGCAAAAACTCCCTCCATCGCCTAGTTATTGAACTAATGACTATTATACTGAAAATTCACCCTTGTATAGATCTCTTACAATTAGGGATGTGCTCGGAAGTGTACTGCTACTAAACGGTACCGGTAACTGTTTGTACCGAAAATTTTCCAATCCCAGGGATGTTACCGAGTACTGGACAGAAACTAACCGGTCGGTACCAAATGTACTGAACACCGGATTCATTGAAACTTAAGAGCCAAATATCAGACTGAAGGTGGTACGGACAGGTGTGCTTCCTGTATTTTGGAACTTTCGTTCATCCCCATGACCCCATATGAACTTATTTTCCGCATTAAGGTAACAAACTAACAAACCTTCCTATAAGCTAGAGCATTAAGGATGGGTTTGTTTAAGCTTATTTGTGGGCTTATGAGCTTATGGGATTTCGGCTTATCATAAGTTCAAGTGTTCTGGCTTATTTTGAGACTCATGGGCTTAAATAAGGTTATTAAGATATAGTAAGCTAATATAAGCCCATATATTACAAAATAAGACTAAAAAGTTTGAGCTTATGAAAAATAAGCCGAAATCGTATAAGCTCGTAAACCCAGAAATAAGCTTAAACAAACACCCCCTTAATCAACAATAGCAAACCCATTACGCTAAAACAGCAAAAAAGGTACATAACTCACTCATACAAACAAATGTAGCACATAAATAAACACAATATACATGTAAACTATAAAACATAGATATAAAATTTCAAACATTGAAAAGAACATAATAAGGGTTAGAAATTTGACCTAAAAGAGAGATGACTGAAGCAGAAAAACCCACCAAAATATAAGAACCAAAGATTGAAGCTTTTGAGAGTGATAAATAAGAGGAGGAGATATGAATGATGCTTGTGTTGTAAGCTTCTCATAATTTAAAACATTCGCTTATTTATGATTGGGGGTTTTCGTTTCTAGGATCTTGGATTGGTTAAATGCGCCTCAAAGAAAAGAAAAGAAATACTAGTATTGAAAAGGAAAAGAAACGTAATAAGGTGTTCACAAAATCGGGGTAATCCCGGTCACGGGTTTCAACGGTTCGACCTAACGGTTAACCGGTTTTTTTACCCGTTTTTTTGGCCGGAACCGGTTCAACCGGTTAACCCGACCGGGTCGACCCGGGTTTCAAAACATTGCGGGTAATAACCATGAGAGCCGAAATCGAAACGAACCAAATAAAATCAAATTGTTGTGACCGAACGGAATTTGTCAAAATCAATCCCAACCAAATTCAATATTGAGTTTTCATTTTGGATATAGTTTTGGCAAAATGAAAACCAAACCGAACCGAAAACTAAAAATTCACAACAGAATATATACTTTTTTATATATTTGTATTTAAAAAAATTAAACTCTTTACTAGTATAAACGAGTAATTTGGATGTCACGCGTTGTGGCAGAGCCAATTTAAGTCTATATTTATGCAGCGGAGCTATTTTTTATTTGGTTTTCTTGTCGGGAATATCAAAGTTTGGGTTTGATATTTTGCGCTGGTTTAATGTGTTCGCAATAATCGTGTTTGGTTATTTTAAGATTAAGAATTTCTTACGATATTTTTGTAGTGAAGAGAACGCTTGACATTAAGGATGTGAATAAAACTATTGACGTTAACTTAGTTACTAATATTATTACATTTACATTATGTATTAATGGTATATTGTACATCAAATGTAAGCTATCGAACGGTTGTAATAGTTTTTATTCCCTTGGCTGCAAGGTTAAATGGAAAAGAATTATTGGTCCAAGAGATTATTGAGATAAATGATGGCGACGGTGATTGTCATAGAGCTGCTATCATTAGCATCCCTATCATTTAACGCACAATCTCTTGAAGCACTTATCTTTTTTTCCACTTAAGCTTGCAACCAAAGGAATAATAAGTATTACAGACGTTCGTGTGTTACATAAAAAGTTGGAGACACTTGAAGAAGATGTTTCGGCTATGGGAAGCTGCATATGTATGTAAAAAGGAAGCATCTTCTTTGTTCTGGTAAATCTGGAATAACTGTGACTTTCGGTCTTCAAATCGCCTTTAGAGTCGTCTATTATAAATTCAATAGTATCATAATGAATGCTAAACTTTAAAAGATATGACGAAATGGTTATGGTTATAGATTATAGAAGCTATAAATTATGAACATGCGTGTACGTATGGCGTTCAGAAGTGAAAACCTGCATAAATGCTCGGTTTTGGCTGAGTGTCATTCAACGGGTACTCAAGTATCCAGGCTATTTTCATGGTGTTTATAGCGCACTCCCTTATCTACGTCAAGTGTTGGGTTGAGCGCAACCCATGTTCTTCTGTTAGACGTTCAAACAGTGTGACGTTAGATAAGTCGTCCGGGGCCTTCATATATAAAACACCCATAAAAAAAGTTGTTGTTTTTAAATACTGAATACACCGTATAGGTTCTGCCCTATACGTATTGACCGATACTTATCAAAACTGCTAAAACTGAAATTTGTACTAAAAACATTTCTGAATTCACATAAGTCTGAAAACACTTTCCATTAACATAACACATAAACGTTGTACATAAACTACATAAGTGGAAGTGTTGTAACTACGAGTGCGGGTGTTAACCCAAACACCCGTGTTTTGACTCATTTTCAAAATACTCGTTCTAAATGTATGCACGTTTATATCAAAACTTGACTGTTACAAATCCGACACTTAATCGTAAAGTTTTGGGGCGTTAACAAGCTGAATAACAAAGAATGGTTGAGATGCCCGTCACTTATATACCCGAGCATTACCGATCTCTTAAGTCATCTTCTTAATCTACAAGCACCAACGTCCTTATGACCTAACCTGCAAAACATGGAAACTGAGCACGGTAAGTCCTGATGACTTAGTGAGTAAACGGGTCTGAGTCTAAATCTGAAACATGAGCTATAGTATATATGAGTTTTTGCATGGGTGCATAAGCACAGTTTTGGATCTAAGGTTATATCTGAAATAACGCTTGCAATTCTAAACATGAGCATATTAATATAATATGCTATAATGGTACGACTTTTAGTCGTCTTGCTACTTGTACATGATGCATGGATACAATTATGGTTCTGAATTCATAATCATGTCATAATATCTAAGCACGTGCTTCATACTAGACGATGTTTAGTCGTCCTGCTATAAGTGAGAACTTCCCTAACCGACGAGTATTTTTCTTGGGTTCTAACCTATCATCGTGCTTTTCTAAACTCGGGTCACCCACAGAGGATTTTTAATCATGTAAACTTGGTATACTTTTTCTAAACGTGAGTTATCCACAATGGATATAACTATTAAAATTAAGCACGGGTCATCCACATAGGATGCTTCTGTGGGAGTTCTACATCATGCGCTTCTTAGGCACGCTACATGACTAAAATGGTGCATTTCTTAGACACCCTTGACGTGGCTAATGACGCTTCCTGTGAGCACCCTTAACATGGCTTGTATCATACTTGTTGTTGGGTATGAAAAACCGACCCAATTGTCTCTGACAAGTATTTAAACATAAAATAGCCAAATTCACCTTCTGAAGGTCAGTGAGCATCAAGCCTATGATAACGATCAGAGAGAATGTGTCACACCCCGTCAAAGGCGGAAACACGAGATGCAACAAAGAAGGCACATTGCATAACATTATAGTTCACACCATACATTAACTTCAAAAATAGTTACATCATTTCAAAACAATTCTTGTATAACTCTTAAAAGTAAAAGTATCCCCTTAATGAAATCTTATTGTCTTGAAAACGTGGTTGTAAGATACCAAATAGTCTGACTCCAAATAACGTGCCCTCAAATACTTTAACAATGATCACCTGAAAATGGTACTAGAAAACGTCAACATAATGTTGGTGAGCTCGTAGGTTTGAAAGTTAAACCACGAAGCTGTGAATAATATAATGTAGGACAATAGTGAGTGAGATACACAATTATAGCACGTAATCAAAGGAAACAGTTTTGTTCGCGCCAACTGAACCTACCATGATTGTCACACACAAATAAATAACAGCGGGGAGCTACCCCGGATAGTACTATCAAATGCTTCGGCTCCAAACGGAGTTAAACAGTTGCGCATGCTCGCTCCCATAAAATAAAGTTATACCATGTAGCACATAATCGCAATCAAACGCACATAATTGTCCAAAAACAATGAAAACAGTAAGTCACAACATAAAAACATTTGAAAAGTATTGAGTACCATTTCCACCCCTAGGTAAAATATATTAAAAGTAAGGCTACGAGAACTCACCTTAGTTAAGCAACACAACAAGTCCAGAGTAATATAGCACAACAGCAACTAGAATGTTACGGCACAACGGACTCGGCACAACCTAATAATATAAAGACTAGTCTCAAGATATATCCCATAAAGCGTAAAAGTATCCAAAACTAACTATTCCCAAGTATCATCCCAATTCCGCTTTCAAAATACTTTCGTTAAGTCCCTTTACTAGTGTTTGGTATCATCGTTGGTATAGTGGTGAAGTGACGTTGACTCGAGTGTACACACGCCAAAAACAAGTGACAATAATGGGATCGTCGGGGAAAATATATGATGAGGCGAAAAGTGTACCGCTTTTAAGGGGTCATTTAAGCCCTAAATCGTATTTATTTGATCAAATATTGCCCTAAATCGTTCCTTTTGTCATTTTAGGTACTTTTGAGGAGAAATCTGGAAAAGGAGGCATTTTGGACGTTTTTGGAGCATAAAAGTGAAGAAAACGGCAAAGTCTCAAGAATCGGCTAAAAGTTACTCTTGACGGCGTCACAATTAACATGGGACGGCGTCATGCCTTGGCAAGAAAAGTGGGATGTGAAATTTACTCATGACGGGCCAGTGAGTTAGCATGAGAATTCTGACGGCGTCACGCTTTAACTAAATCAAGGGCGTCACGGCTTAAATCATAAGGGGACGGCGTCACGTTCATAATCCGACGGCGTCAAGCCTTGATAGGCCAGAATGGATTTTTGAAGAGCTAAAGAGGGACGGCGTCAAGAAGGTCATCCGGGAACCCTAGAAGCGGCGAGGTGACGGCGTCACACTCCATAAGGTGACGCCGTCAGATCCAAAAATCTATATATAGTTTTCTAATCTTTTGTCATAAGAGAGAGCTTAGTGTGTGGAATTTTGGGATAAAACCCTAAGACGATTTTAGCTACTTTTTCAGGGCTTTTTGCCTTGAGATCTTCCATGTTTCATTGAAAGATAAGTTATCAATTAATCATTCAATATGTCTATGTGTTGTTTGATTCTATCTTATGCTTGTCTTTTGTTTAACATGTTAGGCTAATTTTATCTTGTGTTTGCTTAGATCTAATGAAACTTAGCTATTGATTATTGGTTGTTAGTGTGTTGTTAGTTGTTTTGGATGATTGTTTATCTATGTTAGGCTTAAGAAAACTGGCTAACTTCCTATTCGGTAACTTGCTTGAACGTCTTAAGAAACATGAACCAAATGCGTACTAAAGGTTTTTATGGTCGTATTTAATGCACAAGCGAATTCTAGTGATCCCATGTTAGGAGCTTCCTAGCCGGCTCGACATAGGAGTGAAGTAGGAGCTTGTAGAGTTGGGGAAGTAAGTACGCCACCCCACGAATGGTATTAAGGAATACACCCGTCATCCACGCGACTAATACACACTAATTAACCGGTAAAAGATAGTTAGGGAGTAAGGAAATCTAAGTAAACACATTTCTCTACACATAAGTTTCTCACCACTTTTCATTTTTGTTATTTTATTTTATTTGCATTCGTAGTAAATTGGGTTAGTTGACTAGCAACTAATTCCGCCTACTCCTTCAAAACCGAGATTTTACTTGCTTTCATAAAAATTATAAAAACATAAAAAGAATCTTCCTCAACCCTTAGACCTAATTAGAGTAGCCTTTCACACCTAACGAACACTATTCCCTGTGGAGAACGATCAATCCCCCGTACTTACCACTACACTATACTACATCGGTCAGGTACACTGCCTGGTGGGGTTGTAAGCCTCTTGAGATCCCTCGAGAGGTAAAACCTGTTGTAAGGTTACAAAACCACGCAATCAAGTTTTTGGCGCCGCTGCCGGGGAATAGTTATTGTTTAGGTTGAATCTTTATTTTATTAGGTCTACTCACTAGATTCCTTTCTAGTGAGATTTTTATTTTTCTTTTTATTATATTTGTTTAGTCTATCTTTTTCTTTGTGCCCTTTGTTTGTAAAACCATCTTCATTTGTCACCATGGCGGATGAAATTCTATTTAGATCATTAACAATAGAGGAACAATTACTTTACACGGATAGATTTGCTTCCTGTTGTTCCAATGAATTTTTAAGTGATCTTAGATATATACAAGAGGAGATGGGTATAAAGTTTGATAGGTTTGATGAATTATGTGCATGTGTGGCTTCTATTAAACAATCATTGTTAGGATCAACTCCTTTTAATAAGACCCTTTGGAAAAAATTTGAGGAAAGCCTCCTAACCGTGAACCATAAGTTTAATGAATTAATGGGTTCGTATACATCACAACTTGAGGAAACAATTGAGGAGGATTTAGCCGAACATGAGCATATTGAGCAAAAAGACCTAGGTTTTATGATCAATGACTTTGAATCTCAAGGAACACATGATGAATCCTTTAGGCAAATTGAACATAGTAATCATGTTATCGGGGAAGATTCTTATGAATCGGACTTAGAACTTGAAATGGCTAGAGAAGGATTTGAGATACTTAGGAACATGTTTGGGTTAGATTCTACTAAAACACATGATGTGGATATAATTGATATAGAGACAAGGAAGGATGAGGTAAATAACACAAACCTACAAAGTACCCCACAAGTCATACCATCATTCGAGGCATACACACCGCCCGTGACTTACCCGGAAGAAGTAGAAGGGACTATAGGAACCCCAATTGAAGTAGAACCTTTGGAAGAAACAAAACTAGAAGAAATAGGTTTGAATACTTGTAGTCATAACCTTTCTTTTAGTTCTATGGAAGTTCCTAGTTTTGATGAACCGGAGCCTAAACCAAAATCGTTACCTAATCTTCCATCCTTAGATGTGAACTTAGGAATTGAATTAGGTCCCGATCCACCCATCAAACCATGTAGTCCGGGTAATGTTAAGATTAAGGTAGTAGACTCTAAGCCTTGTAGAGAGGAAGCTGACATAGGAGTGAACCATGACCTTACATACTTACATCACCCATTCATGATTGATCACAAGAAACATTATGGGTTTAAACCGGGTTTATTAGGTCAAAGTGGATTCTTAACTTGGAGTCTCTCGAAGTTGATTGAAGATGATCCCTTTCTAAGAGAAAATCTTAATCCGCCCACTAACCCAATTGAATTAGGTAAGGTTATGATGATAGGATCCCGCACCTTTGAGCATATAATTCACCCGTCACTCTTTCCTCACGTGGCATATTTCCACCCTAAGGGTGTGTATCGCTACTTTCACCCACACTTAATCCTAAGTGTAGGGAAAACCTCCCCTATTTCCGTTAAATAAGGGTAGAGTCAGGCTCGTGACTCGAACAAAAACAAGCGCTTATTGGGAGGCAACCCAAGTGTTATTTGCTTTGTGTGTTTATTTATTGTTTGTTTGATTTTATTTGTTTCCGTATGTATGTTTAATTTTTATTATTATTGATTCATGTTCAAAACTAAAATTGTGAAAATGCTTTATTTTGTTTTTAACTTCGTCTTAACTACATATAAAGGTATTTTGCAAAAGATAAGTGTAAGGGAAATCTAAATCGGTTTATTAGAACACAAATGAACATGAATCGTAATAATAATAAATTAACATACATATTAGTATTTGTTTGAGTCAAATGCTTGTATCGAGTCATAATGATGTTTTGCAGGATTTCCAGGAAGTAAGGTAAAGGTTTTTCCAGAAATTTTCCGGAAACTTAAAATGAAAATTTTTGTCAGGTCATTTCTGACGGCGTCAGATTTAATTTTCAGAAATTTTTGAAAGTTTTGTTTTTAAAAAAGTTTTTATTAAAATCTCCAACTTATAATCTCCAGGAATCTGCAAAATTATCATTCCACAAGCATTATATCCTTATATATAGATTTTATCCCGCCGATGTTATGCAGGTTTTCGTGTTTGTTTTCTCAGGTTTAACAGGTTATTTTGGACAAGGAAATGTTTTGAATCAAGCTTATGGCGATGCATTAGTCATGGAGCTTCAACATTTCTTTGGAGGAAGATTTAACCGTGTAATTTCATTATCCACCGAGCGAATCAGGGGAGTATTTGATTTCATTTTTTTTACTTTTTGCTTTTACATCTTATTATTTGAACATTGGGGACAATGTTCATCTTAAGTGTAAGGGGGTAAAAGTACGATTTTAGAGAATACAATTGCGCTTGATTTTTGTTTGTTTGATGGTAGATGTGTAATAAAACTGAGAGAAATACTTGTTAAGGTAATTTTAGTGCCAAATTTAAAATTTTTTACAACATATAGGAGTGAAACTTTAGTTCTAATAAGCGTCTCATGGATAGGAATTATATGACTAGCACAAAAACCGTACCACTAAAAAATTTTCCACCCCAAATATGTGAGGTTCGCCCCTAGAATTGGTAGGAAAAGCATTTATGCTATGATGTGTGTACCGGTAGCACTTAGATTCTAGAACTTGCGTTAGGACCATTCCAAGGCCACAAGTGAGACTACATTCGTGTAGTTAGATTTACTACATGATAAGAGGCATTAGGATTAACCCATTGTTTTACACCTGTGTTTTTGTTATAATTACATTGGCTACATTGGTCAAGTAATTCTCCCACACCCTTTGCGTTGTACTCATTTTTAGTACACGATACCCCTAGTACACCCCTCAGAGCCTATCTTTTCGTTTCGACCTTTAAGCATCTTACTTAAAGGAAGAATTTGTTACACCCCACTAAAATGTACACCCAAATCGCCTTAGCCTACCTTGTATGCACTCATCTTTAGTGCATTATTGTTACAACATTTGTTTAAACCCAAGTTAATTATCTAATTGATTACATGGTTGCTAAGTCGAGTCATATCCTTGTACATATTGTTTTGGGACGATTGGGACTCATGGGTAAAGTACTAGTGTAATGGAGTAATGGGGAAGAACAACATTATTACCCCCATATGTGCTAAATGTTTTAAAAGTACTCCAAGTTTTTCAATTATCTTAATTCGAGTCATTAGATTAGTATTTGTAAAGTTATGTAAAAATTCAAGTGTAAGGGGAATACAACGCCCCTATGATGTATTATTTTGGATGGTAGGGCAAAAGTGTATGCAAAAAAAAAAAAAAAAAAAAAAAAAAAAAAAAAAAAAATTGAAAAAATCAAGAAAAATACAAAAAAAAAAAAAAAAAAAAATGAGAAAAAGAAAAATAGAAAAAACATACGGACTACCATCCCGTTTCATTTTATGTTTATTTTATGTTTTTGTTATTTTGTTTTTAGCTTAAGATTGAGTCGAGTCTTGTCTTAGCAACATTGTATAGTACATGTAATTGATCAAGATCTTTAACTCGCCACCAGTAAAATATCCCGTATCCAACAAAACCGTGTTTTCCTTTTCCCTACACCTAACGTTATAACCCATTTAAAAGCCCTCTTTGATAGTTTATCTTAGGTGCTTACGCCTAGTGGAGGAGGTTTTCGATCCTTTCCCAAGCCTATGGTAATCTATTTGCTATGACAGGTAGTGAGAGATATTTTCCGTTTTCATTTATGAGATTTATTTTGATGACACTTGAGAGATGTGAGTATCTAAACACTACTTGTGAGGTGCTAGTTTATAATCTCCGTGCTTATTATGATTGAAGTGGAACGATTATTTGTTGTAATTACTTTTATGTTTGCATTAAATGACCCCTAACTTGTATTTTGATTAGAATAAAAGCGCATTTGCTTGAGGACAAGCAAATCTCAAGTGTAAGGGTATTTGATGAGGCGAAAAGTGTACCGCTTTTAAGGGGTCATTTAAGCCCGAAATCGTATTTATTTGATCAAATATTGCCCTAAATCGTTCCTTTTGTCATTTTAGGTACTTTTGAGGAGAAATCTGGAAAAGGAGGCATTTTGGACGTTTTTGGAGCATTAAAGTGAAGAAAACGGCAAAGTCTCAAGAATCGGCTAAAAGTTACTCTTGACGGCGTCACAATTAACATGGGACGGCGTCATGCCTTGGCAAGAAAAGTGGGATGTGAAATTTACTCATGACGGGCCAGTGAGTTAGCATGAGAATTCTGACGGCGTCACGCTTTAACTAAATCAAGGGCGTCACGGCTTAAATCATAAGGGGACGACGTCACGTTCATAATCCGACGGCGTCAAGCCTTGATAGGCCAGAATGGATTTTTGAAGAGCTAAAGAGGGACGGCGTCAAGAAGGTCATCCGGGAACCCTAGAAGCGGCGAGGTGACGGCGTCACACTCCATAAGGTGACGCCGTCAGATCCAAAAATCTATATATAGTTTTCTAATCTTTTGTCATAAGAGAGAGCTTAGTGTGTGGAATTTTGGGATAAAACCCTAAGACGATTTTAGCTACTTTTTCAGGGCTTTTTGCCTTGAGATCTTCCATGTTTCATTGAAAGATAAGTTATCAATTAATCATTCAATATGTCTATGTGTTGTTTGATTCTATCTTATGCTTGTCTTTTGTTTAACATGTTAGGCTAATTTTATCTTGTGTTTGCTTAGATCTAATGAAACTTAGCTATTGATTATTGGTTGTTAGTGTGTTGTTAGTTGTTTTGGATGATTGTTTATCTATGTTAGGCTTAAGAAAACTGGCTAACTTCCTATTCGGTAACTTGCTTGAACGTCTTAAGAAACATGAACCAAATGCGTACTAAAGGTTTTTATGGTCGTATTTAATGCACAAGCGAATTCTAGTGATCCCATGTTAGGAGCTTCCTAGCCGGCTCGACATAGGAGTGAAGTAGGAGCTTGTAGAGTTGGGGAAGTAAGTACGCCACCCCACGAATGGTATTAAGGAATACACCCGTCATCCACGCGACTAATACACACTAATTAACCGGTAAAAGATAGTTAGGGAGTAAGGAAATCTAAGTAAACACATTTCTCTACACATAAGTTTCTCACCACTTTTCATTTTTGTTATTTTATTTTATTTGCATTCGTAGTAAATTGGGTTAGTTGACTAGCAACTAATTCCGCCTACTCCTTCAAAACCGAGATTTTACTTGCTTTCATAAAAAATATAAAAACATAAAAAGAATCTTCCTCAACCTTTAGACCTAATTAGAGTAGTTTTTCATACCTAACGAACACTATTCCCTGTGGAGAACGATCAATCCCCCGTACTTACCACTACACTATACTACATCGGTCAGGTACACTGCCTGGTGGGGTTGTAAGCCTCTTGAGATCCCTCGAGAGGTAAAACCTGTTGTAAGGTTGCAAAACCACGCAATCAATATAACAAAAGTCAAAGAGTGACGATGGAGATGACTCAAAAAAATCACACATAACAAGCACACCAAGTAGTTGAAAAGATTGGTAGTCGTCGGTTATAACCCATTAGGTTTCATAAAACATATGTGTTTTATTTAACAAAACTCGTCATGACTTATTCGTTCGTAGAACGTACCAAGTCAAGTGACCTTATTATATATCAAGTTTAGTGTTACAATTTCCCAAATAATCCAACTACAAATCAACCAACTAAGTAAATAATCCAACAAGTCTAAATATAGATAAACCAATTGTAAGATGCCTCGAAAAGTCTAACAACCCCCGCGTGTCCCCTTTTTATTAAAATAAAACGTATTAGATTCCTGATAAATTCACTTTACATTAAAAAAAATCCTATTATTTAATTTACTCTATAACCTAAATATCTTGTTTTCCTTTTTCTTTTATAACAATCAACACAAATCGGATTTAATAAATTTCACGTGACGGGTCGTTTTATTTTTCGAGTCACGGTCCACAATCCACTTACGAGTCAACATGTCAACTATTAATAACAAGTCCAAGTCATAATATATAACCATTTTAGGCTATCGTGGTCACACCGAGACCACGGGTTCTCGGCTATCCACGACGAGGCCAAAACATCACATTCGAATCAAGTTTCAATGTTTCAATAATCACAACTCGGCCAACTAATCCTACGGCTCGAGTTTCCCAGGTCACAATCAAACCACAAATTCAACAATAATAATAACCATAATCGGATCAAAATAAATGTCTCGCCGAGACAAAGTCTCGGCTAATACCAACCGTGAGCCACAAACCACCCGGACCAAATAATACTTTGTCGAGACCAAAATTATCTCGGTTAACAACTAATACCATGAGTCACTAAATCAACAAGACCAAAACAACTAAAAACTATAAAGCCAAAAGTTTATAAGCTCGAAATAAGCTCGGGTTGAGCTTATCTCACCTCGTACGCACGACAATGCAACCAAAAACAAATCCAAACACTAAACCGTGACCACTATAATGATACCAAATGACTTTTATTAGTTTTATCTCGTAAAAATAATTATCCCACTTGTTTTAACCCAAAACCCAATCGTTATTAAATAAACACGGCTCGTTTAGGATGAGTTTGACCCCACACTGTTTCACACAAGGGTGAGAATGGTGTGTCTCACATTGTCTTCTCCGGATCTACTCGTTAAACACAAAAGCAAACAAGATAGGTGGCGCGTATGGTGGTGGTGCTGACGAATGGGGTGCGTGCACCACGATTTTGTAGTGTGGGTGGTGTAGTGATGGCGTTGGAGTGGTTGTTTGATGGCAGTGGTCGGCGGTGAACGGTGGTGGTGGAGTTTAGGTGGCGGCGGCTGTAAAGTGAGGAAGGAGAGAGTGTTATTTGTTTTTAGGGTTAGGGTTAATGGAAGAAATGGACAAATGAGGGGGAAAGGTCCGGTTATATATTTCCCAGGGACAATTTCTGTCATTTTGTATACTTGGAGGGGCGCGGGTTAAATGTCGCAAGGAGGGGACAAAAGTGCAGTTTTTCTAATCTTTTGACATAACATTTCTCGGGCTCGTTTATCGTAGCAAAAATGCTCGTGTGACATTCTAAGTTGCGCCATTGTTTTTAAATTTATTTTTCCGTTAAAAATGACTATAAATACGTCTATCTTTGTTAAAAACGTCTTCAATCAATTTATTATCGTATTATTAGGTTTAGACTCGTGCCGACTCGCGTTGTGCTCTATTTTCACGTTTCACGAGAAAATCTCTTTGTTTTCAGTTCAAATGATGTCCAAAAAGCTCGAAAAATATATAATAGATAATAATAAATATATTTTATTACTAAAATGAGTACTAAAAGTCACCGGTTGTCACAAATAGTTTCAAGTTTTATGAACAAGTATTGCCCTAAAATGCCGGTTGCTATAGTACATCCCCGTTATCGGAATTTTGTCCTCAAAATTCAGCTAGTGCCACTGCCAAAAAGTGTGGGTACTTAAGTCTTGCCTGGTCCTTTCGTTCCCAAGTAACTCATGTCTACGGTCTAAGCTCAAATAAACTTATAATTAGAATCTTGTCTCATCTAAGTTGCTCAACTTCCCTAACGAGGGTTTCGGTCGACTCTCCAGTAACCCGAAATAAATCGTCAAGCTGATACTTTAAGGGCGATATCTAGTTGGTCACCAGCTAGGCAGTACTTATGGTTCCTCACACGTTAACTACTAAAATTTAGGGGTTGCACATAAATCCATATGACCAATTCTTGCTAATGAAACTGGTAGTCTGCTGTAAACAACCTAGTCCACTATGTTAGCGTCAATAATTTTGTCTGCTCTTACTGAAATAACTAGCGTATGTATGCAGAACCTAACGAAGGTCAGAGTCATGACAGGAGAACTAGAATTCGAATCAGGGATCAAATGTCGCGTCGTAACTTATGTTACAAAGGTAAATACTACTAAAAGCTGTAACCTATGTCGTCTTAATCCAAATGCATACTTCTGAGTGAAATGAGACGGGCATTCGAAGGTAACTATCGGGTGGCCAAATTCGATGGAATAAGCTTTTCCGTCTTCGAGCAAAATCATCGAAACCTTAAACTAAGTAACAACTTGATATTTGCTTAATCTCGCAACTCATCAAACAAGAACTGTCACGAGATTAGGCTACTAATCAAGTCATTAAGAAAGAGGAATTTAACGTCTTCGATGATTTGGCTCAGTTAAGGACTTACTCAGAACAACGAATAGGTACTTACGGCTAAGATTAGTGGGATTAGCGAAGAAGATCAAGGGTATTGTCAAGGAAATTATGTCAATTAGAGAAAATCGGTAGAGGCGACAGGGAAAGATATTCTGTCTATGAGATTACATAGGTAGGCTTTGAAGGAGGTTTCCTAAACTTGATGAGACGTGCTGAAGTATCCCTGGAGAATGTGAAGAATTGGGTCGAATCACGATGCTTTACAGAACATCGAGCATCCATTAGGAAGGGAGGATCAGTCGTTATCTAACCAGTCTTCATTAAGGTCCAAAATGGTTTGTAGGATTTGTAGTTCCAAAGGTTTCGTACAAGTAGTAGAGATCTTCTAACGCCGTAACAATGAAAACAAGTCATTTGAAGTTAGGCTTACTGGCACGAAATGGTGTATGAGTATGGCACGGCATAGATTCGGTACGAGCACTTGATACCAGTGTGGCCATCCAGGTCACTTACTTAATTGAATTGTGAAGATTGTGGTCTCCGTGGATTCGCAAGAGTTTATGTATTCGTCAAAGAGGTGAACTATGATATGAGCCATTATCGGGAAGATCAACATGACAAGAAAAAATGGAGAATCTAAGGAAATGGATGAGCCTTTAAAGCGATTGATGAGAAGGTAAGGGTAGCACCGGGTGTTGTGTCTGGTATCTTCCTCGTCTGTAACATACTTGCTTCCGTCCGACGTCTGGTGCCAAGAAGATGCTTTGCGATTTCTTCTTCATGTCGTCGCATGAGTCGTGGATCGAAGGAATTAAATAGAACGCTAGCTGAAAATTTTGTGATTGGAGAAAAATCTTATTGCTGAAGGAATCATTGATGGTATTCTCAAGGGCATTGATGGGGAGAAATCTGGTGGAATAGATTACAGTGTAGTTAGGTGTAATTGCTGTGGCTATTGGGAGGGAGTTGTTAACCAACAGTCGAGGGGGAGAAAATCATACGTGTTAGAAAAATCATCAAGGTTGTGTCTCTGAATGGAAGAACGATTGCCGTTGTGGAAACTGGAGAGGGGGGGTGAATACGTTTCCATTTAAAAACTTAAAAACTTTTTGAATCAAACACTTGATCAAGTGTGACGTAATATGAAAAGTGTCAACTATGGTCATATAACATCTAGAGATGAATGTAGTAAACTACAACACAACACAAGCGCAATCAAACCATGACACATACTTAATAAACATAACATAAGCAACTAGCCACACAAACATAAACGCCATGCAAATATAAATATAAAGCGATAAAGAATGAAATGTAAGTAAAGAGATTTATAGTGGTTCAGTCACGAAGCTCCTCTTCACCCTACTCCACTCTCCGAGTACCCAACTCGAGAGTTACTTTACTAATCAACAAGCTCCCTTCAGGCGGAGAAGACCGTACACGTCGCTTATCAAATTTCCGACACTAAGCTAAATGTCGAGTGCTAATCTTAGCTAGCACCAATCTACCCCGATCTACACCGTACACGTCGCTTATCATATTTCCGACACTAAGCTAGATGTCGAGTGCTAATCTTAGCTAGCACCAATCTACCACGATCTACCCGATCTACCCTTGATCCACTTGATTAATACACACAAGCCCAATGGCTTCAAGAGATCTCCAAGATCTCGACAAGATCACAATGATCTACTCCCACTTGACTCGATCTACCCTATCTACCCTTGATCTTCTTGATCAATCACACAAGCCCAATGGCTTCAAGAGATAATCAATATCTCTATAAGATCACAATGATCTTCACTCACTCTCTCACAAAAGAAAAATGATCTTGATGTATACTAGGATACAACAAGTGTGTAACAAATGTTACAACTTCCCTAACTACAACTACAACTCTTGTATCTTCTTGGATACCTTGAGTTCTTCTCTTGCTATTGAAGAGGAATGACAACACTTTATATCTACTTGGATACTTTATGTTCTTCTCTTGCTATTGAAGAGGAATGAAGAGGATCTCTTGGTGGGATGAAAGGATCACTCTTAAACAAACTAAGACTCTCTAAATGATCAAAGAAAGTCATCTAAGTGAGGAGGGATTAGACCAGAGAAAACTAACTGGAAAAATCAAGTTGGAAGTGTAAAATGGTCCACTATTTATAGGCAAGGGGAAAACTAGCCGTTACAGAGGCACGGCTCCACTAATTGTCGGAACGCAGTCCGAGATAACCGTAACCGTGTATATATATAAATATATCTTCGATGCGGTCTGTCCGCTTCAACCGGTTGGTTTAAGGAAAGATCGGGGAAGTTGCGAGTTTTTCACTATCCCGAATGCTTTGCTTCGTCCCGCACATGATTGGTGTATCTTTCTTTTAAAGCGTATACCTTTGGATGGGGCTTCGATCAAGAAAGATGGTCTCTAAGATAGTGGCTCGTGTATCTGTTCCAAAGTCCATTAGGGGAGGCCATGTCTTTTGATAAAAGAATATCAGGTTCTCACTCCATAATGGGATAAGGTTTCATTCCACTAGTCCAATGCCTGGCCTTTTGCTTTCCTCTCTTCCGAATTATTCAATTAATTTAGTGGAGCCGTCGGTACTTTAGTGGTACCGTGGACGCTCCTCCGTTTGTTTTTAGTGGGGAAGGTTTATTTGGGAATGTTTGGAGCTGTTTTGGGGGGAAAATTGACTGTTAGGATTTTTAAACTTATTTTTTAAAATAAAACATTTCTTTTTAATTCAAAAATAATTTGTAAAATATATTTTTGAAAAAAAATGTTTTGTCACATTAAAAATGTGAGGTTTAGAGAAAGATATAATTCTTTGATCATTTGTCAAGTAGTAGATTTGTTTGTCCATACCTTGAGTGATTTACGTCGGGATGGAAATCTACGACTTCGTTGAAGCATACTTGAGACGTCGGGAGGTGTTGATGTAAGTATGCATTGATGATTTGTATTTACATGTAACTTGCACATTTTACGTTATGTATTACAAGTTACATGTTTGTCATTATTAAAACCGAAGAAATAGTTTAGTTTAAATATCGTAATATTTGCACTAACACCCGTCAACGAAGGTTGAAGAAGTAAACATGAAAGCTTCCTAATGTGAAGAAAGTTGTTCCAAGGTAAATGGGAAGGAATATCCAACTTGTGGCACGAAGTTGGCAGTCGTAGTTTTGAAGTAATATCATAAAAGGTGGGGTTTCTACGGTACGCAGTGTGCTATCCGCTCAAATCGCAAGAGTCTTATGCACGTGTTTCGTAAGGAGGTTCTCATACTCAGGCAAAAGTGTGAACGGGGTTAGCGAAGAGTTTCGATTTTGGTGTTCTTATCATGTAGAAAGAGTTTGTTGACGTAGTCATCCGAAAGGAAGGAATAATACTCAATAAGGTCCGATCAATGAGAATAAAGATCATTAATAGCTTCGCAGCGGGTAAAAGGATTTTAAGGGAAAAGCCCATGGTGTGAAAACATCAGGGAAGAACGTGTCGTCGGGTATGCACGAATAGTTGAAGACAAAGGTCTATGAATTAAAAGGTCTATGGGCAGGTCCTGGTGTCAATGATCTGGAACGCTCGAAGATTATTATTAGGCGAAACTCTTACGTCTAAGTGCTCAATTCCTCTAGACAGGACTAAAATATATAATGACTCAAAATTTTTTCCAAGTGAATACTACGTCGAGAGATCTGGTTACAAGTGACAGCCAAATGTCTTATGGTTCGGTGCAACTTCTTGTACCCAAATGTAATAGTAAAGTCATGTCCTAATGTGACTAACTTGTCTAGGATTCCAAAAATGACATGTTGTCTCTTGAGTAACACTGATTATTTAATCCAACACACTTCGATCAACACGAGAGTCTTATCTTCTGGGATGAGTGGGAAGGTTGCACTTCGAAGGAATAGTGTCAAGGCATGACACATCGCTACTATCAGTCTCGGACAGAGGTGCTCGATTCACTCCTAAGGTTAGATAGCATGTAGGCATTGTGATTGATTTCGAAGTTTGTCCATGAATGGTGCGTGTTCCCTCTTGGAGGCATGGTTTTTTGAAATTTGTTAAAAATTTGACCATAAATGTATTTTGAAGCTACATCGTTTGAAGTTTTCAACACTATAGCCATGTGTTTTTTTTTTGAAAATTTGCGTTTGTACAATTATTTAAAACAACTTTTATACCAAGACGGTCTAACCCGTTGAAAATCATCAAAATATTCTAAAGATTTTAAGGCAATTTTGACTATCTACAAAGTTTTGTTTAGAGAAAATATTATACACGGTCCAGACATTGAGGATTTACTAATTCGTCATACTTTATAAGATTCGCAAGAAAATCTTTCATTTGTACAAAAATTTTGACCAACAGTATTCAAATTATCTAAGTAGTACCAACTCCGGAACACGAACACCAGGGTGAACCTCGCTGTCATGGTCAACACAAACAACTCAGCTAACAAACTTAAGGTCACTATTTTCTCATGAGTTCTATTATCTCACTTGCAGTCTCCAAAGTCCAAATTGTACGACTAAACCATTAATTTCGACTACGCTGGTTGGCGGGTTATTTCCCTAAGGCAACTAATAATGTCATCCGACTCATCGGCTTATAATGCGGTATATTCAGGCTTGCTAATAAGGTGAGTAGTGTGGGGAGACAAGGCATGTGACATAATGGCATAGGGCAATACCAAAGTAATCATGTTTCCAAAATAGGTTTCGAATAGTATTCCAAAATTGTGTTTCCAAAATAGTATGTCCCAAAATAGTTCTCAAAATAACATATCAATATAATGTATTTTTAAAATAGCGAAACAAATGTTGACCGTCAAAAATAGTATTCAAAATTGTATAGCGTATCCAAAATAGTCTACCCAAAAATAACGTTTTCAAAATGACGTATCGCTATATATATTTGTTGGTCCATGAAATTTGAGTAAATAAATAACAGTTTCATTAATAATGATAACAATTGTTACAAGATTACTCAAAATACAATTGACTACATAATAACATCTTCAGCTTCTTCAAGGGGATAATTCCGGTAAACTATCCCCTTTGGGTGACAAATAAACTCTCATTGATCCAAGCTATGCTTGAGATTCAATGAGAGGATGATCCTATCAACTAATACATTTTGTATTCTTTTGTTTGTTTAGGATACATACTATCTCTATTACAAAGCATACAATATATACAGGTAACTAAAACAAAGACATGTGGGGTTGGTGTGAGTTGTCATCCACTAAGTGGTCCCTCTTCATCTTCCTCTTTTGGAAAAGCACCAACATCCCTTTTGAAACTGTCATAATAAATATTCCAACTCTTATGGCAATTTCTTGTACTTTGTTTGACTTCCCTTTTTGGAAGTTCCCGCCCATATTTTTCAGTCTGCTTGTAGAGATAGCGTCTTCAGGGTCACTGAGACATTTGTCAAATCTCAGTGATACTGGAGTTGTTTGTAGCTAATATACTTTACTTCACTGACACCGTTTCAGTAAGTAAAGTGTTTCTTCAACAACGAGCTTTATACATCACTCACTGAATCTGTATCAATGAGTAACCCTCTATTTTATTTAGTGAGTTAGGCTATTTTATATTCAAATCCTTGTCAGGGTAATTGGGTCAATTTTTGACCCAACAATCTCCCCCTATTTGAATATACAAATAGCCCAGGTGAATGAGGTTCTGGTTTTTGGTTATTCAGGTTCCTGGTTTGGTTATCAGGTTCCTGGAGGTTCAGGGAGCGGGGGTTCAGGGGTTCAGGAACCTGATGGTTTAGGGGTTCAAAGGTTCAGGGACCTGATGGTTCAGGGGTTCAGGGACTGAGGGTTCAGGGGTTCAGGGACCTGGTCTGAGGTTCAGGGACCTGGTCTGAGGTTCAGTGACCTGGGTTTCAAAGGGTTTTATAGTCCACTGGTGTATAAAAGTTTCACAGAAGTGATACAACAGTATAAAAAATCGAAGAACCTCGATTAAATTATATATAGCTTTATATCATAACCTATGTAGGAGCATTTTATAACATTTATTTCAGTCATTTTATTAGACTTTAGTTGATGATTATCTAAATCTTTAAAAATAATGAGAAAGATTCTTGATAACCATTAGCAACCAACAAAAGTAAACATCTAATTAAAGTAAGGTGCTGTTTGTTTTTTAAAAGGTTTTAAGTCTGAATCTGATTACCACATTTGATTGCTAAAAGAGGTTGAAAAGTCTGAATCTGATTCATGTAAAAGCGTTTGTTTTTTAAAATTTTTTTGATTAGTTTAAAGTTTTGTTTTATAATTTAAATGTAAACAAATCCATAACACTCATAAAAATTGTAACCAAATGTATTTTATAAAATACGTATTTATCAAAGTAGGACTTTGGGGAGATAAATAGCCTTATCTCTTTTGTGGTCTATAATAACACACATACTCAACAAGAACATCCTTCTTCCACACTCATTGCCCCCACTCTATCATATACGGTATGTTTTTTTCTTTTTCCTTCTCTTTTTTGCTTATGTATTTTTTGCATCTATAATCACTTCTTCCTCTTGTCTCTCTTCATGGAACTACACATCCATTTATGTTTGAACAAATTCTTTCTTATCTTTGATGTTTGAACAACCACCAGAAGAAGCCCCAATGCTCCGATGCAAGAAGTCAACAAGGGCAGAAAAAAATATAATATTTAAAGATGTTGAGTAGAGATGGAGCAAAAAAAATCAGTGTTGGAAGTAATCTTAGGTTTGTAATGGATTGCTAGAAGTTGGGGGAAAACATTGATTTAAAGATGTTGAGTAGAGATGGAGCAAAAATTCAAGATGTATTAGCGGAAAAGACGATGGAGCCATGGAGCATTAAATGGAGATGTGGGAGCATGTGTAGAGCACCTTGTTTATTTTTGTTTCTTTTACGTGGTCTTTCAGAGATAATCAGAAGTAGGCCAACCTCTGACCGAAAAGGAGGTTTCTCTGACTTTTAAGGCTCTTAACTCTGAAAAAAAACAAACAACCAAAATTGCCAAAAATCTGACCGAATCAGATATAAGAGGTTGTTCAGACATATTTTAGAAAAACAAACACTACGGTGCTGTTTGTTTATTCAGATATTTTATGTCTGAATCTGAATACCACGTCTGAATCTGAATTAGTGGTCCAAAAGTCTGAATCTGAATTGTTTTAGTCTGTTTGTTTTTATAAAGTGTCTGAATAAACAAAAAACAATCCTTTCGCTATAAAACAAACCGAAACACCCTCCATTCATGATTATTAATAAAAAAATCAAGACCAAGATGAGGAGATAAGGATTGAAAAGAAGTAGGTGTAAAGTTTAAGCTTTTCAGATGTAATCAGACATATTCAAATGTCTGAATGATTCAGACCCTATTCAGATGTCTGAATAAACAAACAGTCTGAATCTGAAAATGTCTGACTGAATCAGACTTCAGACGTATTCAGATCTGAATGAGCCGAAACAAACACAACCATAAATGAGATAATGATACTCTTATACCGAAATATTAGTGTACTTCATTTGGATTGGATTTTGGTTTATTAGTGTAATTGGGCTTTGGATTATTACTGAATTTTTGGGTTGAGCTTATGCTACAAATGATTTGGAATGGGCTAATGCAAAACTTGGTTTGAGCTTGTGTTATCAACCGCCAACTGTGGACTTACAAATTAATATCCAAATTTTATTTTTTGGATATATAAAACCTTTGATAATTGTTGGTATTAATTGGACGTTGATTGTTATTTTGGTATTACAAAAATTTTCACGGGGATACTAATTTCACGGCTAGAATTGTTAGTTTCACAAGATGACTACGGGGTTTTTGTACGGTATCATTTATTTGAAATTGAAGTGACGTTTCAAGGGTGTACTTATTTATCTTTGAGATAAGTCAATGGTCTCAAGATAACTTGTCTGGGCATTTGCATTTTTCATCATGATTAAGACTTGACAATCTAGTTATAACTGATGTAAGGAGTTACGTTGTAGTGCTCACAGTGTATAGCTATCACTTTAAGGAGTTACGTTGTAGTACTCAGTGTCACACGAAGTTGTGGATTGTTCAAGAGGCGCATTAGTACAAGCATTAAGTCACAAAATTGGGGTGTTTACTTCTTTTTCAAGTTGGTCATATAGGGTTGTCTCTATTTGTGGTCATTACTATAAGCCGGTGAATTAAAAGGAGGTTCGTTTACAGGTTGATTTGAGAGAATTGTATTGAGAGTATTTTTTCAACATATTCTCACGGAATTATGCTTAAACAAGCTATGGCTTTAATATTGCATCAAGTAAAAGTTAATCTACGGCGTGTACACAACATTATGATGATTCCGATAACTCGCAACCATCAGGAGGGAGAAGTACACGAAGAAAAAAGTAGTGTTTCGTCTTCAGTAATTTGGTTGGCAGAGGGAACTGTGCTTAATCTGGAACCGAAGAGGTACCAATAATGTGTACATCGAGGCTTATTACCAACTTGGATGCAATACTTTGTGAGGTATGTTGTTATGATGCTCCCCGAACGACAACCATGGTGTTACACTTTAGTGTCTACTTTCTCCGCTGCGTGTTTGAAGACTAAAAAGATCTTATGAAAGAGAGTTTTCAATTCAGGAGGGAGCGGATAAAAGAAAAGGCTCACTAGTTAGGAGGGAGTAATAACCTAACTAGACCATTACAGTTGAAGTTCAGAGCTACAAAGATCAAATGCCGAGATCGTCGGAAGAGAGAACTTCAAGTCATCCTCAGTATCTAGACTACAGAGACTCCGCACTTCAACAACGTCAACATAGTTTATTATTATTGTAATTTACTTTGTTTATAGGTCTCATTGTAACCATTCACGTGTGACGATATCTTGGAGGGAGATTGTTAGCCTCACTTTTTTATAAAGATAACGTCTTACACGTGAATTGGACTAGATTCGTAGTAAGTAGTACCCGCAGGGACTACTATTGTACGTTAGGCAAACATATGTTGTATTGAGCCTATAAATACCCCTCATGACTCTCCATGAGGGGTGTGGGAAATTGTGTAACTTTCATTCATATTAATAAAACCATTTTCTTCACCCTTTCTCTACTCTTTCTCTCTCTAGAAACTAACATGGATTTCATATACTTTGATCAACCTAGACCTCGCGAACCACATAAATCATACATATTTACGGTCCTATATATATATATATATATATATATATATATATATATATATATATATATATATATATATATATATATATATATATATATATATATATATATATATATGTATATATATATATATATATGGGAAAAGTGAATATGGGCTGTCTCACATCTAAGCTTACATGCGAAACCATCAAAAATAACAAAAAAAATACGTCATTTTAGTTATTATTTTTTCAAAATTTGAGTTGTGAAACTAATATATGCATAGTGAAACACATTTTAGTAGTGAATTAAATCAAACAATTGTTGAATCTATAGCTAATTTTTTAGTTAATGAAATCACCTAACAATATGATGTAGAAAACGCATGTATCAACGTGAACCCAACTTAAGTGATATTGTGATGAAATCAATAGAAAACACTAATATTGTGAAAGACATGATACAAATGAGGTAGATTTGATGTTTTTCTTGTTAAAACGACGTAATTTTTGATGATTTCGCATGTAAGCTTAGATGTGAGACAACCCCATATTCACTATCCTATATATATATATATATATATATATATATATATATATATATATATATATATATATATATATATATATATATATATATATATATATATATATATATATATATATATACACACGCCATCTTTTCTCATTTGATGACGCTCAGATTTGTATGCAATCGAAAGAAGAGGATCAATCCGCCATGGCTACAAACCTAATTAGTTCCCCCGCCAAAATGCAGATACTCTCAACTTCGATCGGATACACTAAAACACATCCAAAAATAATCAATCATCACAGCCTTAACAAAACTAAACAACAATGAATAGGATGTGGCAATTCTTTACATAAAAAACACATACCCTCCTATTCCTTTCATTGATGCCGATTTCAACCAACACAAAACGACACTGTTTCGAATTATATGAAGCTATTTCATTTTAAACACAATATATAACTAACACTTATAATCCAATATCAATCTTTAAAAGACATACCACATTTTAACCACAATATACAACTAACACTTATGATCCAATTTCAATCTTTAAAAGTCATGCCACATTTTAAACATAACATACAACTAACAACTATCATCAATTATCAATCTTAAGCACAAATTGTAGCACAACTTGTAAAATCAGCAATCATAATATCTTTAAAAGACACGCAACATATAAAACAAACAAAAACATAATTACATAACTTAAAAAACGGATGACCACATATCATATTTTTAAAAACATAGATCTTATAACAAACCTCAAATAAACAAAAACACATATTCCTAGATAATAACTAAAAAAGAAGCTAAAGTACCATACATTTCCGATGACAATTGCATGTTTACCAATACCATGTAGATCTAAGAAAAAAAAAATACTCCACACCGCCAGGGCATAAAAAATCTTGTTTGACGTGGCTCTTGATACCAATTGTGGAAAACTAGAAGGGGGGGGGGTTGAATAGTTTTACGTCTTTTTAATTTTATTTTGAAAACTTTATTTACTTTTAAAAACTTAGATTTGAGTTTATGTGAAAAATAATACTTGAACAAAATTATTAATTATATGTGTATCCTTTTAGATTAGTTATAAGAGTTTGGTTTTTATGAATGAAGTTCTAAATTGAACTTTATGTGAAATCAACTTCTAAATAATACTAACAATTATATATGCCTATGTGTATGAAAGTAATGACGATATAAATAAAGAAGTAAGTAAGAGATGGAAAGATCAAACCGAGACACGAGGGATTTATAGTGGTTCGGCTACAAGGACACCTTCCTTGCCCTACTCCACTCCCCGAGCACCTAGCTCGAGAGTTTTCTTCACTACTTCAACAAGCTCCCTTATGGCGGAGAAAACCTTACACAACTTTCGCTTACACCGGTTTAACGACACAAAGCTAAATGTCGAGTTCTAATAGTAGCTAGAACCAATCTCACGACTTCAATCACAACTTTTTCACGATCTCTTCATGACTTCTTCACAACTTCTTCACTATGGCTTCACAACTTCTTCACGATCTCTTCACGACTTCTTCACAACTTCTTCACTATGGGTTCACAACTTCTTCACGACTACTCACGACTACTACACACCACAACTACTTCACAACTACAATCTTGTTCACAACTATACACTACTTCTTCACTTCCTAATACTACTTCTTCACACCTTTGCTATACTTCTTACACACCTTGTATTTCTTCACTCCTTAGCGACTTCTACTTCTTCACTATCTTACGACTTCTTTACGATGGCTTTACCACTTCTTCACACCACAACTACTTCTCCACTTTACAATACTTCTACTCTACTTCTTTACAACACAACTACTTATACACCTTCTTCACTACTTATACACTACACAAATCTAATCACTTATGTTCACACCTAATATACACACCTTATTACACAAATGAATGAATGATTTGCAAAGTATATTAAACTAACAACTTAGGTAACAAGATGATACTTAAGTTGTAATACTTCTAGTCTTGATTGATAGAAGTATTCTTCTCTTTGCACTTGGATGATTGAAGCTTGAATCACTTGGAAACAAAAGCTTAAGATTATATGATCAAAGGATTTAGGAAGATATAAGAAGAGATTTAGAACAGAAGGTTTGGGGTGCAAGAGGTGAGGAAAAAGTCCAGGATTAGTCCAGTATTTATAGGCAAAAATTGACAGCTGGAGGAGCGGGGCGGTCCCCTTAAATAGGGGGCCGGTAAGGCGGCCGCCCCCCATAACCGTTGCCCAGCTTTGTCTTTTTGTGGGGAAGGTTTTTCTGGAACATTTTTGCCATTTTTGGTTGAAAATTTGAATTCATAAATTTATAATGGATTAAACATTTTTATTTAATACCAAAAATGATTTTCTAAAAGATATAAAATGTTTGTGTCATTTTATAAAAAATCAAGTGATTAAGAAAATGTTCCTTTGATCATATAATGCATTAAGCATTTGTTTATTCATACCTTAAGTGATTAAGTTGTAGAAGTGAATATTTACAACTAAATACTTGTTTATTTAATAAGTTTATGTTTAATGAGTTTACATTTTGTAATTATCAAAACATAAAGATATCAAGAAGTATTAATAATGTTTTTAGGCATTATTTATATCAACATATCATCTGTTCATATGCCTCAGCTTTTGTTTCTTTGTTTTTCAGTTACTATGGCCGGCTGTTCATATGCCTCAGCTATTGTACGTTAGGCAAACATATGTTGTATTGAGCCTATAAATACCCCTCATGACTCTCCATGAGGGGTGTGGGAAATTGTGTAACTTTCATTCATATTAATAAAACCATTTTCTTCACCCTTTCTCTACTATTTCTCTCTCTAGAAACTAACATGGATTTCATATACTTTGATCAACCTAGACCTCCCGAACCACATAAATCATACATATTTACGGTCCTATATATATATATATATATATATATATATATATATATATATATATATATATATATATATATATATATATATATATATATATATATATATATATCAAAAAACACATACACGCCATCTTTTCTCGTTTGATGACGCTCAGATTTGTATACAATCGAAAGAAGAGGATCAATCCGCCATGGCTACAAACCTAATTAGTTCCCCCGCCAAAATGCAGATACTCTCAACTTCGATCGGATACACTAAAACACATCCAAAAATAATCAATCATCACAACCTTAACAAAACTAAACAACAATGAATAGGATGTGGCAATTCTTTACATAAAAAACACATACCCTCCCATTCCTTTCACTGATGCCGATTTCAACCAACACAAAACGACACTGTTTGGAATTATATGAAGCTATTTCATTTTAAACACAATATATAACTAACACTTATAATCCAATATCAATCTTTAAAAGACATTCCACATTTTAACCACAATATACAACTAACACTTATGATCCAATTTCAATCTTTAAAAGTCATGCCACATTTTAAACACAACATACAACTAACAACTATCATCAAATATCAATCTTAAGCACAAATTGTAGCACAACTTGTAAAATCAGCAATCATAATATCTTTAAAAGACACGCAACATATAAAACAAACAAAAAAATAATTACATAACTTAAAAAACGAATGACCACATATCATATTTTTAAAAACATAGATCTTATAACAAACCTCAAATAAACAAAAACACATATTCCTAGATAATAACTAAAAAAGAAGCTAAAGTACCATACATTTCCGATGACAATTGCATGTTTACCAATACCATGTAGATCTAAGAAAAAAAAAATACTTGTAATATATTCACTAACAAAGAAACACAAGTTTGGGACAAGATTATGGATCGAATAGGGTTTTGTAGAGAGAGAAAGAGATGGAACCTTGTAGTGAGAGAAACTAGTGTAATATTAGCTTGATAAGCAAATGAGGTCCAACCCTCTCCTTTGGTGGAGAGGGCTTTATATAGTGCTACATAATATGTCCCTAGTGGAATGTGGAGAGAGCTGACAGTGGGTAAAAGACCCGACCCACTCCACAATATTAATTCTAACTAATCTACGGTTAATATTACTAATAATTCTACGAGCTATGATGTGCTAATAAGTACTTGGGGTGACCGAGTCTTCAACTAAATATTTATATTCCTAACAATCTCCCCCTAAGGGAGGTCACCCCGGAATTAATGTTCTGAAATATAGCACTCTATTCTTGAATCTTTACTTCATGGCTCGTAGACCTTGATTCTTCAACTTTTAAAAAAATCTTTATGCCTTCAGCAGTGAACTTGCGATGACTGATTTTGTTTTGGATGATCTCTGTGTATTCTTTGACTTCATCATCCATCATATTCCTTCAAGTCATCTTGCTTTCTCGCTTTATGTGAAGTTGTGATCTTAGAGCCTTCATTGAGATCATTGGCCACCATCAATCTCTGAGCTCATCCATTGTAGTAAAGCCTCCATGTGAATTGTTGTGACTGTTGGACTCGCATGCTCACACTTTTTCTGGATCATGATAGATTTTATCAGAGTTGCAGAAGCGGTATTGTAGGTCTTTCAACTATCATGATGTCTTTGATAATGAATTGGAAGAGTGAGCATGGAGAGTGGATTGACACGTCTCTGCTGGAATCAGGAACCACCATCGCCATTTTTATATGAATCTGAAATAAAACAGTTAGCAATAAAGTTGGAGAACGAATATGGCTTTGTCATTCGTCCGATGTGGCGGTTGGATTTAACCTTCGGTTCTGTGAAGACCGACCTGTGATCAGGTAGAATCCCCTTTAAAGAAGATTCTCCTTGACAGGAATTTCCAACTAGTAGTAATGAGTCTTCCAACAAATTAATGTCAGAATCATCATACTAAGCATGTTCTCATACCGGAACGTCTCAAAGCAGACAGCACGGTTGAGTGAATCAGTGAATTAAATACCCACTGATTGACGAGAAATTGATTAGAAAAATCACTTGCGTGTCACTGGATAAACATTTTGTGCAACACGACAAGAGTTTTATAAATTGAATCACATTTCTGTCAAAAATACTTTTGTTTGAAAATTTTCACAATCATCCGTCAATCCATTTCCTGGAACAAGTTTGATTCAAATGTGAATCGCCCCATTGTTTCATTCCAGTTGTCACAGGTTTGATCCATGAAGGATCTCACATGTCACCCACCAAGAGCTTGTTTGATGTTGGCTCTAGAAGGATTTCCATCTTCATTGTGAATACTTTAAGCATCACTCGGATGTTCTGGCAATACCACAAGGATAATGCGTAGGACTCTTCATATATATTTTCTTGCTTTTCACGGTGTATGAGACAGCAAGCATATTGGAAATGTGTCCTAATGAGATTTATTGATGATCTCTGGGCTCTAGACTCAATAGTGCGTTTTGATTTAGTAATCGGAGGCTGGAGAGGACTGCCACCTTTTCAATATCATCTAACTCGGAGTGAGAAAGATGATAGCAATTTATTGATCTCCGTGACAATTGAAACAAGAGTCCTTTGAGGGACCTTGAGTGGCTAGGGAGGGTTGTGCAGCGTATCACTGGGTCCATGATACTTTGTCTTCAATGCCAGCAATCAACTAAGTGATTCTGACAGCATATGTATTGACCCGGTTTCTGCCTAAGGTGTAAGGAGGGCTTCTTTCTTTTCACCCTTTATCTTTACATTTCTTTTTCATTCTTCAACCCCTTCAGCGCTTACCGAGACTTCATTACTAGCACCTTGTTGGGTTTGTTCCAGTGCTAGCTCCATCTCAGTCGGCACTCTTCCCTTATTCACTTTTCTCATTTTTAATCATTCCTAAGGACTTCTATTCTAACTAGAGGATTGTCCCTCGGAAGATCCCTCCGGTTCTGGCTGGATCATGGGAACTAATACCTAACCTCACCATCCTTATAACTCCAATGCATTAAAATAAGATTGGTCGGTCTTTGGTATTCTTCCACAGTTGCCATCATAAATCATTCGCTCCCCCTTAATATGTGCATCGATATACGAAAAGGTTTAGCACATATGGGAGAGCCTACACTTGAGTTCCAAAAGATCACATTTTTATCAGAATTTCATATTTAAATCACATTCTCTCCCCCGATCAAAAATTTCAAACCACTTGAGATTTGTGATCCCAATTGATTTAAATAAGTAAGAAATTTTGGGAGAAAAATGTGGTCTGGTTTCAATGTATTCTGATTTCGGAGCATACTATGCTCCCCCTTAAACCACGAGAGAGTGTCACTACTGATGTTGCACAAATTTGGCAAGGTGTCAGAAATTTGAACAAATATTCTCCCCCTCAATTAATGACCCGTTTTCTATTTAAAGAGCTGTAGTCATTCAATTGAGCGTCGAGTATTTGTGAAAATTTAATTAAATTTACCACCTTGTGTAACATCAAAACTCTCTTGAAGAATCATAGAAGATAAAGAGTTTATGGTGCAAAGAAGACTTCTCTTCTTATACGCGAAATTATGCACTGAAACGTACATCAGATCGGACGAAAAACATGGATATAAAGTAATCCATGCCCAGGTGAACATCACCCGGTTGGAGGAACAGCCGTCTTTTTGGCGACATGCTTTCCCCATTGTATAGCGCGGGTTGCAGTATGAAGTAACTGCAAGCCATTAAGACATGTTTTAACCAATTTGTATAACTTCTGCTCGAGCTTCATTTAAAGTCCTGTGTCATTATTGAATGACATTTCTAAGACCGTAAATGTTATCGATAAACAGAAGACATGCCTAGGTGAAACTATTTTTGGTATTTTCTATTTTCTAATTTTTATGGTTTTTCTGGTTTTACGCATCTCTATTTACAATTTGTAGGTTTTCTATATATCTATTTACAAAATGGTATAAGATATGTACAAACTATATTATTCAGTTTAAGACGATGATGTCATGAATACCAAAATGAGGATACGTTCAGCATGTGGTAGAAATCTGAGGTCAACATCTCTTAAACTTTTACCACCAAAGCTTTCAAGGCTCCAAAATAATCGTCTGAGCTTGAGCCTTCTCAATGTGAAGCTTTGATAGCTTCCCCCCAAACCTACAATCTTCCTTTTGAGCAGTTTCAAAGCTCTCTTTCAAGCTTACGAAAGGTAAGTATACAGCGAAAACCGTAGCAAACCCCATTAAATATTGCTGCTCCTTTTAAGAATAACCGTCGAGATTCTCCGATCGGGGGATCATCAAATAACTCAGCAGAGTATCATCTCACACTTAAATAATACTTCTCACATTACTTCCCACTGGGGACTGAAGAAACGCATACCAACACTATCCAGAGACCACTTCCCCCAAGTAGTTGAAGTGATGCAGTCAGTCTCGTTATATGAAGCTCAAGAACCCTAAGTACACACTCAATCCCATAAATAAAGTCGAAAGCGCATCATCAAGATCAATTAAGACCCGAAAATCCCCTTTTCTCCCTTCAGGAAATCGCAGATGAGAGTTGTTACACCAAGTTCAACTAAGTCCCGAGTGTAAGCAATTTATCCCGTATGTAGTCGACATGATAGCACCAAGACAGTACCATAAAAGCTACTGAGTACCGGATGTTCACATTTCCTTCAGTAGGATACCGACTAACCATAGGAACCATCATACAATTGTGTACCTCTTTTATCATCAGAAACTGACTTTCTCTTCCCCCACGTAGTTGGAATGATACACCAAAGGAACGAGTTAAAACACTGATTTTCTCTGCGGTTATGACATTTGTCTTCCCGGAGTATCTTCAATTAAGAAGAAGTATTAAGTTCATCTCGTGTACTCGTTGTGCATTCCGATGTATATCTCCTTCCCCCTTCCTGGTTTTGATACCTCAGAATCAGCAACACATATTATGCACCTATACTTGACATCTTGTGAGAAGAACAAAATTGGCTCAAGTGAGAATCAACCGCTACCGAAACTGTCTCTGACTATCTTTACCAACCCTCAAGTAGGATATTCGAAGTGATAACTGATGGAGCAAATCCGATATACCAAACTTGAACCTGAAGATAGAATTCCCCATTCTTGTGACTTACGCTTGCACTAATGTTGGAAGAACGGTGTAGAGAATTAGTGCTCCAAGCAAATCTCTAAGTGCTCAATACCCAACCAAGGTATGAGACATTAACACCTCTTACGATTATCCACAACGTCATCGGCGTGTGACACTGAGTACTACAACATAACTCCTTTAAGTGATAGTTACCCCGACTGCTGGTAACTAGATAACCTAAGTCTTCAACTTAAATCTTAAGCACGAGCAAGTTATCATTGAAAGTCATGCATCCAACCATCCCCGACTTCAAGATAGAATAAGATCACGCCTTTGAGAAAGTTAACTTCAACCCCAAATAAGTGATACCTGATCAACTCCGTAGTCACCATTAGATGCCCAGCAAGTGATTGTTTGTTCACTCACTTGTTCACACTTCTCCCCCTCAAAAATTGCTTATGAGAATGCCATTTTTGATTGAACAAGTGCATGTGAGGTTGATCCACTGTTCACACTTCTCCCCCTCAAAAATTGCATTTGAAGTTGCCATTTTTGATCGACTGAATAAACGTCCAATCTGTGATGGAAGTAGATCCACTGGATGTCTGAACGATCATGGAGCAAGTGTGAATCCTTTTGATGAGACTAGTCAGAAACAAGAAGAGTCGTATGACCATTTCGCAAATCTCAATGACCATTTCGCAAATCTCAATCACCATGTAGTTTATTCACCCTTCTCCCCCTCAAAAATTGCATATGACGACCAACTGCCATTTTTGATAGAGCAGGTGAATAAGAATATACTCCAATGTACGTTTATCCCCTTTGGTGACTGAATGAGCATTTGAAGAACATGAAGCTTGATGAGAATGGTCATAAATAAGAAGATTCATCTTCTTTCGAAGATAAAGCGCACTCAAGCGTACGCCTTTCTTTTCTTTGATGAACGGGGCCTGAGGAGATGTCAGCAGACGCCATTATGAAAACATTGAGACCCGAGGCTTGAACTGCATTGTTCAAACGTCATAGTCGATGAAGAACGAGGCCTGAACTGATGTGAACAGACGTCATAATGATGAAGAGCGAGGCCTGCACTGATGTGTACAGACGTCATAATCGATGAAGAACGAGGCCTGCACTGATGTGTACAGACGTCATTGCCAATGAAGAGTGAGGCCTGCACTGAAGTGTACAGACGTCATAAGTTTCCCCTCATATGTTGTGAGCAGCCTGTGTCCAAATGTCAAAGGATGATCCGTACGACCTGCATTTAAAAACAGACGAAAGAAGAGAATTTGGAGAGTCGGATCCCCAATTTAGGTTGGATTCCAGTTGGTTAGTTCAAACAATCTTTGGGGCTGCTGAAACCATAGGTGCCTTGGTTTTAACAATAGGGGCAACACTAGTAGATGCAATGGACCTAGTTAAGGGACATTGTGTATCTAAAGGGATAACTCTACCAGTAGGCTTCCATTCCTTAACAGGCACTACTCTAGGAATTTTAATCCTTGTTAAAGGGCAATGTTCCCCTAGTGTGAATGTTCGGCCCGTGGGCTTCCACTGAAAGCCCACATTGGTAAACATTTTCCCTGTAGGTTTCCAAGATTGCTTAATCTGTCTAGCTCTCCAAACTTTCTTAACTGGGGGTTTGTTGGACGACTTCAGAAATTTCTTAACACATTTATCATGATTACACGAAATTATGCATTCATTACATGTTTTGCAAAGTGAATTTGGATTCGAATTATGATTCCTTTTGTTCAAATCTGACTTGTTGTTTCTCATGTGGTCTTCTACTTTCCTTTTAGGAACACTTTTAGCTAATGAAGTCCTAGAATTCTTTGTGTTTCTCTTAGATTTTGACTTGATAGCTTTAGTGTCACTATTAACTCCTGTAGAAGGACTGATGGGAGTCTTAGTCTTTTTCACTTCTGGTTGCTGAACATGTTTTGATGTGCTGGGATCTGAAGTTTCCAAGGGTGCCTCAAAGGTTACATGCTTGTTCTTACTTGTGGATGATGATGCACCTAATCTATCTCTTTGGTTGCTAGACTTGGGACCCGTGCCAATGGCATATTCTAACTGTTCCTGGATCCTTTTTGTGAGGACGCAGGCATAACCTACTGCCTTATCAAGTGGTTTTCCTATTCTGTCCTCTTCCACAACCTCACGAAGTGTGTCAAGTCCATCCCTAAGGTGACAGAGATACATTTGATGGACAGGTCTGTTGTTTCTCATGGGAAATGGAATAGGCCCCACATCAACATCATACATTTTACAAGCAGAGACCTTTGATGCAACACAATTACAAGTGGTACTTGGCATTTTTCCTTTCACCTGAGTCTTAAGATTCTCAATTTCATTTAACAAAGAAGTTATCTTTTCATTATGACTATTTCGTGTAACTTTAATTGAGTCATATAACTCTTTGTAATGCTGTTTAATCTTAGAATTTTCTTCTCGAAAACACTCATTTTCATAATGTAACTTGTTGATGGTGTCTTGATACTGAAAATTCTGAGAATCTGAAGACGAAGGTTTATTGGTGCCATACACATCACACTTGTTGGACTTCAATTGGGCAATTTGAGCCCTTAACAGTCGAATCGTGTTCGTGTGAGCTTGAATTTTTTCATCACGTTTGCTTAATTCAAAATATGTATCAAACTCAGGAGCATCCAAGGATGTCTTGACATTTGATATTTTGCATTTTTCTTCTAAGTGTTGATGTTTGAGTTGCAACTTCTGATAATCAACCTCTAGTTTTGAAAAACGTTTAACCATGTTATCATGGTCATCATTTTGAATTTTTTCAAGCAATTTCAAATTCTCCCCCTCAAGCTCAACAACACGATTCTGGGTAACATTCAAAGCAATAGAATACTCATGAAATTGACAAGCAGATAATGCAGAATCAGTAGCAGTATAAAATACATCTTGTGCAATACATCTAGCAATCAAATTCTCATTTGTGATGAGAATGTTCTTTCTTTCAATCTCACGAGTCTTAAGTTCTATCACATTTTGAGTTACCTCATTTTCCATATCTTTAAACACCACTTTCATTTCATTTATTTCAGTTTTAAGGGCAGTTTGCATCCCTTCAAAATGTTCTTTAAGTAGTTTAAAGAATGGCATGACCTCAGTCAAGTAAAACCTTTTTGCATGCTCAAAACACCTTTCCCCCTCAGTAATTCCGGTTGGTGTGATTCTCTTCTTACATGTTTTATCAAAATCAGCAAATAGTTGCCAAAGCACGTATAAGCTAATTAAGGTTTTGCATTCAGTGGGAAGAGACAAAGGAACCAAATTCCTAGGTGTATTGGGAGGATACACCGTTATGGACGCAACTTTTCTAAGGGATGGGGTGTTGGCTTTAAGTTCATCAGCTTTTAATTTCTCAGTATCATACTTCCAAAATATTTGTTCAGGCGTTAACTTCTTTTGAGGTGCAAACACAGTCAAGCGATTCTCCTAATAATAATCATGGGGTTTGACTATTACTCGCTTGTCTATGCATATGGGATCCCTCATTTTCTCATTCATTCTTTCCCTATTTCTATCTTCTATCTCCTCACTTTCTTTCAAAAAAAATATGCTCAAGGGGTGCATGATTGGGCAAGATCATCACATTGGCATCGTATAAGGCAGGTTGAGCTACTTGAGCAATCCTAAGAAGGGCTAACTTAGGTTCACCTATCTTACTTTCACTATGTTTATCACTCAGCTTTTTGTGCTTATGCATCATTTGGGCAGTCTGTCTGGTTTGGTCTTGTGTGTACAACTTATCATCAAGCTTATTCTTTAAGGTTTTAAGTCTGGAGAAATCATTTAAGAGTTGTGTTTCTTTATCTTTGAATTCTTGCTTTAGAGTATTTATACATTTTTTAGCTTCCTGTTTTTGCTTAACAGTCTGATCCAGCTGAGTTTTCAAAGAATTCAACTCTAGTTTTAATGTTTCTTCCCTAACATTATGCTTTGAAATAAGTGTACGCATTTGACTTTCCATTTTCTGCTCACGCTCTGTTAGTTCAAACTTAGCACGCTGTTCATACAAGGCCACTTGTTCTTTATATATGTTAAGTTTAGTGGTCAAGGTATCATCAGGGACAAACACAATGTTCTCATGCAGCACATAGTCATCATTTAGAACAGAGGATGCACAACTAGGTACAACAGACGCTTCGTTGTGCTTCACATATTGTTCATATAGGATAATATCGCTATTTCCCATATTAGCAGTATCTGACTCAACAACGTTTGTCTGTTGTACTTTGTTGGGAATCCTTTGTTCATGCAACACATTATCATTATCAATGACAGAAGATACCCCATTAGGTTCAGCCAACGCTTCGTTGTGTTTCACATGTTGCACGTTGTTCCAAGTAGTATCTGATTCACCAACATTTGTCAGTGGCTGATGAAGCTTGTTCTCTTGAGAATGCGGGCACACTAAGTCTCTATTGGCACCAACATACTCAAACACGTTTATCTGTTGTACATATTTGGGAATCTTTTGTTTGTCAATCATGTTGTACAATCTGAGTATCTCAGATATAGCAGAATCTGAAGTATTTGACATGATATTAACGTGCACGGGATTTTACAAATCTATGATTTAAACCGAGAAATAGATTCTTTCGCGGGATTTTACAAAATCAAGAATAAACCGTGAAATGATGCTTGATATGTGTTCTGATGAAGGTATGGTAGAATTGGTGATTTGTTCGGTATGGTTGTTGCAAGTTATTATGGCGAAATTTTGGTCTGAAAAACTTAAAACCTCAATAACTTCTTTCCGGAAGGGATTTGGGCCTCGAAAAATTCGTTTCACGACTTCGTGGTGAAACTTCACAATATTCAGGCTGTTCCGGTCGTTTTGACAGGTGTTTCGCTGAAAACGGAGTTACGGTTCAAAAGTTATGGCCGTTTGAAGTTTTGACGCAAAAAGTCAACTTTGGTCAAACCGCAACTTTTGGAAACTGGACAAGTCGCAACTCACTATGGCAAATCGCAACTTTTGGAAACAGGAAAAATTGAAACCTTGACTGACACAAGTTGCCACACACAAAACGCAAGTCACTAGATAACAAATCGCAACTTTTGGAAACTGGACAAGTCGCAACTCACTATGACAAATCGCAACTTTTGGAAACAGGACAAATCGCAACCTTGACTGACACAAGTCGCAACACACAAAACGCAAGTTACTAGAAAACAAATCTGTCACTGTCTAGGACAAAACGCAACCCACAAAACGCCAGACAAGTCGCTTTCGTAGCTTTTTGTCATTTTTGCCAAATCCGGTAAACTGCCAAAACGCAAACTCGAGGAAACACAAAACGCTACTTTCACTTTCCTAGCTAGACACAAAAAGCTACTAAGAATGTGTTACCGAGAGACAAAACGCAACTAAGAACACTTTGGTTTTAACCTTCGAATCTTCCAAAAACAACCACACAAAGCCTCAAACTTTGATTCCAAACACCAAACACTACTCCTATGTTATCCCTAAGCTAGAAAGTACAAGATCTAACACCTTCTATCCACAAAACAAAGCACAAAATGGATTTTTTGAGAAACAAAATATTCGAACCAAAAGTGTCCTAAAACACCACAAATCCGTGAATATACCCTTATGTGAACCTAACCATGGCTCTTGATACCAATTGTAATATATTCACTAACAAAGAAACACAAGTTTGGGACAAGATTATGGATCGAATAGGGTTTTGTAGAGAGATAAAGAGATGGAACCTTGTAGTGAGAGAAACTAGTGTAATATTAGCTTGATAAGCAAATGAGGTCCAACCCTCTCCTTTGGTGGAGAGGGCTTTATATAGTGCTACATAATATGTCCCTAGTGGACTGTGGAGAGAGCTGACAGTGGGTAAAAGACCCGACCCACTCCACAATATTAATTCTAACTAATCTACTGTTAATATTACTAATAATCCTACGAGCTATGATGTGCTAATAAGTACTTGGGGTGACCGAGTCTTCAACTGAATATTTATATTCCTAACAATACTCCACACCGCCAGGGCATAAAAAACCATGAAACCATTGTGTGTTTCACGATTGACAGTGAGATGAGAGAAACTGTGTGAGAGACAGTGCTATGAGAGAGAGGAACTGTGTGTGAAATTGTGTGCTAGGTGGTAGATATGAACACTATCTAGAACGAAAAGAGACCAAAACGTCGTCGTTTTAACTCAAAGTAAACTGATAACATGAAACGGCGTCGTTCCCAGCTAAAAAAAAAAAAAAAAAAAAAAAAAAAAAAAGACGACGTCATTTTGGAGACCCTTTAAACGGCGTCGTTTCTCACGGTGAATGTATAATAGAGTAATATAACATGCTTGATTTTTTTTTTCTATAAATCTATATAATTAAATGAAAAAGAAAAGAAATTATGTAATTTGGGTTATTCGGGTCAACCCAAAAACCGAACCGAATTCAAATTCGGTTTTCGGTTTTACCAAAAAAAAATAATCGAACTAACTGAACTGAATAAATGAACAACCCGATAACCGAACCAATGAACACCCCTAGATCAAAAGAACCAAAAGATAAAAAAGTGTAGTTTGGTCATTTTACGTTTTAAGTAATTTGATAATTAGATTTTTTAATCTCTCAAAAAACTGATTTTCTCATTATTGAGATATCAAACAACATAATCAAAGCCAAACATTATATTTCAAAATCACGTTTTAGAACGGCTGATTATCTGATTATCCGTTTTCAAAACGCATAATCTATTTCCAATAAGCAATCCCATACATCCCTTTGACCGCACTATCTCACGTCTTTATGCACGGGTAATCTCCAAATAATTTAAAAAACGCAAAAGTAGGTTGGATTGGTCTTGTGACTCATGTGGCCATGTAACACTTTTTTCATCTTCATGTATTGCACTATCTAACGTCTTTATAGGTAATCGCCAAATAATTAAAAAAACGCAAAAGTAGCTTGGATTTGTCTTGTGACCCATGTGGCAATGTAACACTTTTTTCATGTTCATGTAATTCTTATCCTAAAACTAGTTACTTGCTACTTTAGTGCAAACACCCATTTTTTTTTTGCTCTTAAAAGTGTTTGTGGCCGTTCAAAAAAAATATTTATCGATTACCAAACTTGGAATAACATGTAATTTTCATATATAAGAATTATAAATAAAAATGAAGTACGCAATCTAAGTATACAAACCGAATGCGATGTTTTTAAATCTAATTCAACTTGAACAAGGTTTAATGGTACGTCCATGCATGATTTCAAACTATGAAATTTATTAAAAAGAATAATTTCATATATCACCTTAAAACCATCCTTAATTTCATATATACCCAAATTAATTTCTAAATTTCATATATACTCATTCTAGCTATTATTACATTTGTGACCATTTTACCCTTGTGTTAAAAAAATGTCAAAACCAATTCTCCAATCTTAACAAAGAATTGTATGTTGCCTCCATTTAATTTAGCAACTCCTTTTATCTGAGGAACTTAATCAGGTCGTGAAACAGAAACTCCTTTAAATTTAACGGTTTTTATTTCAAATTGGTTTGTCATTGATTCCATCATATCTTAAGTATTGATTGTTTGGAGGTTCCTATAATATCATTTAGGTTAAAATTTTGTGGTCCTCATTTTTTATGTAGTGTAACTCCATTGAAAGGACTTTTCATTGAAGATTTATATACCAGAAGGTCTTCGTTATTTCTTTTTCTTCATATTATTACATATGTGTTTCTCTAATATATTTTAACAAATTTTGTTTTGTTATACTGTTCTTCGTTCGGATACTGTCGCTATGCTAGCTTGTAAACCTGCTTTGCAACATGGAATTTGCCCGTATGTGAATTTGGAAGTGTTATTGGTAGCAACTGATAATCTATTTGTTTGACTTTTGTTAGTGAAATTTTATAGTTTAGTTTAGATTCATAAAATTGTTTTTATTTTACAAAAGTTAATTAGTGTTTTGATTAATAAAATATGGTTCTAAAGCTAGAAAGAGAAGGAACGTTATCAAATTGAAAAAGAAGAGGGTAAAATAGTTATTGTATAATTTATTTTAAGTAAAAATACTTAGAAGTGGGTAAATGTGATATTTTTAGTGTTTAAATAGGTAGATTTGATATTTAAAAATTGCATTGGGTATATATGAAATTAAAGAAGTATTACAGGGGATTAGACGAGTACTCATATATAACAACGAGATTTTATAGCAACACATAGTTATAGTGATAGTTTTTTTAAACCGTGTATGCATATATGTTCTTATAAACTGTGCATGTATATTTGTTTTCGTTTCTTATTTTCCATTTTTTATTTTGAAAGGTTGTTAGACCATGTTTTTATAAGTTTTAATTTATTAATTTTCTTTTTAATTTTTAAAATTTTAAAATTCAATAATAGAGATACACTTTTTATAGATAGTATAGACACCATAAATATATGAAATTCACCCATATTAAAAACACACACACAAAAAAATAAAATAAAATAAAATAAAAACATCGTATACATTGAGAAAGTTTGCACACTTTCACATTGAGAAAGTTTAACGAACATCCCCTATATATATGAGCCGATTCAACTCTAATACTTTTCTTCCAAACATATACTTTCTTTACACACTACAATTATCTTATCTATCTTTATCATTATCCCTATATACACGATTCGATGATATAGGAATATTCAATTCCAAATACATACCACCTTCAAAAAGCTTCGACTATTCATAGACCCGTATTTGTCAAACAGGTTCTATAAGCAGTCGGGGAAAAAAAAGAAGTTGGTGGCTTCTCAGGATAAGCTATTGGATTATGAAATTACTGAACCTTGTTCCAGCGCATCATGTGGTCCAAGCAGAAGAGCTCTGGTCTGGTCCAATGGTGCATGTTCTTCTTTGGCTTTACCCCACACTACCCCATAAAATCCTATGGTTATTATGGCACCACCAATAACACTGCACCACCGAAAATATATCCTATTATAGAAAGTTATTTGCAATAAATTAATTTCCCTATTTGTATGTTGCTAATTAGTTTTTTGATGTGAAAGAGTGAAACCCTTTACTTATCTCTACAAGTTAATTAAAAAAGGTAAACATGTCAAATTAGTTGAACTAACTAAATGTATTTCACAATCTATATACTCGTATGTTTGATGCATAAAGCCATCAACCATTAAAATCACTGTATTTTATTTTTCAGTGATACCATAACATAGTTTTTAGAAGAAACATAGATAGTTTTAACCACAAGCCCATATTATATTATATAACTTTAATTTTTATATTGAAGACTCGAAATATTTAAATAATGCATACTAAAGGGTGTTCGCTTAAAGCTTATTAGTGAGCTTATGAGTTTAATCGATTCCAACTTATACTTCATAAGCCCTAATTTTCCGGCTTATGTCGAGACTTACGGGCTTATATAAGTTTATTACGATATACTCCCTCCGTCCCACTATAAGTGTCCACTTTCCATTTGCACAAAGTTTTAGGAAAGTGGGCCAACTACACTCTCCACCAATCAAATATCACTATTACCCACTAAAGTCTCTTCTCATTGGTTGAAAATATTCGCTGGACACTTAATATGGGACAAGCAAAGATACCATTGTGGACACTTATAGTGGGACGGAGGGATTATATAAGTTTATTACGATGTAATAAACTTAGGCTAACTGGAGTGGGAAGTGAGGGAGGGGGAGTGAGGCCTCACCTCACTCGTAACCCCCATTCCTCTCACCATAGTCACGCGCCACCATAAGCAAAAAAAGTGTTTAAATGGTAACCGGGTCACCACTCGGGAACCGTGTATGCTTTTTGTTTTTAATATTTTTATTTGGTTTATGAGTGCGTGTGAGGTATTTAACGGGGTATATTTTTATAAAGTGAGTATTTTAATGAAATGTGAGGGAAAGGTGACCAAAACGGGTGAAAGGTGAGAGAGTGACAGAAAAAAAACTGATGTGGTGCTGATGTGGAAGATGGGGTATGGTGACCACTCCCTTAATCTTATAAATCTATAAATTTTAAAACAAGACAAAAAATTTGAGCTCACGAAAAAAAAAATCGAAATAACATAAGCCCATAAGCTCAAAAATAAGCTTACACAACACCCCCTCAAACGTCCTTAAACCAAACAATGCATTCCCAAATAAATCGATCAAAAATGCATGTGGGCATGTCACTATTTATTTAATCTTATGGATCAAATTTCTATATCAAAATGAATTTGGTGACTACGCATGTTAAAAGCTACAAATGGCGTGAAGTTAGGTGTATATTCATGTTAAAGGGCATTTTGGTCAATTTATTAGAACACTTATGTCCCTCGTCGACTAACTTATAAATAACGCCCTATACTAAATATTAAAGGGCATTTTGGTCAATTATTAGAATTTTACTAGTATAAAACAGCGTCCCTCGTCGACAACTTATATAACGAACGCCCTACACTAAATGATGTGTTGGTTTTCTCAAGTAAATAACTCCATAGAAATGTTTTTCAGTCACATATAAACATACTAACACTTTCATTGGTTTCTAATTTACTTTTTTAGAACGATAACTACTCATCTCACACAATGTACACCGCAATCTATCTCACACGTTCTAAAAAGACTTAAACTAATAACCATTTGGTTGGAGAGTTTCTCACACAACCAGGCAACCTGCCGACTAGTCCACCTTGTATAATGGAATTTTAAGACCTACCTTTGATTCTTTGAAATATGCAGGAACCACCTAACCACCTTAGACCTAAAATAAAAGAAGGATGTAAGAATGAAAAAAGATGCTTTGATTCAAAATGTTTATATTGTGGGGTTTTATGTGCAATTTACCATCAATAAACACATGATTTAAAAGAAAAAAACAAATTTACACATATGATTTATTCTTTTCAATCCTAGCGGAAACATACTTTTATTTCAAAAAGTTATACATCTTTTAAAAAGGCATTCACTTGACACTACCAAAATTTCCTTCTCTAATCCTTTGTGATATATTGTATCTAACGAGACCCAGCGCATTAATTAGCGGTTTGCCCATTTGAGATAGTAATTTTACTGCCTCAATAAATAAGGAAACAACGTTAGATTTGCTTGTAGGTCTGCCACTGATTGAACCCATATGTCGAACGTTTCAAATTTCAATCTAGCTTCTAAACTAAAAAATTCTATGTTACTGTCGGGGAAAAAAAATTGAGCCCCCTTTAATACAAATTTTTGGCTAGGTCCCTGCACACAACGTCCTTGGGACACAAGCCTTTTGTTTTCATTGGTTTCTAATTAATAAAATATGTATATTGTAGTATTCAACTAAAAGGCTAAAACTTGTACCGTTTCTATGAGTTTTTATCCTTTTTGACATGCTATCATTTTTAGATATGAAATTGACACAGATGCATGACTTATTAATTTGAAACAAGTAAAACGATCTATTGTTTTTGTGTGTGCACGTGAGATGATATGCAAGTGAGAGATTGATAACCTTCCGAGATGTAGTGAATCGCCAAGGAACAAGACACCCATAATGACTGCTATCACAATTGTTAACGGCTTAAACATGGCTACATAGACCGGTCCTTTCAAGCGCAATACCCAAATTTGTGCCACAACACTGAAGAAACCCGAAGAAAATCCCTGCACGCATGTAGACATAGCAATCCAACTTAAAAAACGATCTACCACATTCTTTGATATTTTGTCATTTCTATTAAAAATGTGCAACTTTTTACATCCGATGTCAAGTAAGTAGCTAGAAGTTAATGAGCACTTCATATAACTTAATAGAAGATCTTAATATCCACACTATGCCGTATCATCAAAGATAACTATAAGCGTCTTACCATGTATAGTACAGTGATCAATACAGCATTTGATTTTAGTTTCCAAGCTTCTACATCGTTTGCCATGACCAACGCTGCAAATCCAGCTACAAATAGTCCACTTAGGCCGAACACAAAAACAACCATGAGGTCCACTGAATACACTTGCAATATCTTTGCCTGGAAATATTTAACAATGCTCGATCACTTTATTTAGAGATACATTGTTTATCTTCTTTTATTGTTAAATTAAGAATTCTTTATTAGTACCTGGGCAACGAGGGCGAATGCCACTAGAAAATATTGACCGGCAAGTAAAAATCCTCCAATAATCCAGTTCATGCTAATGGAGCTCGATAAAAGTGTTGGACCACTATAAAGTGTCGCTATAACCGCTCCTGATATTGAAATTATCGTTCCTATAATTTTTACCTGACTAGTATAGCTTCGCAAATGTATTTTTTCCATCCTAACATACGGCAATAAAACTATTTATCACCTTTTTTCATAAAACCAATAAGTGAATAATGTTTTAAAGAAGAATTAATGCTTGAGAAATAAACCTGAAGAAGAATGCAAGCACGAAAGTAAAAGCTGGTGAAAGATTGCTTATGATCGACGATAGAGTCGGAGAACTGTACTTGAGACCAATATATCCAAATATTTGAGACAAGTACCTATGATAGACAACACATACAAATTATTGCATGCATTCTTAAATATTTACCATTCAAAAACGGAAAACATTTGGTATTAGGCTGTGATGTATAAACTAATTTAAATTTTCAAGGACTTGATTACATATAAAGAGATGAGTTGAGGGGGGATATATGTGAATATGTGATGGTGAAATAAATTAATCAAATAGTTTTCTTGAACAGGAGATAAATTTAAGGGAAATTTACAAAAATATACCAGTCGCCTTACGGCTTATAGACCGGGCAACCTATACAACACCCACCCATGAATTCGACAAGTGTCTCAAGTACATGCTAAGTGTCGGCTTATGGTTGGGGTTGTACGGGTTGCCCGGTCGCCCGGTCTATTTTCGAATTAAAATTATTTCTGGTAAAAAAAATGATAAGCTGTAGGGCGACGGTCTATTTTGTTAAATTTCTCTAAATTTAATCATGAAATCTAAACATTTTTTGAATTCACCTACCCCATTGAAAAGGATCTGGTCAATGAACAAGTTTAATACATGCTCTGTTCTATATTATACAAATGTAATGTTTAGGTAGATACTTACTATTATAAAGAGAATAAATGTACAGTATGTCAGTATGCACTAATCTGTCAAGTGTATGATGCTTTTAGTAAGAAAAAGAAAGTTAAAAAGAACTAAACTCTAAGCAAAGTAAAAGATATTCGAATATTCGATCAACATAGTACTATATAATGGTAGTTGTGAATTTAAAGCCCACAGCGCCTTTATCGACATCAAAATATTTTGAAAGGGATGTTTCGTTTTCACTTATTAAGTGACCTCAAACTTTTTTCTATCTTAACGGAGAGACCTACTAATTTAGACATTACTCCAAACCACTTAATTTAGGAAACACGCCCGTAAAGTCTATTTATGCCTAATCAATACCCAGTATACTATATTTTCATAGAATACCCTTGTCTACCTCTCAAAGATAAACGAATTTAGACAGAAATATTAACTTGTTGGTGCTAATGCAACGTACTGTGAAACTAAGACTTACATAAGCACACTAAGCATAGCTATTTTCCCAACAATTGAGAACTTGATGGGTGGAATGCTTGTTCTTCTGCAATAAAAATCACCAAAATAATTTTTTAATGAACCAAAAAACCCAATGATATGATAGAATTTAATAGAGACATGAAAAAGAATTTGTTTTACTATACCTGTAGTGTATGATAAGGCAAGGCAAGAGGAAGATGAAACCAAGGAGAAAGACATAGAAGGTGAAAACATAAGAGTTGATTCCTTCAACACTTGCTGATTTGAAAAGTGTGTTACCACCAACAAGCATGAGTTCCATCATAATCATTGTTGCAAATGGCAATACATCTTTGTAAAACAACTTGCCTTTCTCTTCATCACCCATTTTCTCTCTCACTGTCTCACACACACTAACTATGTTCTTTGTGTATCCTGAAATACGTGAGTATAATATCGGCTCACCAACTTTTTGTTAGTCAAATTACATATTTGTCCTTCATCTATTTTATATTTTGCGGCAAGTATTTAATTTATCATAAACTAGTGGTTATTGTGGTAAAATTAAAATAAAAAGACAAATATTCGTACATTACGTAAAAATATTATTTATTTATTTTTTAAGTTCGCGAAAAAATCTAAAAAAATTCCACAAGATCGGATATGTTGGTGCATAAAACTTTTGTAAAAAAAGTTTTTCTAATTTTGAGTTTTTATACGTTTTTTTTAATGCACAAAATTTTTTTAGCTTATTTTAGTTTGATGTGCAATGTTATTTTGATGAAAAAAATCAAAAAAAGTCGGGTATAAAAACGATTTTGATGAAAAAATTTTCTAACTTGTTTTAGTTTGATACTTTTCACACGCACTCTTAAATTCTTGCGTGTTATGAAATATTTGCAGCATAGTTAACACCACTACTGTCTCACCAACTTTCTGTTTGACAATTCCCTTGATAATAAGGCCAGGTTTGAATAATTGACGAATAAACTAATTTTTTACTTTACACGTCTATTTCCATCACAATAGCTAGAGCATATGACGTTTTATGTTTTTGGATTTTTTTGGAGCATATGACGTTTTATGTTTTTGGACCTTCATAGAAACTGGATATCAAATGGCAGTCAACAATCGGCCGTCCATTCCCAGTTTGTGTTGTTTCTTGGAAGCTTCGTAGTTTAACTTCTTGGAGACAAGCAACTGTTACATGCCGAGACAGAGTTTTGCACGAAGACATTTACTGAAATCACAAAATTTCTTTACGAATCACTTTTTCGTCAATTATGAGTTTGTGCATGTGGGTCATGTTAAGAGTTTGTGTTGTTTCTTGGAAGCTTCGTAGTTTAACTTCTTCGAGACAAGCAACTGTTACATGCCGAGACAGAGTTTTGTACGAAGACATTTACTGAAATCACAAAATTTCTTTACGAATCACTTTTTCTCTAAAAGATCAAATAATTTAATATTTATCATCCTTTATTTTTACATTCAATGGTCTAGACTCTAGATTAATCAATAATTTAAATTATCTTTACATTCAATGTTCTAGATTTTTTTTTATTTTTTTTTATAGATAGACCGATTTAATACAATGCCAACACTTATATTAACACATAAAAACTGTACATAACATATATCATTCGCCTTGACCCGTACATGATCAAAATGGGTCAATATGGGCAAGAATTGCAATATGCCAAACACCCCTTTAAACTTAAAAAGACTACATAACTACTTGTTTAGTACACAAAAGTGAGTTATACAAGTAGACACTCGACTTAATAACCTAGGGCATTTCCCGGTAAGAGAGCATGTAGGGAAAAAGGCTCCATACCCAAGTATTTCACCGAGGTCTAGTTCTCGGTCTTCGTACCCTTGGTTGCACTACCACTAGCTTCACCTATAATGAACATAATGAAGCAACGTAAGCAAAACGCTTAGTGAGTAAACATATAAAAGTATGAAGATAACATGGCATAATACTAATGTTGCTCCATGATTCCATGAATACTTGCTTTTGGTCTTGTATTAGTCGTCCACTTAGGACGCTATGAACCCGCCTTGGTTCATTATAACTAGAAATCTTCTAGTCGTCCACTAAGGACGTCTCAGTCACATATTTCATGACTTTGAGCCGTTTATACACACTGATCATCCACAAAGGATGTCTAAGTCCCATTATACGAGATGAAACACTAATAAAGGCTCGATCATCTACTAAGGATGTCTAGGCTCCATTTCGGAGCATGCCATGACATAATAACATGTGTAGTCCACTTAGGACGTCTACACCCTTCCTTTGGGTCATAATGCATATAATTATGCAAATCGTCCACTAAGGACGACTGATTTAGCTATGTCGTCCACTAAGGACGCTATACAAATAATATTGTAATATTTAAGCTAAAGATGTTTAACTAAATTCAAACGGGTCATTTGGGGCTGTTTTGACCCATCTAACATATATCACACATAAACATTCCATATGTAAGTCATTTAAGCACATAATGTATAATTATAACACCATAAACTCGTAACACAAGTATATTATGTGAACATGAACAGGAGCACCAAAAATAGAGTGGCACATTAACGAGTTATCAAGAACCCGTTTCTACACATAAATATGTTACTTACCTCGAAAACGCTTGAATAGAACACGAGCTCCCTTAAAGACATACCCGGCTAACTCTTATAACCTAGGAACACATAATTTATATGGAACTTATTAGGAACTTGATTAAGCTTACCATAGTAAGCACTAAGAGGGTGAATAAGCCATAAGGGGGTGTTTGGTTCATGGCTTATATAACCACACCAACACTATTTCTGAAAATTAACACCATAAAATGGTGTTATAACACCTAAATAAGATACCCATCATTTATCTAATCATTTATACATGATTACTAGGGTTCTTAATGATTTTAGAAAATCACCTCATTACATAAACATGTGAAATTCTACAAAACGCCCATAATTGACATAAAGGTTCAATCTTTAAGCGTTACTCACCTAAAGGTAGCTCTAAAACATAAATTCAAAACAAGATAAGATTTATACCTAGAATTGATTGATAGAAACCCTAGGAAACACGTTTCTGAGCTTATGTATAGTAATATCTTGTTCCAAACTTGCACCAATTGACTTGGAATCAAAACCCTAGATCAAAAGAATGATGTGAGTGTGTTGTCGTGAGTTTTGGAGAAGGAAGGAGAATTCTCTGGAAATTGGTTTCCTGAGAATGAAGTATGATTGCTTATTAATATTTTTAAGTTTCACTTTTTAACAAGTTTAGTCCCTGGTTGTAGGATCATTGCAAGATTAGTCCTATTGACATTAGACATTCATGGGAGGTCCTTTGACTAACAAAAGTGTATACATTAGTAATAAACCATTATAGTAAAACTTGGGGTGTTACAACTCTCCCCCACTTATTCGGTTTGTATCCTTACAAACCATTCCTGATGAAAAGCGGGGTATTATTTAATGAGTTCCTCTTTAGGATCCCATGTGCACTTCGATCCTTTTCTGTGTTTCCATCTTACCTTAAGAAGAAGGACCTCTCTTTTTCTGAGTTTCTTGACCATGGTGTTAAGAATCTCTATTGGCACTTCAACGTAGCCTAGTTTCTCATCAACTGTTATATCCGCTAGAGGGATATACTCTGCCTCATCTACTAGACATTTTCGTAGCTGAGACACGTGGAAAGTATTGTGAATGCTGTTTAACTCCTCTGGTAACTCAAGTCTGTATGCTACCTTTCCAACTCTATCAGTTATTCTGAATGGACCAATGTAACGTGGTCCTAGCTTTCCACGCTTCCTGAGTCGGATAACACCTTTCCAGGGAGATACCTTCAGCATAACATGATCACCGACATGAAATTCTACAGGTTTTCTCCTCTTGTCTGCATAAGACTTCTGTCGATCCTGGGCCATCTTAAGCCTTTCTTTGATTTGATCAATCTTATCATTCGTCTGTTGAACAACATCTGAACTAGCTAATTCTCTTTGTCCAATCTCACCCCGACATATAGGAGTTCGACACTTCCTTCCATACAACATCTCGTATGGAGGCATCTAGATGTTGGAATGATAACTGTTATTATAAGAGAATTCTGCTAGCGCTATGTACTTATCCCAACTACCACCGAAGTCGATAGTACAGGCACGAAGCATATCTTCAAGTGTCTGGATGGTCCTTTCACTTTGACCATCTGTCTGCGGATGATAAGCTGTGCTAAAATGGACACGAGTACCTAGATTCTCTTGGAATTTCTGCTAGAACCTAGAAGTAAATTTGATATCTCTATCAGATACTATAGATAATGGCACTCCATGTCTGGCCACTACTTCGCGAAGATAAAACTCCGCGAGAGCTTCTGAGGACATCGATTCCTTAATAGGAAGGAAAATCGCACTCTTTGTTAAACGATCTACAATTACCCATATAGCATGTAACACCCCAACCCGAAAAGGGCCTAAGTGTAATATTATGGTGTCAATCAGAACAAAATAAATGCAAGTGGAAGAGTTCTATTAAATACTAAGTCAAGAATTACAAGGACTTACGAAATATAATCCAAACAATAATCTAAATACAATACATATCCAAGGCATAATGTCTACAATCATAACTCCAATAATAGAATCTAATCAAGGGTAGGTTCTCTATCTTTACTCTCAACACTCATGCCCAACATCCCGCTTATAACCTGCCGCAGAGAAAAGAAAATGCGGCTGAGCTAACGCTCAGTGAACAGATATAAACAAATGAAAGGTAATAAGCGTATATGAAATGAATAAGCGAATGAATCCAAGAGAACCTGCTAAACAAGATGTCAAACAGAATATGGAACATATGAATGGAATCAAAGCATAATGATGAACATAAAGTGGATATCAATATCAAAGGAAATGCTTAACAAAACATATAGCAAATTGTACATGGAGTAGCTAGCTCGATGTACCAAAAATGAAATGGGGTGTATTGCACACACTCAAGTCCATTCACAAGTATATATCAAAACTGAACTAAGTACCTAGGATGCATCCATACGCTCCCTTCAAAACAGAGATACATATGCTAGTTCTAGACTAAACATACATATAATAAACACGGGCCAGGTGCGCTATATATACAGCTATATAAACAAATGGGAACGCTGTGGACAAAAACCCACCTCCACAGATAGTGTCAATACCATTGGTGCATCAATGGCAAGGGCATGGACTCCCCATGACTGACTACAAATATGGGCAACATAAATAGGCATAGCACAAGCAGTTTAATGATAAGGGATAATTATAAATTATCTAGCTCAGATAATAAACGAGTAATCAAACGAATAACTAAACAAATACGGATCAAAGCATAACAAATATCAGGAAACAATGAATCACGAGAAATCCCTAAGGATAAAGTACGACCAATTATGTAATTATGAAAATCATTTAAATGTTGTTTTCATGAAGGCATTATTTTAAAAGCCGTTTTTATGAGAGTCATTAAACCTTTATATAAAAAGTGGTGTTACCTCGTAGTCATAGAAATCATCTTAAAAATAGTATTTACCAAAACTATCATCAAGATATATATTCAAAAAGGTTTTCATACAAGTCATAATATTACATGGGTTACAAAGTCTAAAAGGATTCTAATACGAATATTGAAGTCACGAACGAATCAAACCATATCATAACAAAATGAGTCATGAGAAAAACCCTTACTGAAAAAGGGCAGAATATCTGAACCTTATGAAACGCAAGCAAAAGGGCAAAAGAACACAAAAAAGAGGATCACTCCGACTTCACCGGATCTACATGAATTATAGTAATATATTACTTATACGCTCATTTAATATCATAACGGATTTTTAATGCTTGTTATCAATCACACCTTCATATTTAGGGTTTACTTAAGTTAAGTGATTAATACATAGGTTTAATGTTTCATAATTAAGGCATAACTTAATTAGGTTATAAATGTAATATCAAAATAGTTTTGCTCGAATATGGAATTCGGTTAGACTGAGTTAACGATCAAGACAAAGGTTTTATATGAGTTTCAAATCAATAATTAATCTAGTTAATGTTTAAGTGTGTCAAAACAGATTTTAGGTTTAGAATGCAAATCTGACTCAGTTTCTTATGAATTTATAGACCTATCAACTGAGCTCCTGAGTCTCTACAATTTTTATCTGTGGCTCCTACATATGTCTAGTACTTCCCCTAATTTTTGAAGATTTTATTACTACGTGCAAGTACCCTTTCAAAAATCATTTTCCCAAACCTGCCCAGAAAGATAACTGCACAGACACCCAGAAAGTTTGCCCTTAACAAACCCATTTTGATACTTCATAAAAATCTACCAAAATTCAAGTAAGCCATATACATCTTAAACATTATGCCTTTCAAATGATAACTCTTAATTCCTTATGGTTTTAAAACTAAAAATCAAAAATACCAACTGATTTTCAGACATCCAAAATACAGTTTTGACACTTGAACTCCCAAAAATCAAAAGACTACTCTCCCGACCTCCAAAAATTTTGAAATTTGATATCCAGATAGCACACATCCTGAATTTTTTTTAGCCTAAAAAATCTTGCAAAAACCCGTTTGTATCATTAACTTATGACCCTTGCAACACGACCCAAAAATCCTGGACAGCATGCAGTTGAGACAGAAACAACCCTAACCTAAACCCTTTTTAACCCATTCGACCCATCATAAATTCCTAGGGTTTTCCAAGTTTTATTTAACCATAATTAATGTCTTATTAATGAGCTTATTAGGGTTTCCATATCAGATCTAGGGTTGAATGTTTAGGTCAAACAAAACAGAAAATCATGGGTCGATGCATACCATTTTAGCCAAGTTATACTCATGATTTCATGTGATGTTATTACCCATGTTTAAGGACGGACAAAATAGCAAACAAAGCAGTTATACGAGTAGATTAGCAAGTTATTTTTATGATTTCATATGGCGTATTCAAGTGTGATAATGGGTTAATGGACATCAACATTAAAACAAATCATACGAATAGATTGACATGCTAACTGGTTAGGTTTTAGGTTTTATTAAATTCAGATTAACATACATATATGTGTGTCGAATTGAATAAGAAACAAGAGTGATTATGTGGTACCTTCTAATGTTAAAGAGACAAAGAGAACAAAAGAACAAGAATAGGAACACCACGAATCAAAACCCTAATGCCACGAATCAATACCACAGCAGCCATCTTGCACACCACGAATTTACACCAACAGTAAAACCTTTCAAAGCACTCGATCTAAGAGAGAAACAATGGCAGGATTTGTATGTTTTGTTGATTCGTATGAAGAGATGGAGAGAGAAAAAGAACCGATTGTTTTAGGAGGGTATTAGAAAGGGAAAACCTTGTTTTGCTGTATGGCAAGCCGTATAAAGTTTTTAAGAAGGGAATATAAACGTATCTTTTTTTTTTAATTGCAAAAGATATTTACTTGTTCTTATCTAATAAAAAAAAACGTGTGATGCAATTGTATAAGGATCAGATTTGGTCTTAACACTTAAACGTGTGATATTTTACAAAGGATAGGATGGTGTGTCGTTTAAGTTATAAAGGTTAGGATAGGATTTATCTTTTGTGTCTTTATTTCATAATCATATAACATATATTTTAGGTTTATTATGATTTATTCTATAACTTAGGTAAAATTTCAAATTAGACGTAAAATTGAGAATTCAGAATTTAGGGTTTTACAACTCTTCCCTTCTAAAAAGAAAATTTTTCTCCTCGAAAATTGAAGTAGACAGAGTAAACGGAAACGCACCAGATTACGAAATGAAATGAAAACGATTTTAACAAACGGAAAGGTTGTTTCTCATGACTCGATCCTAACGATCCAAAATAGCCTCATGCTCTCTCAACAGAACAAATCATAACAAATCTGATCCAACGGATTTGAAACCACATGCGACGGATGATAACTGAGACATCTCAAATGAGATACATGAACTGAAGCATGATATGAACATAAGAAAATACGAAGACAATGCTAAATAGTAGGAATTTTCATAATCCTATTCTAAAATTCTGACGAATCAAGGAAACGTAAAAACGATCAACGAAGTAATTATCGAATTATTGAACGTATAAAATGCATAAGGATAAGGGTAGAATACCCGTAAAGATAAGAACGAACCTAAGGACTAACGAATCACTGAATAACTCTCCGTCATAAGCCAGAATGTTTAACACTTCTGTACGGAGACACCCCAAGAATACACAATCTCCGGTCTGAAATTTCAAATGTCACACCCCAAAAATGGCGCAGCGAAATGGCATTTACGGGGTATGACCTTATAGTCAAGAACACAAGGTGTCACAATAGAGAAATACTAAATGTATAACATGAGATAGATGATAGTCACAACTCCCACAAATGGGATAAGTACAAATATCCAAAACAACATAAGTCTCAGAGCTAAACAACATCACTAGGTAATATCCAAATGCAGCTTCACGAGATATAACTCGGAAGGGTCTTGTCTTAAGTCTTGCTAAGCCAGGACAAAACTTAACCTTCTATGGTACCCTCGTTCTTAACACCTGAAAATGGATACTCGAAAACGTCAATATAAAGTTGGTGAGCTCGTAGGTTTAGATGTTAAACCACGAAGCTGTGAATCATAGTGGAGGACAATAGTGCAAATGAATACAAATTATGAACATGTTATCCAAACAAAAAAAGTGTCGCGCCAACTGAACCTATCACAATGTTACACACATTAACAGTACACACAGAGGGGAGCTACCCCGATAGATCTATCATAATGTTTTGGCTCTCAAAGAGAGTTAACAGTTGCACATTTACATGTACATACCAAAAAAAAACATTTTATAGCACATAATCGCATTATTACACATATATGTCCAAAAACATGAAAACGATGTATCACAGCATGAAAACAGTTAAAATCTCATTTGAGTACCATTTTCCCCCAAGTAAACATAATGAAAAAGGGGCTACGAGAACTCACCTCAGAAATAGTCGTCTGAAGTGAATAAATCAAGTAATAATAGTGTACGGCACCGGCATGCGACCTAGATTAGTAAGGCATGTTTTAGTTCACAGACCGAGTTTAAGACTCCACGAATTTAATTTCTAAAGTTTCAAAGTGTTTACGTTGTTGTTGCTGGTGTGACAACATTTAAGTTTTAAAACAGTTTTCTAAGTATTTGTAGGTACTGGCTCTTAGAAGTGCATAAGTGTATGACAATAAAAATATCAAGGACGATTAAGATTCTGATTTGACAATAACCGAAAGACGACGAACAAAAAGTGGTTATGGATAGTACTAGACTTTGTCGGGACGTGGAAATATTATTGTTAAAGATGTGTAAAAATAGTAGTTACAAAATAAATAGTTAGTTTGGAATATTTACTAAAGATATATTTGAAATGTAGGGATAATTATGGTTTCATTAAAAAGGTTTGAAATGTGAGAACCAGTTTATAGCGTTTGTCTAATTTTAATAAAAACATAATGAGTACGTTTATTTTGATAGAGGTCGGGTATGACCCGTGCATGTGTGTTGGTTTCTTGTGAAAAACTATAAGTTTCAAAATATATGTTTACGAGAAATCCGTTTTATAACTTTATGAGCTTTAGTAGGTTTTTATTTATAAACATTTCGAGCGCGCGAACAGTTTAACTAGGCGTTTTAAGTGAATAAATATACTTAATATTCACAAGTTTTGTTTCGATATAAATAACTTGAGTTGTAACGTAAGTAGACAAGTTTTGTTATAAGTCATGTTGAGTTATGAAGGATGTCGCATAGTTTTGTTATATTACAAGTTTTGCGATCGAGCGAAGTGATATGAGTCGGATTTAAGTTATGTGTAGATTCATCAAGTTTCCCGATATAATATTGAGCATTGGTAGTCGATACATAACCAACACACTTTTAAGAATAAGTGGGCTTTGGCCCAACCGAAATAGACCTATACTAGTGCCACTTTATAGATGAGAGAGTTGGGCTCAAAGGGATCCCGAAGTTGGGCCCTTGTATTTGATAGAAAGGGGGTTGGCCCAAATGTGGAAAGAATTTAAGTATTTAACCGATACATGTAAAATTTTACCGCAAACGAAACCACTCTTTGACTTAAACACTCCTAAGTTCTTTTATCAAGTTATATCCCTTGTGAATCTGTTTTGACACCCTTCTATTTCAATCAATCAATGCACTTAAAATTTGAATTTATTTTGTATTTTACTAACATATATGTATTTTATTACGGGCACATATAGGGGCTAATGATACAGTTAAACCTATAGTCAAGTGTTCAGGTATTTAACTCAAATATTTTATTATAGAAAAATACTTTTTATCCCTGCAGCAAGTAGGGGTTGCAAAATACAAAAAGTTCACCTTAGATAAAGTATTGATCTGCTACTTTTAGTTAAAAGGCAAAAGGTCCCTTATGGCCTAAGTTAGGGACGCCAAGGGCAAAATATTTCATATCATAGACACACAAACACATATATAAACCAATCGTTTACAACCCCGACTCGAGTGAATCAAACCAAATGAGTTTCGACACACTCGACCTTGACTAACCACTAAAGCTCTCGGTGGACTTTATCGATAAGCTGGAAATACAAACACCCCTGTGGGTATCTCTCTTGTGACTCGACAATGAGACCAACAACACCCCTAAATGAGTTAGAGGAACCGAGACCAAACCCAATTAGATCAGCACTTTTAAGACACGTTCGTGACCAAGGGTCAAGACCTGAAGTCCCAAATGGGTTTTAAATCCGACTCGTTAATAACATAACACCACAAACAATTTAGACAGTCTATCGATTTGACTAAAACAAACTGAATCACTAATCCAAACATAAACATGACCACAAGGTGAACACCAAAAACAGCCGAGATGTGAACTTAATACAAGCACACGGATTCGAGTCCAAACATAACCACAAACATCCTAGTATGACTCAACATCAATTCCTTAAATCCTCAATTTAATTACCCTTAACTGCCTATAACTTGACCTAGAGAATGACCAACAACATACACTTCTATCCTGAGCCAATACTTAGTGATTGTTTTTAGATTTCCAGTTTTTCTTTAATTCTTTTGCCACACCACAGTCACAAAATTAAAATCAACACATTTCTTTAACAAATCTTCCATTAATAAAAAAACACATCAGATATCGAATACAATAAAAAAAAGTTCAAGAGCTTACAATACCAAGTGAGGGACACTGATTTATGACACGGATTGGACCCGATCTTCAAGCAAACCCACACACCTTCGATTCTTAATCAAGCCCTTGAACTCTATCCCTTGCGACTGATTGGTTGTAGATGAGAAGTGTGTGGATCCACTGAAATCGTTTGGTCCATTAAAATAAATCAATAAGGGAGTTCTCGGTTATACTTTAGAACATGGGGGAATGGGGATCATCTATTTTTAGCAAAAGTTCCTCTCAATCTTCTTCACGTTGAGTGTGAACTTCTAGGGGAAAGGAGATTCATATGACGACAACCACCATGGGGAGTATAGAAAGCACATCGATCCAAAGAAATGATGGTGATAGATGAAGATCAGTTTTTGGGGAGTTGGGGAGAGAACCAGGAAAGTCGATTGGATGTATGTGGACTGTAAAGTGGTGATATTAAGAAAGAGATAAGATAAGATCATGTGTGAGTGGGTGTATTTTTATTATATTAAGTGTATTTTGTGTACCCCGTGTTCTATTGAGCTGAGGTGCAGTCGTGGTACCCCGGTTTCACATAAATATGAAAAACACAAATCTAGAGTCGTTTTTATAAAATTGACTTCAAGTAAAATTATTGACTCTGAAAATGAATTAAAAATTTGAACCATTACTAATGTGGTATCGGTACGCATGTGGTATTGTTCTCTCAATTCGTGCAGTTCAGATACAAGTTATACGCAAGAGAAATATGTAACTTCTAAAATAAATTATTTTGAGTTTTAAATGTTGTGCAAGGACCTAGAAATTTGCTGGTTGTTATAGTCTACCCTCGTTAATAGAATTTTGTCGTCAAAATTCAACTAGTACCATTATTAAACAGGTGTGGGTACTTATGTCTCATCTGATCCTCACGTTCCCAAGTATACTCGGGTCCACGCTTTGAGTCCCTACGTACTTTAACTATTGGTATCTTGTTACGTTTTAACTTCTTGACCTCGCATTCTAAAATCTCAACAGGTTTCTCTACAAAGTGTAACTCAGGGTCTATCTGAATCTCTTCCAAGGTATGTGTAAGGTCTGATCAGCAAGACACTTCTTAAGGTTCGACACGTGAAACGTGTCATGAACGCCACTCGGTTCTTGTGGTAGTCTCAGTTGGTAAGCTACCGGACCGATTCTCTCAGTGATCTCAAAAGGTCCTACATATCTAGGCGCTAACTTTCCCTTCTTTCCAAAAGTTACAACACCTTTCCAAGGTGACACCTTGAGTAACACATGGTCACCATAACTGAATTCTAAAGGTCTCCATCGATTGTCGGCATAGCTCTTCTGACGGTCTCGAGCAACCTTGAGTCTATCCTTGATCTGAATGATCTTCTCAGTGGTTTCTAACACTATTTCAGGTCCTATCATTTGACTCTCTCCAGCTTCTGCCCAACCAATAGGTGAGCGACACTTTATTCCATAAAGTGCTTTGAATGGTGCCATATCTATGCTGGTATGGTAGCTGTTGTTATAGGAGAACTCGACTAATGGAAGATGGGTATCCCAATTACCACCGAAGTCTATGGCACACGCCCTGAGCATGTCCTCTAAGGTCTGTATGGTACGCTCGCTTTGACCATCGGTCTGTGGGTGATAAGTTGTACTCATATCTAAGTGGGTTCCCAGGGAACTTTGCAATAATTGCCAAAAGTTTGACGTGAAACGACTGTCATGATCAGATATGATCGATATAGGCACAGCATGCCTCGCCACTATCTCCTTGATGTAAAGTCTAACCAATTTATCCATTGTATAATCTTCTCGGATTGGTAAGAAATGTGCCGACTTAGTCAACCTATCTACGATAACCCAGATCGTATCGTGTCCACTACTAGTCCTAGGCAACTTTGTAATGAAGTCCATGGTTATCCTTTCCCACTTCCACTCGGGAATCTTCGGTTGTTGTAATAAACCAGATGGTCTCTGATGTCCAGCCTTCACTTTAGAGCAAGTCAGACACTTGCTAACGTAAACAGCTATGTCCTTCTTCATCCCAGGCCACCAGTACAAGTCCCTGAGGTTGTAGTACATCTTATTTGCTCCTGGATGAATAGAGTACCTCGTTGTATGTGCTTCATTTATGACTAGGGTTCCCATGTCACCAGTTAACGGTACTCAAATTCGGTCTACAAAGTACAGTCCACCATCGTCCTTTTTCTCCAGTTGCTTATCTAAGCCTCACATCTTCTCCGTGGGTGCATCCATATTCATAGATGCCTCTCTCTGAGCCGCTAGTATCTTGTCCTTGATACTCGACTGTATGGTTATACTCATGGCTTTCACTTTCCTAGGCTTGAGTCTTTCCTTCCTACTCAAAGCATCAGCTACTACGTTTGCCTTACCTGGGTGGTAGCGAATCTCATAGTCATAATCGCTAAAGAGCTCAATCCATCTCCTCTGGCGCATATTCAACTCTTTTTGATTGAAGATGTGTTGGAGACTCGTGTGATCAGTATAGATAATACTTTTCGTCCCATACAAGTAATGTCTCCATATCTTGAGAGCGAATACTACATCGCCTAACTCCAGGTCATGGGTGGTATATTTCTTCTTATGAACTTTCAGTTGCCGAGAGGCATAGGCAATCACCTTACCTCTTTGCATTAACACACACCCAAGGCCTTGACATGACGCGTCACAGTATACTATGAAATCTTTGGGTCCATCGGGGAGGGCTAGGATTGGTGCATTACACATATTATCTTTCAACGTCTGAATGGCACTCTCCTGTGCTTCGCCCCAATCGTATTTCTTGTTCTTTTAAGTATGTGAGGTAAGAGGTTTAGCAATCTTGGAGAAGTTTGCGATGAACCGTCGATAGTAACCTGCCAGTCCTAGGAATGAGCGGACTTCTGATGGTGTTTTAGGAGCTTCCCAATTCTTCACCGCTTTGATCTTGCTGGGGTCCACATGAATGCCAACTTTGTTAACCACGTGCCCAAGGAATTGGACTTCCTGTAGCCAAAATTCACACTTCGAGAACTTGGCATACATTTTTTCTTTCTTAAGTAACTCTAGGATTAACTTCAAATGCATCTCATGTTCTCTTTTGTCTTAGAATAGATCAGAATGTCATCGATAAATACGATGACAAATTTATCCAAATATGGCCTGCATACTCGGTTCATCAAGTCCATGAAAACCGAAGGCGCATTTGTTAGTCCAAAAGGCATAACCGTGAACTCGAAATGATCGTATCGAGTCCTGAACGCGGTTTTCGGAATGTCATCTTCGTGCACTCGCAACTGATGGTAACCGGAACGAAGATCTATCTTGGAGAAGTATTGTGAGCCTTGCAGTTGATCGAATAAGTCATCGATTCTCGGGAGAGGGTTGCAGTTCTTAATGGTTAACTTGTTCAATTCTCGGTAGTCGATGCACATCCGAAAGGAACCATCCTTCTTCTTAACGAACAATACCGGTGCTCCCCATGGCGAAGAACTAGGTCGGATGAAACCTTTATCTTGGAGTTCCTTGAGTTGATCAGACAACTCCTCCATTTCAGTAGGTGCCAAGTGGTAGGGAGACTTTGCAACCGACATTGCTCCAGGAATTAGGTCTATTCGAAACTCGACCTCTCGTGTAGGGGGTAATCCGGATAAGTCGTCGGGAAATACCTCTGGGAAGTTTCGAACGACTGGGATATCTACTAGTTTTTGCTCGTCTACTTTCATGCTCATGAGGTGCCTCGCTTTTTCTTCAGGTCGCTCTCCATAGACCTTAAGTAACTCGCTGTTTGGTAGTGGCATTCGGACCATCTTTTCATGAAACACTATTTCAGCCTTATGCTTGGACAGCCAGTCCATTCCCACAATCACGTCGAAGCTTCCATGTCCGAATGGTATCAAGTCGATGCTAAAGGTGTAACCTTCTAACTCCAGTTTGCACCTGTGAATGATCTTATTTGTTTCTACCTTTTGACCATTTGCTATTTCAATTTTGTAACTAAAGCCTAGTCTACTGGGTTCCATATTTAACAGGGGCATGAATTTAGTGGAGACAAAACTATAATAGACACCCGAATCAAATAGCACAGTAGCATAGTGGTCGTTTAAAGAGAACGTACCCGTCACGATGTTCGGGTCCTGGCGTCCTTCTTCAGCGTTCATCATAAATACCCGACCACGAGCTGGGTTGCCATTGTTCCCACCGTTTGTATTGTTCCCACTGTTTGTATTGTTCCCACGGTTAGCATTGTTCCCACCCATTGCTAAAGCCCAATTCTGGTTGTTTTGCACTTGCCCTCGTGTTCCATTCAACCTAGGGCACACATTCCGAAGATGATTCGGGTTCGCACACTCATAACATGCCCTTGGGTTAACAGCATTTGCCGGTGTCACTTGTTTGGTTACTGCCCGACAATCTTTTGCTATGTGACCACCTTGTTTGCAATTCAAACACACTCGGCATGGCGTAGTCTCCGGATGGTGGTAGTTACATTTGGCACACTTGGGGTAAGGGCCCATATAACCTTTCTTGTCCATGTTTGTTGTCACGAATCCTTTTCCCCATTTTGCTTTCTTATTGTCACCCTTTACACCTCCCTGTTTACTTGGCTCGCTCACGTCCTTCCTTTTATCACCACTTTTGGACAACATTCCATTCCTGACCATTTCGTCTGTTAAGGTTGCAGCTTTCAGTATCGCACTCTGAATCGTGGGAGGCTCGGTCGCTCTCACCATCCCGCGAATCTTGAGGACCAAACCATAGATGTACCTATCGATTCTCTTGGATTCAGGAGTGACCATGTGAGGTACCAGTCTAGCAAGCTCATGGAATTGATCAGTATAAGCCGCGTGACCAGCACCTACCATAGCATGGTTGTAGAACTCATGCTCCAGTTTCTGCATCTCGTTTTTTGGGCAATACTCTTCCTTTAGTAATGCTTTAAGGTCATCCCAACTCATTGCCATGGCGGCTTCTCTTCCTCTGTCCTGGATTTGCGTGTTCCACCAGGTTAGATCCTTTCTTGTGAATGAGCTTGCAGCGTACTTCACTCTCTGGTGAGCTGCACACTCGCTTATGTCCATTACTGCCTCCATTTTCTTAATCCATCTTGTGTACACCAATGCTTCTCCATTGCCATCAAAGTCCACTGGTTTGCATGTTGTAAACTCCTTGTACGAACATCCCTTGCCACCATTGTTGTTGTTGCCATTATTGTTGTGGTCGCTACCAATGCCATTGTCTGCATGGTCATTCTCGCTTCCGTTGTTTTCTAGGTTACTGATGTGATCGCCAACTTGGGTGACGAAAGTAGGTAGCAATGCTTGTAGTTGCTCGGCGATCATGGCAGAAAGCTCGGGATTCACATTGTCGTTGGCGTTGTTTGCAGTGCCGCGACCACCTGCTCTACTTCCTTGCCCACCAGTCCTTCCACCCTTCGATGGTGGAACACCTCGGTTAACTCTAGTCGATCTTTTTGGAGGCATGATTCTACAAAGTAGGACATTGGTAAACGTTAGATAGGAGATAGGTAGGATAGGTCGGTATACGTGTCGTGCTACTACACTTAACTTCCTATCTGACAATCCATGAATTTGATAAGTCCATGCCGCATCATGTTATCGTAAAAACGTTGGCCATGCATTTTTAGGATAGCATCATGCTGCATTTACTTATCATCATCACTTCGTGTCACATAATCGCACACGTAGTTCCTATAATTTTAACTATATGAGGATTCTTAGGTTATACTCTAGGTTAAACCACCTAATTCTCTATAACCTTGGCTCTGATGCCAATCTGTCACACCCCAAAAATGGCGCAGCGGAATGGCATTTACGGGGTATGACCTCATAGTCAAGAGCACAAGGTGTCACAATAGAGAAATACTAAATGTATAACATGAGATAGATGATAGTCACAACTCCCACAACTGGGATAAGTACAAATATCCAAAACAACATAAGTCTCAGAGCTAAACAACATCACTAGGTAATATCCAAATGCAGCTTCACGAGATATAACTCGGAAGGGTCTTGTCTTAAGTCTTGCTAAGCCAGGACAAAACTCAACCTTCTATGGTACCCTCGTTCTTAACACCTGAAAATGGATACTCGAAAACGTCAACATAAAGTTGGTGAGCTCGTAGGTTTAGATGTTAAACCGCGCAGCTGTGAATCATAGTGGAGGACAATAGTGCAAATGAATACAAATTATGAACATGTTATCCAAAAAAAAAAATAGTGTCGCGCCAACTGAACCTATCACAATGTTACACACATAAACAGTACACACAGAGGGGAGCTACCCCGATAGATCTATCATAATGTTTCGGCTCTCAAAGAGAGTTAATAGTTGCGCATTTACATGTACACACAGAACAAAACATTTTATAGCACATAATCGCATCATCACACATATATGTCCAAAAACATGAAAACGATGTATCACAGCATGAAAAAAGTTAAAATCTCATTTGAGTACCATTTCCCCCCAAGGAAACATAATGAAAAAGGGGCTACGAGAACTCATCTAAGAAATAGTCGTCCGAAGTGAATAAATCAAGGAACAATAGTGTACGGCATTGGCAGGCGACCTAGATTAGTAAGGCATGTTTTAGTTCACAGACCGAGTTTAAGACTCCACGAATTTAATTTCTAAAGTTTCAAAGTGTTTACGTTGTTGTTGCTGGTGTAGCAACATTTAAGTTTTAAAACAGTTTTCTAATTATTTGTAGGTATTGGCTCTTAGAAGTGCATAAGTGTATGACAATAAAAATATCAAGGACGATTAAGATTCCGATTTGACAATAACCGAAAGACGACAAACAAAAAGTGGTTATGGATAGTACTAGACTTTGTTGGGAATGCTGCGAACATTAAATCACAAATAAGGTCTAAAGCGATTAATCGCCATTAGGGTCACACCACTTATACACAGGCAACAATTATAATGAAGGTAAATTGTAACTTTTACAACTATAAATCTGACAAGTAACACTCAGATAAATAATGGCCATTAATATAAGTTTAGACATTAGTGTTTTTAGAGATGGGCAACAACGGGCAAGCCCATTGTGGGCCCTAAATATGGCCGGCCTCTAAGGAGCTTGAAGGGGAAGTTTTGTTTCAAATATTGGTCAAAGATATTAGAGTTATTTACTCCTAATAATCATTAAACCAATTAACAATAATATATCCTCCCTTCTCCATTATTTTTGTACGGCAACACAAAGAAGAAAACAAGGGTTTTTCTTTTTAATATTCTTCACTCTTGTATCTTGTTTATTCAAGGGTGATTAATTGGTTACGGGTTGAAAGACTAGCATCGGGTGGTGATCAAGGACGTGTAGTGTGGACATATCATAGAGGTGATCTATTTTGATCACTTGGGTTTCATATTGTGGTCGACACATTGGTTTTGTTGGTGACTCCCGGATCACGCTACAAAGGTATAAATTATGTGTTTATTTATTTGATTGATCATATGGCACTATGGATCCTTGTATGGTGATGTTTATCCGCTGCGTTTTATATTAATTAATTGTTAATTCATGTTTACATCACCTATAGTGGTATCACGAGCCATCATATGTTGTCATATGATCATCTTGTATGCGTAAAAATGGCTAAAAACATTGTTTTTTAATGGATTTAAAAGTGTGATTTTAAAACAGCCCCTAGGGCTTGAATATTCTGAATATGTCGACTTTATTAAGGTCTTAAGATCTGGACTTTTTGATCCTATGGCCATTTGTTATGCATACGTTGTTTGTTTACTTGATCGGTACCCGTAAAATGGCCTAAAAACGTGTTTTTTGGAAGATTTTTAACCCGATTTCAAATCAGCCCATGAGGCTTATTTTTCTATGGTAAAATGATGTTAAGAAGGTCCTAATATCAGTGGGTTATGAGTCTATGTCCATTTGTCACGCGTACCATTCGGGGTTTTAATTCTTGTTAATTATTTCTTCGATTCGTTGGCTAACAATTTAATTCTTGTTATTTATTTTGTTATCCATGGCAAATACATGCATGTTTGTCCATGGAGTTAGCCAACACCATGTAATAATCTTTATTTGAATGTATTATTATGTGTTCATATGCAAAGCCGATGAAAACCTAGACCACTTGTGCGTTGTGATGATTGTGATTGTTGGTTGCATTTTTCGTGTTTTGGGTTTGCCATTGTTTCGGCACTTTTGTAATGTATTTCAATTTTGGTTTTGCCAATGTTTGGGCATTTTACAGTAGATACAAAGTAGATTAGTTGTATTTTACTTTATATGTATTGTAAACAAGAGCTTGGAAGCAAATGGCGAAAGATTGAAGAGTTGTAGACTGAAAGTTGCTGCTGGACACCTGTTGGGAAAACGTGATTACCTGCTGATTGGTAAGGTATTTTTTTCTAAAATTTTTGGTGCAGGTCCACAAGACATAGGGCTACAACTTTGTCAACTGGGCCGAATCATGAGGAGGTGATCTTCCTGGGCATTTGGGCCTTGCAAAACAGAAAAACTGGGCTGACAGAAACTGTAGTTCATGTGCATTATGGGCTTTTTACTTGCTCATGATTGTCTTGGAGCAAGTGGGAGCCCTCCGTGTGGTTGTGGTTTATGTCCCTAGTTGACTCTTGGTTCTCGTGATGGCTCACGAGACCAAGCATAGGATTTTCATCGGTTGAGGCTTTGCATATTGTGGTTGTATGTTTGTTTGGTTGTTTCATGTATGTTGTGACTACATGTAAAACGAAAATTGTTTTCTTAAAACTTAAAATGAAACATAAACCATTTTGAACTAAGTCTTATGATTTAGTTTAACTAAGTTTAAATATGATTTGAAACTTAAAATCATTGTTTTTCTAAATAACACTTAAACTAGTTAAGTTGTTTATTTATTTATTTATTGTATTGTCCAAACTTAATAATCCACTTAGGATTTATATTAGTCTTGAAAATGGACAACTTGACACACATAAATTAAAACAATGATTAGACTTAAGTTAAGAAATGTTTTTAACTTGTGCTACGAAAAATGAATGCATGCTTCTTTCGTACACGTTTTTTATTCACATCAAAATATTTTACCCGTCAAAATTTAAGTCGTGCCGTCCAATTTTGAGGACACTTGCAATTACTTTTTGCCTATGCGTGGGACCTAGGTTGAATTGTAACCCAAGGTGACTATTCTCTATGCGTGAGAAACCTAGATATATTATCACACGTTTTCAATTGGATGACTTAATCGAGTTAAGCGGTTAGACCTTAACCCGAGGCAAAGATGGGACTAAACATGCCTACATGACACTAGTTGTTTGACACTAGATGCCATGAGTCCCATAAGGATCTAAGAGTTGTACATGTAATACAATTGGTGCTCGTCGCCTACCAATTGAATCTACTATTGCTAGCAGATCAACTGATGTGATAGTAGAAGCACAATGTGGATCTTAGCCTTTTCGTAAATTAATTGTTTTATATTATAAACATGGGGTAGTTAATTTTAAAAAGGATTAATTATCGAAAATACTAAAATTGAACTTTGTAAATTCAATTAATGCAACGCAAGCCGTAAACAAGAGTTTGTTCTTTTCTTGTTAAAAGGACGAACTAAGTCGATCTTTCCTTGTAAGAAAGAGACTTATTCCTATCCTTTTTCTTTATGAGGAAAAGCCATAATAGGAATATTTGAATTTTCCCAATTCTAATAAAACTCAAGGAATACCTACTCTAGAAATCGTGATGTCTTGTAAAAGTCAAAACGGTTAAGTATGGTTACACATCTTATTCTTTCAAGATTGTTTTATAACCCTAGTTTCGGTTTTGAAACATTGATGAAATATAAGATATTTGGATAACTAGAGAACACGTTTTCTATAGCTACCAAACTAAAATGAGTTTAAATAATTAGAAGATGGAAGTATCAATAAACCGCAAAGAGGTAAAGGCAATTACTAGCATGATTACCTAGCAGTTTGTCTTAACCCAATAAGCCTACTAAGGTCCTACATACCATTGTGGTAAAGTAGACCAATTATGGAGGAAATGCATGCCTATTTTCAAGTTAAAATAGCAATGATGGCTAGCCCATCATCTATATGTTAGAACTTGATGTACTTCCTTGAATACTGATTGCGTGGTTTTGTAACCTTACAACAGGTTTTACCTCTCGAGGGATCTCAAGAGGCTTACAACCCCACCAGGCAGTGTACCTGACCGATGTAGTATAGTGTAGTGGTAAGTACGGGGGATTGATCGTTCTCCACAGGGAATAGTGTTCGTTAGGTATGAAAGGCTACTCTAATTAGGTCTAAGGATTGAGGAAGATTCTTTTTATGTTTTTATAATTTTTATGAAAGCAAGTAAAATCTCGGTTTTGAAGGAGTGGGCGGAATTAGTTGCTAGTCAACTAACCCAAATTACTACAAATGCAAATAAAATAAAATAACAAAAATGAAAAGTGGTGAGAAACTTATGTGTAGAGAAATGTGTTTACTTAGATTTCCTTACTCCCTAACTATCTTTTACCGGTTAATTAGTGTGTATTAGTTGCGTGGATGACGGGTGTATTCCTTAATACCATTCGTGGGTGGCGTACTTACTTCCCCAAACTCTACAAGCTCCTACTTCACTCCTATGTCGAGCCGGCTAGGAAGCTCCTAACATGGGATCACTAGAATTCGCTTGTGCATTAAATACAACCATAAAAACCTTTAGTACGCGTTTGGTTCATGTTTCTTAAGACGTTCAAGCAAGTTACCGAATAGGAAGTTAGCCAGTTTTCTTAAGCCTAACATAGATAAACAATCATCCAATACAACTAACAACACACTAACAACCAATAATCAATAGCTAGGTTTCATTAGATCTAAGCAAACACAAGATAAAATTAGCCTAACATGTTAAACAAAAGACAAGCATAAGATAGAATCAAACAACACATAGACATATTGAATGATTAATTGATAACTTATCTTTCAATGAAACATGGAAGATCTCAAGGCAAAAGCCCTGAAAAAAGTAGCTAAAATCGTCTTAGGGTTTTATCCCAAAATTCCACACACTAAGCTCTCCCTTAATGACAAAAAATTAGAAAACTATATATAGACTTTTGCATCTGACGGCGTCACCTTATGGATTGTGACGCCGTCACCTCGCCGCTTTTAGGGTTCTCGGATGACCATCTTGACGCGTCCCTCTTTAATTCTCCAAAATCCGTTCTGGCCTATCAAGGCTTGACGCCCTCAACCTCTTGAACGTGACGCCGTCCCCTTATGAATTAAGCCGTGACGCCCTTGATTTAGTTAAAGCGTGACGCCGTCAGAATTCACATGCTAACTCACTGGCCCGTCATGAGTAAATTTCACATCCCACTTTTCTTGCCAAGGCATGACGCCGTCAAGAGATGATTCTGACGCCGTCAAAGGTAAATTTCAGCCGATTTTGAGACTTTGTCGTATTCTTCACTTTAATGCTCCAAAAACGTCCAAAATGCCTCCTTTTCCAGATTTCTCCTCAAAAGTACCTAAAATGACAAAAGGAACGATTTAGGGTGATATTTGATCAAATAAATACGATTTCGGGCTTAAATGACCCCTTAAAAGCGGTACACTTTTCGCCTCATCAAATACCCTTACACTTGAGATTTGCTTGTCCTCAAGCAAATGTGCTTTTATTCTAATCAAAATACAAGTTAGGGGTCATTTAATGCTAACATAAAAGTAATTACAACAAATAAATCGTTCCACTTCAATCATAATAAGCACGGAGATTACATACTAGCACCTCACAAGTAGTGTTTAGATACTCACATCTCTCAAGTGTCATCAAAATAAATCTCATAAATGAAAACGGAAATATCTCTCACTACCTGTCATAGCAAATAGATTACCATAGGCTTGGGAAAGGATCGAAAACCTCCTCCACTAGGCGTAAGCACCAAAGATAAACTATCAAAGAGGGCTTTTAAATGGGTTGTAATGTTAGGTGTAGGGAAAAGGAAAACACGGTTTGGTTGGATAAAGGATATTTTACTGGTGGCGAGTTAAAAATCTTGGTCAATTACATGTACTATACAATGTTGCTAAGCCAAGACTAGACTCGATCTTAAGCTAGAAACGAAATAACAAAATAACAAAAACATAAAACAAACATAAAATAAAACGGGATGGTAGTCCGTATGTTTTTTCTATTTTTCATTTTCTCATTTTTTTTGTATTTTTCTTGATTTTTCGATTTTTTTTTTTTTTTTTTTTTTTTTTTTTTTTTTTTTTTTGCATACACTTTTGCCCTACCATCCAAAATAATACATCAAAGGGGCGTTGCATTCCCCTTACACTTGAACTTTTACATAACTTTACAATTAACTAATCTAATGACTCGAATTAAGATAACTGAAAAACTTGGAGTACTTTTAAAATATTTAGCACATATGGGGGTAATAAATGATGTTCTTCCCCATTACTCCATTATACTAGTACTTTACCCATGAGTCCCAATCGTCCCAAAACAATATGTACAAGGATATGACTCGACTTAGCAACCATGTAATCAACTAGATAATTAACTTGGGTTTAAACAAATGTTGTAACAATAATGCACTAAAGATGAGTGCATACAAGGTAGGCTAAGGCGATTTGGGTGTACATTTAAGTGGGGTGTAACAAATTCTTCCTTTAAGTAAAATGCTTAAAGGTCGAAACGAAAAGATAGGCTCTGAGGGGTGTACTAGGGGTATCGTGTACTAAAAATGAGTACAACGCAAAGGGTGTGGGAGAATTACTTGACCAATGTAGCCAAAGTAATTATAACAAAAACACAGGTGTAAAACAATGGGTTAATCCTAATGCCTCTTATCATGTAGTAAATCTAACTACACGAATGTAGTCTCACTTGTGGCCTTGGAATGGTCCTAACGCAAGTTCTAGAATCTAAGTGCTACCGGTACACACATCATAGCATAAATGCTTTTCCTACCAATTCTAGGGGCGAACCTCACATATTTGGGGGTGGAAAATTTTTTAGTGGTACGGTTTTTGTGCTAGTCATATAACTCCTATCCGTGAGACGCTCATTAAGATCAAAGTTTCACTCCTATATGTTGTAAAAAATTTTAAATTTGGCACTAAAATTGCCCTAACAAGTATTTATCTCAGTTTTATTACACATCTACCATCAAACAAACAAAAATCAAGCGTAATTGTATTCTCTAAAATCGTACTTTTACCCTCCCCTTACACTTAAGATGAACATTGTCCCCAATGTTCAAATAACAAGATGTAAAAGCATAAAGTAAAAGAATGAAATCAAATACTCCCCTGATTCGCTCGTTGGATAATGAAATTACACGGTTAAATCTTCCTCCAAAGAGAATGTTGAAGCTCCATGATTAATGCATCGCCATAAGCTTGATTCCATAAACATCTCCTTGTCCAAAATAACCTGTTAAGCCTGAGGAAACAAACACGAAAACCTGCATAACATCGGCGGGATAAAATCTATATATAAGGATATAATGCTTGTGGAATGATAATTTTTGCAGATTCCTGGAGATTATAAGTTGGAGATTTTAATAAAAACTTTTTATGAAAACAAAACTTTCAAAAATTTCTGGAAATTAAATCTGACGCCGTCAGGTTATAACCCCTGACGCCGTCAGAAATGACCTGACAAAAATTTTCATTTTAAGTTTCCGGAAAATTTCTGGAAAACCTTTACCTTACTTCCTGGAAATCCTGCAAAACATCACTATGACTCGATACAAGCATTTGACTCAAACAAACACAAATATGTATGTTAATTTATTATTATTATGATTCATGTTAATTTGTGTTCTACTAAACCGATTTAGATTTCCTTACACTTATCTTTTGCAAAATACCTTTATATGTAGTTAAGACGAAGTTAAAAACAAAATAAAGCATTTTCACAATTTTCTTTTTAACATGAATCAATAATGATAAAAATTAAACACACATACGGAAGCAAATAAAAACAAACAAACAAGCAAATAGACACACAAAGCAAATAAATAAAATAAAGCTTGGGTTGCCTCCCAAGAAGCGCTTTTCTTTATTAACGAGTCTTGTAGCTAGACTCAAAGTCACGTACATTACGTGATTCCATCATCGGTCACGGTTCCTAGGCCATTCTCCTTCCCGGTTTTATATTCCGGTCCTAATTTCAAACAATCCTTGTAGAAACCGAATATCCTTTTCATAACATAGTCTACTCCTTTACTTCTATCCTCATCATTCCTATAGTAGACCGCTTGCTTGAGCTCCTTCTCAACATTTGACAAGTTTTGGAATTGTTCTATCTTATATGGCATTTGGTAGCTTACTTCATCGGTCTCATCCTTAAATCTAACTATCCCTAAGGAAGGTTCATAAGTCATTCCAGAGACCTCAACAAATGGTTTTCCAAAAACCACTTGAGTTAAGGACGCATCGACTATTGGGCGGATATCTTCTACAATTACAAAGTCGGTGACATAGGTGAAGTTTCCTACATAAACCGGTAATCCCCTTAACTCTTCCCGTGAAGTTACTCATCCAACCCTTGTCAGGGAACATCCTATACCCAAGTTGATTCTTCATTATCAAGTTGTAGTGGGCTCTAGTCATGATGTTTATGGGTGATTTAAGGTCGATGTAAGCTTTCCACACATGTAGATGTCCGATGTTGCATGGTATGTTGAGATTAGAAGGGTCGCCTATTTCAATGATTGGTCTACCTAGGAAGTATGGTGTCTCGAGGTCATCGAATAAGTTTGTATGATATGCGCGCTCTTCCTTAGTGGGTAGCCTATTGAAGTAGTCCTCATCATCATCTACTTCTTCAATCTCACTTGTCCTAACTTCCTTATCAACCTCGACTTTCTTATCCTCATCCTTAGGTTCACTATTATCCTCATTCCTATCAATTGGTTTAATAGTGACAATGTTGACAAAGTGGACGTGTTTGGATGAAGAGGGGTCTTTTACTTGGGGTCCGCTATTTGTGTTCCTAGCGTCCTTATGTGGAGGTGATAGCACGTGGTTATTGAGGGCTTTCAACAAATTGTCGATTTTGTTGGTCATCTTTGTTTGTTGTTGATTGAATTCGGATTCGAATCTAGCTATCCGAGCTTCTTGAGATGCCATAAATTGAGACATCAATCCTTCAAAGTTATTGGTACTACCATTGCCCGGGAAAGGGTTGTTGTTGAAAGTACGGTTCGAGTTGGAACCGCTTGATTGGAAACGATTAGGTGGGTTGGAAGAATTGGTTTGTTGTGAGTTTTGGTTTTGTTTCCACCTAAGGTTCGGGTGATTTTTCCATGAGGGGTTGTATGAATCACCGTAATGGTTTGGCTCGGGTTTGAAAGTGTACCACTTGTCTCCCGCTCCGTCGGTACGCGAGGATGCGTAGTCCACAAAAGCTTGTTCGGGGAGTTCCATGCAATCACGAGTGTCGTGGGGACCACTACATAATTCACATGAAGAAGTGATTTTGTTCACTTGGCTTGAAGGTTTAGGAGCCTCGTAGGATTTCATTAGAAACTTGACTTGGTCTTCAAGTTCTATGATCCTACGGTCAGAAGTGCTTGAATTGTTCGAAGGCAAAGATATTGCCTTGACCGTTTTATTCAAATCACGGGGATCACTCCAACTTTCGTTGTCATAAAGAGCAAGATCCTCTAGGAGAGCCCATGATTGTTCCGCACTTAGATCACGTAGCTTGCCACCGGCCGATTGGTCAATGGTTTGCCTCGTGGAGAGATTGATATGGTCATAGAAGATTTGGACTTGGAGCCAAAGTTCTATGCCATGGTGAGGGACTTTTTGGAGTAAGTCCTTGAATCGAGTCCATGCCTCGTAGAGAGTTTCGCCTTGACGTTGTTGGAACATCAAGATATCATTCCTTAGCTTGGTAGTTCTTCCCGGTGGGAAAAACTGAGCAAGGAAACGAGTGGTGAGATCATCCCAAGAGGTGATGGATCCTGCGGGTTGACGTTCTAGCCACTGACTAGCTTGGTCCCGCAGAGAGAATTGGAAGAGACGCAATCGGGTCGTCTCTCGAGTGGCAACATCAAGGTCTATAGAATCAACGATTTTAAGAAAGTCCTTGAGATGTTGATTAGGATCTTCAGAACGAAGTCCATGGAATGCGCATCCGCTTTGCACCAACCGGATGGTGTCGGATCGTAAGGGTGTGATATTGGCTCCTTGAGTGAGCTCAATGGTGTTTCGATAGCCATGGTGGCTAGGACGGGAATACTCTCCTAAAGTACGGGCTCTAGGAGGTGGTGGTGGTTGTTGTGGTGGTGGGTTGTGGGGGTTAAGGATATTACCATCTTCCATGATGTCGGATGGTATGGTTACGAACAAAGACACGAAGAAAATAGATAGACTAAAGAAAACCTAGAAAAATAAAATAAAAAATCTCACTAGAAAGGAATCTAGTGAGTAGACCTAATAGAAATAAAAATTCAACCTAAACAATAACTATTCCCCGGCAGCGGCGCCAAAAACTTGATTGCGTGGTTTTGTAACCTTACAACAGGTTTTACCTCTCGAGGGATCTCAAGAGGCTTACAACCCCACCAGGCAGTGTACCTGACCGATGTAGTATAGTGTAGTGGTAAGTACGGGGGATTGATCGTTCTCCACAGGGAATAGTGTTCGTTAGGTATGAAAGGCTACTCTAATTAGGTCTAAGGATTGAGGAAGATTCTTTTTATGTTTTTATAATTTTTATGAAAGCAAGTAAAATCTCGGTTTGAAGGAGTGGGCGGAATTAGTTGCTAGTCAACTAACCCAAATTACTACAAATGCAAATAAAATAAAATAACAAAAATGAAAAGTGGTGAGAAACTTATGTGTAGAGAAATGTGTTTACTTAGATTTCCTTACTCCCTAACTATCTTTTACCGGTTAATTAGTGTGTATTAGTTGCGTGGATGACGGGTGTATTCCTTAATACCATTCGTGGGGTGGCGTACTTACTTCCCAAACTCTACAAGCTCCTACTTCACTCCTATGTCGAGCCGGCTAGGAAGCTCCTAACATGGGATCACTAGAATTCGCTTGTGCATTAAATACAACCATAAAAACCTTTAGTACGCGTTTGGTTCATGTTTCTTAAGACGTTCAAGCAAGTTACCGAATAGGAAGTTAGCCAGTTTTCTTAAGCCTAACATAGATAAACAATCATCCAATACAACTAACAACACACTAACAACCAATAATCAATAGCTAGGTTTCATTAGATCTAAGCAAACACAAGATAAAATTAGCCTAACATGTTAAACAAAAGACAAGCATAAGATAGAATCAAACAACACATAGACATATTGAATGATTAATTGATAACTTATCTTTCAATGAAACATGGAAGATCTCAAGGCTAAAAGCCCTGAAAAAAGTAGCTAAAATCGTCTTAGGGTTTTATCCCAAAATTCCACACACTAAGCTCTCCCTTAATGACAAAAAATTAGAAAACTATATATAGACTTTTGGATCTGACGGCGTCACCTTATGCATTGTGACGCCGTCACCTCGCCGCTTTTAGGGTTCCGGATGACCATCTTGACGCGTCCCTCTTTAATTCTCCAAAATCCGTTCTGGCCTATCAAGGCTTGACGCCCTCAACCTCTTGAACGTGACGCCGTCCCCTTATGAATTAAGCCGTGACGCCCTTGATTTAGTTAAAGCGTGACGCCGTCAGAATTCACATGCTAACTCACTGGCCCGTCATGAGTAAATTTCACATCCCACTTTTCTTGCCAAGGCATGACGCCGTCAAGAGATGATTCTGACGCCGTCAAAGGTAAATTTCAGCCGATTTTGAGACTTTGTCGTATTCTTCACTTTAATGCTCCAAAAACGTCCAAAATGCCTCCTTTTCCAGATTTCTCCTCAAAAGTACCTAAAATGACAAAAGGAACGATTTAGGGTGATATTTGATCAAATAAATACGATTTCGGGCTTAAATGACCCCTTAAAAGCGGTACACTTTTCGCCTCATCAAATACCCTTACACTTGAGATTTGCTTGTCCTCAAGCAAATGTGCTTTTATTCTAATCAAAATACAAGTTAGGGGTCATTTAATGCTAACATAAAAGTAATTACAACAAATAATCGTTCCACTTCAATCATAATAAGCACGGAGATTACATACTAGCACCTCACAAGTAGTGTTTAGATACTCACATCTCTCAAGTGTCATCAAAATAAATCTCATAAATGAAAACGGAAAATATCTCTCACTACCTGTCATAGCAAATAGATTACCATAGGCTTGGGAAAGGATCGAAAACCTCCTCCACTAGGCGTAAGCACCAAAGATAAACTATCAAAGAGGGCTTTTAAATGGGTTGTAATGTTAGGTGTAGGGAAAAGGAAAACACGGTTTGGTTGGATAAAGGATATTTTACTGGTGGCGAGTTAAAAATCTTGGTCAATTACATGTACTATACAATGTTGCTAAGCCAAGACTAGACTCGATCTTAAGCTAGAAACGAAATAACAAAATAACAAAAACATAAAACAAACATAAAATAAAACGGGATGGTAGTCCGTATGTTTTTTCTATTTTTCATTTTCTCATTTTTTTTGTATTTTTCTTGATTTTTCGATTTTTTTTTTTTTTTTTTTTTTTTTTTTTTTTTTTTTTTTGCATACACTTTTGCCCTACCATCCAAAATAATACATCAAAGGGGCGTTGCATTCCCCTTACACTTGAACTTTTACATAACTTTACAATTAACTAATCTAATGACTCGAATTAAGATAACTGAAAAACTTGGAGTACTTTTAAAATATTTAGCACATATGGGGGTAATAAATGATGTTCTTCCCCATTACTCCATTATACTAGTACTTTACCCATGAGTCCCAATCGTCCCAAAACAATATGTACAAGGATATGACTCGACTTAGCAACCATGTAATCAACTAGATAATTAACTTGGGTTTAAACAAATGTTGTAACAATAATGCACTAAAGATGAGTGCATACAAGGTAGGCTAAGGCGATTTGGGTGTACATTTAAGTGGGGTGTAACAAATTCTTCCTTTAAGTAAAATGCTTAAAGGTCGAAACGAAAAGATAGGCTCTGAGGGGTGTACTAGGGGTATCGTGTACTAAAAATGAGTACAACGCAAAGGGTGTGGGAGAATTACTTGACCAATGTAGCCAAAGTAATTATAACAAAAACACAGGTGTAAAACAATGGGTTAATCCTAATGCCTCTTATCATGTAGTAAATCTAACTACACGAATGTAGTCTCACTTGTGGCCTTGGAATGGTCCTAACGCAAGTTCTAGAATCTAAGTGCTACCGGTACACACATCATAGCATAAATGCTTTTCCTACCAATTCTAGGGGCGAACCTCACATATTTGGGGGTGGAAAATTTTTTAGTGGTACGGTTTTTGTGCTAGTCATATAACTCCTATCCGTGAGACGCTCATTAAGATCAAAGTTTCACTCCTATATGTTGTAAAAAATTTTAAATTTGGCACTAAAATTGCCCTAACAAGTATTTATCTCAGTTTTATTACACATCTACCATCAAACAAACAAAAATCAAGCGTAATTGTATTCTCTAAAATCGTACTTTTACCCTCCCCTTACACTTAAGATGAACATTGTCCCCAATGTTCAAATAACAAGATGTAAAAGCATAAAGTAAAAGAATGAAATCAAATACTCCCCTGATTCGCTCGTTGGATAATGAAATTACACGGTTAAATCTTCCTCCAAAGAGAATGTTGAAGCTCCATGATTAATGCATCGCCATAAGCTTGATTCCATAAACATCTCCTTGTCCAAAATAACCTGTTAAGCCTGAGGAAACAAACACGAAAACCTGCATAACATCGGCGGGATAAAATCTATATATAAGGATATAATGCTTGTGGAATGATAATTTTTGCAGATTCCTGGAGATTATAAGTTGGAGATTTTAATAAAAACTTTTTATGAAAACAAAACTTTCAAAAATTTCTGGAAATTAAATCTGACGCCGTCAGGTTATAACCCCTGACGCCGTCAGAAATGACCTGACAAAAATTTTCATTTTAAGTTTCCGAAAAATTTCTGGAAAAACCTTTACCTTACTTCCTGGAAATCCTGCAAAACATCACTATGACTCGATACAAGCATTTGACTCAAACAAACACAAATATGTATGTTAATTTATTATTATTATGATTCATGTTAATTTGTGTTCTACTAAACCGATTTAGATTTCCTTACACTTATCTTTTGCAAAATACCTTTATATGTAGTTAAGACGAAGTTAAAAACAAAATAAAGCATTTTCACAATTTTCTTTTTAACATGAATCAATAATGATAAAAATTAAACACACATACGGAAGCAAATAAAAACAAACAAACAAGCAAATAGACACACAAAGCAAATAAATAAAATAAAGCTTGGGTTGCCTCCCAAGAAGCGCTTTTCTTTATTAACGAGTCTTGTAGCTAGACTCAAAGTCACGTACATTACGTGATTCCATCATCGGTCACGGTTCCTAGGCCATTCTCCTTCCCGGTTTTATATTCCGGTCCTAATTTCAAACAATCCTTGTAGAAACCGAATATCCTTTTCATAACATAGTCTACTCCTTTACTTCTATCCTCATCATTCCTATAGTAGACCGCTTGCTTGAGCTCCTTCTCAACATTTGACAAGTTTTGGAATTGTTCTATCTTATATGGCATTTGGTAGCTTACTTCATCGGTCTCATCCTTAAATCTAACTATCCCTAAGGAAGGTTCATAAGTCATTCCAGAGACCTCAACAAATGGTTTTCCAAAAACCACTTGAGTTAAGGACGCATCGACTATTGGGCGGATATCTTCTACAATTACAAAGTCGGTGACATAGGTGAAGTTTCCTACATAAACCGGTAATCCCCTTAACTCTTCCCGTGAAGTTACTCATCCAACCCTTGTCAGGGAACATCCTATACCCAAGTTGATTCTTCATTATCAAGTTGTAGTGGGCTCTAGTCATGATGTTTATGGGTGATTTAAGGTCGATGTAAGCTTTCCACACATGTAGATGTCCGATGTTGCATGGTATGTTGAGATTAGAAGGGTCGCCTATTTCAATGATTGGTCTACCTAGGAAGTATGGTGTCTCGAGGTCATCGAATAAGTTTGTATGATATGCGCGCTCTTCCTTAGTGGGTAGCCTATTGAAGTAGTCCTCATCATCATCTACTTCTTCAATCTCACTTGTCCTAACTTCCTTATCAACCTCGACTTTCTTATCCTCATCCTTAGGTTCACTATTATCCTCATTCCTATCAATTGGTTTAATAGTGACAATGTTGACAAAGTGGACGTGTTTGGATGAAGAGGGGTCTTTTACTTGGGGTCCGCTATTTGTGTTCCTAGCGTCCTTATGTGGAGGTGATAGCACGTGGTTATTGAGGGCTTTCAACAAATTGTCGATTTTGTTGGTCATCTTTGTTTGTTGTTGATTGAATTCGGATTCGAATCTAGCTATCCGAGCTTCTTGAGATGCCATAAATTGAGACATCAATCCTTCAAAGTTATTGGTACTACCATTGCCCGGGAAAGGGTTGTTGTTGAAAGTACGGTTCGAGTTGGAACCGCTTGATTGGAAACGATTAGGTGGGTTGGAAGAATTGGTTTGTTGTGAGTTTTGGTTTTGTTTCCACCTAAGGTTCGGGTGATTTTTCCATGAGGGGTTGTATGAATCACCGTAATGGTTTGGCTCGGGTTTGAAAGTGTACCACTTGTCTCCCGCTCCGTCGGTACGCGAGGATGCGTAGTCCACAAAAGCTTGTTCGGGGAGTTCCATGCAATCACGAGTGTCGTGGGGACCACTACATAATTCACATGAAGAAGTGATTTTGTTCACTTGGCTTGAAGGTTTAGGAGCCTCGTAGGATTTCATTAGAAACTTGACTTGGTCTTCAAGTTCTATGATCCTACGGTCAGAAGTGCTTGAATTGTTCGAAGGCAAAGATATTGCCTTGACCGTTTTATTCAAATCACGGGGATCACTCCAACTTTCGTTGTCATAAAGAGCAAGATCCTCTAGGAGAGCCCATGATTGTTCCGCACTTAGATCACGTAGCTTGCCACCGGCCGATTGGTCAATGGTTTGCCTCGTGGAGAGATTGATATGGTCATAGAAGATTTGGACTTGGAGCCAAAGTTCTATGCCATGGTGAGGGACTTTTTGGAGTAAGTCCTTGAATCGAGTCCATGCCTCGTAGAGAGTTTCGCCTTGACGTTGTTGGAACATCAAGATATCATTCCTTAGCTTGGTAGTTCTTCCCGGTGGGAAAAACTGAGCAAGGAAACGAGTGGTGAGATCATCCCAAGAGGTGATGGATCCTGCGGGTTGACGTTCTAGCCACTGACTAGCTTGGTCCCGCAGAGAGAATTGGAAGAGACGCAATCGGGTCGTCTCTCGAGTGGCAACATCAAGGTCTATAGAATCAACGATTTTAAGAAAGTCCTTGAGATGTTGATTAGGATCTTCAGAACGAAGTCCATGGAATGCGCATCCGCTTTGCACCAACCGGATGGTGTCGGATCGTAAGGGTGTGATATTGGCTCCTTGAGTGAGCTCAATGGTGTTTCGATAGCCATGGTGGCTAGGACGGGAATACTCTCCTAAAGTACGGGCTCTAGGAGGTGGTGGTGGTTGTTGTGGTGGTGGGTTGTGGGGGTTAAGGATATTACCATCTTCCATGATGTCGGATGGTATGGTTACGAACAAAGACACGAAGAAAATAGATAGACTAAAGAAAACCTAGAAAAATAAAATAAAAAATCTCACTAGAAAGGAATCTAGTGAGTAGACCTAATAGAAATAAAAATTCAACCTAAACAATAACTATTCCCCGCAGCGGCGCCAAAAACTTGATTGCGTGGTTTTGTAACCTTACAACAGGTTTTACCTCTCGAGGGATCTCAAGAGGCTTACAACCCCACCAGGCAGTGTACCTGACCGATGTAGTATAGTGTAGTGGTAAGTACGGGGGATTGATCGTTCTCCACAGGGAATAGTGTTCGTTAGGTATGAAAGGCTACTCTAATTAGGTCTAAGGGTTGAGGAAGATTCTTTTTATGTTTTTATAATTTTTATGAAAGCAAGTAAAATCTCGGGTTTTGAAGGAGTGGGCGGAATTAGTTGCTAGTCAACTAACCCAAATTACTACAAATGCAAATAAAATAAAATAACAAAAATGAAAAGTGGTGAGAAACTTATGTGTAGAGAAATGTGTTTACTTAGATTTCCTTACTCCCTAACTATCTTTTACCGGTTAATTAGTGTGTATTAGTCGCGTGGATGACGGGTGTATTCCTTAATACCATTCGTGGGGTGGCGTACTTACTTCCCCAACTCTACAAGCTCCTACTTCACTCCTATGTCGAGCCGGCTAGGAAGCTCCTAACATGGGATCACTAGAATTCGCTTGTGCATTAAATACAACCATAAAAACCTTTAGTACGCGTTTGGTTCATGTTTCTTAAGACGTTCAAGCAAGTTACCGAATAGGAAGTTAGCCAGTTTTCTTAAGCCTAACATAGATAAACAATCATCCAATACAACTAACAACACACTAACAACCAATAATCAATAGCTAGGTTTCATTAGATCTAAGCAAACACAAGATAAAATTAGCCTAACATGTTAAACAAAAGACAAGCATAAGATAGAATCAAACAACACATAGACATATTGAATGATTAATTGATAACTTATCTTTCAATGAAACATGGAAGATCTCAAGGCAAAAAGCCCTGAAAAAGTAGCTAAAATCGTCTTAGGGTTTTATCCCAAAATTCCACACACTAAGCTCTCCCTTAATGACAAAAATTAGAAAACTATATATAGACTTTTGCATCTGACGGCGTCACCTTATGGATTGTGACGCCGTCACCTCGCCGCTTTTAGGGTTCTCGGATGACCATCTTGACGCCGTCCCTCTTTAATTCTCCAAAATCCGTTCTGGCCTATCAAGGCTTGACGCCCTCACCTCTTGAACGTGACGCCGTCCCCTTATGAATTAAGCCGTGACGCCCTTGATTTAGTTAAAGCGTGACGCCGTCAGAATTCACATGCTAACTCACTGGCCCGTCATGAGTAAATTTCACATCCCACTTTTCTTGCCAAGGCATGACGCCGTCAAGAGATGATTCTGACGCCGTCAAAGGTAAATTTCAGCCGATTTTGAGACTTTGTCGTATTCTTCACTTTAATGCTCCAAAAACGTCCAAAATGCCTCCTTTTCCAGATTTCTCCTCAAAAGTACCTAAAATGACAAAAGGAACGATTTAGGGTGATATTTGATCAAATAAAATACGATTTCGGGCTTAAATGACCCCTTAAAAGCGGTACACTTTTCGCCTCATCAAATACCCTTACACTTGAGATTTGCTTGTCCTCAAGCAAATGTGCTTTTATTCTAATCAAAATACAAGTTAGGGGTCATTTAATGCTAACATAAAAGTAATTACAACAAATAATCGTTCCACTTCAATCATAATAAGCACGGAGATTACATACTAGCACCTCACAAGTAGTGTTTAGATACTCACATCTCTCAAGTGTCATCAAAATAAATCTCATAAATGAAAACGGAAAATATCTCTCACTACCTGTCATAGCAAATAGATTACCATAGGCTTGGGAAAGGATCGAAAACCTCCTCCACTAGGCGTAAGCACCAAAGATAAACTATCAAAGAGGGCTTTTAAATGGGTTATGTTTTCTTGTAAAGCCATAATCATGAAGTATGAAATTAACTTGAATTTACTGTTGAGGCCAAGTGTCGGCGCTCGTAATTACTTTAGTTGAATATGTTTAGGTCTCTTGTAAAGACACAAACATAATTTCCGTTAATTGTTGAAAGACTTATAACGTAAAGTAAGACGTTGATTTGTTATGTCTTCTTGTTAAGACATGTACACTTACGACGTATAATATTAAATGTTTATGTTTTCTAGTCAAAACATGCACATGATGTAAAGTATGCAGTAGGCTAAAATTACTATTGATGCCATCTGGTTTGACTTGGTTGGTAGATATGTATGCCCAAAAGTATAAGTTCATCTAATGAGTTGTGTGATAGTCTCACAACATCAGTCCTCATGGAATACCACAACCTTATGGTATGTCCATCATAGAAAATCAAACACTATTGATATTGTTTGATCTTTGATGACTTAAACTGTTTTACCTCCAAAGCTATCAAGGTTAGAAATTGGGTGTGCCATGTGTACACTCAATATAATTCCAACCCAGAAGGAATTTAAGACACCATTGTATTATGACATGGGATGAATCTCATTATGTCTTAATTGAAGTTCTGAATTTGTTAACTACTTAATAGTAAGTAATTAAAAAACTAGAGTCAAGAACTAACAGTGTATTTTAGATGTCCCACTTGAAAACAATTTATTGTTACTCAAGATGCTGAGTATCTAGAGATTAGTCTCTACATACAAAAGCAAGTGGGAGTACCTTTAGACCTTGAAGTTGTTCAAGAACTAAATACACAACCTTCTGAGTACACTTGCTAATGTGATACTAAGGTTGAACATGCATATGTTAAACCATAGATTGATATCTCTCATTCATAAATCCGCAAGAATATCTCTTGCACCTGAATGATATAGTTTTTATATCAATGCTAAGGGATATAAGTTAGAGGATCATAGTGAACCTGCTAACTAAAGAGATGTATTATCAGATCTTGAATCTGATGAATAGCTCAAAGTATGAATGTTAAGATGTAGTCCTTGAAAGACAGTCACTCATGGAGCTTGATTGATCTCTTACCAATCAGTTAGACTGTGAGGTTAAGAATGAGTTTCTTGATGAGAAGACTCAAAAGGACAAACTTGTACACACATTTAATGCACGCGTAGTAAAAGGAGTTTACTCGTACTCAAGAAATTGACTATGACTAAATCCTTCTACCTAGAAACATTAAATGCATAAAGATGATTAATAGTCATACCTGTTTTCATGTAAATGAAATATGACAATAGGATATCAAAACACTTTTCTTGTTGATTACCTTTGCGAGGACGATGAGTAATCAAAAGGGTTTATGAATCCATATAATCTTTATTAAGTGTACAAGATAAAAGAATCCATGTGTGGATTAGATCATGCATCTAGGAGCAAAGATCTTAAGTTAATTATAAAATCATTAATTTGATTTTGATTAATAAGATTACTCCTAAGTACACTGAGAGCAAGTTGGAGCACTGTATTTATTTTCTTAAATCTCATATGTCATTAACATATTAGAAACAATATTCCATCTAAGCTAGACTTTAATCCTTAGCTTGGAATGAAGTTTCTCTTGAGGGATTCAATAAATAAGACATACAACCTTGTTATGTATATGTTTATTAGAATGAACATAAGCGGTTATTAAGTCTAAACATAATATGACACGTTATTGAGGGGAGTCTCAATGATCAATCTCACTTGATGAGATTGAACACATGAGTGGAAATCTTAAGTTCGACTAAAGGATTCATCATGTAAGTCGTATTACGCATTGGGCTATATTTATCATTTGCATGAATGCAAAGATGAGTTGATAACAACAAATATCTAAGTGAACGTCATTAGATAATTGTTAAACGAACATTATAATGGACCTACGAAGGACCACAGATATGTTCAAACGTTTACGGATATTTGAGGAACTCTGTTTTGTTTGCATACGCTGATGCTTATTTAACTGAGATGATACTCAACCCTAGTCGTGGTGGGATGTCATCATGAATGATGACATTGCTGACTAGATGTGCTCGTACGGAGAGCATTAATAGCGTTATACATTAAAAGAATAAGAATACTTTATAGTTTGAGAAACTATTCAGATGACTGTCTAAAGTAGGTGTCTTGCTAGCTTCAAACACCCTATGGAATGTATTGTTGCGATTCTCGTCTTGTACTTGAATGTGCACATACAAAGGACAATCATCATTCAAACCTTTCATGAGTTTTGAAACAAGTATTCTCAAAGTTTACTCAGATGACTACTTGTTTTCTTGTACAACATGATTCGATCATGGTGGGAACATCGGATCCCGACCTATGAGTAGTCTTATGCATATCTGTTTTTTAGTATTTGGATAATGGAACTGTAAGCAGTCGTATTATATAATGAATTGATATACCAGGTATGATCGTCTTCATTTATACTACTGTGTTCTATATTTGCATGTTTAATCCATGAATAATTTATTTATTCTAAAATTATCCATTGTCGGTTGACGATACGGGAGTATCATCAAATTAAGACAAATGTGAGCGTGTTGGTGATTTATTTGCCACACTCACATGTTGTTCATTGGGATGAACATTGGATTGACCCAACCTACGAGTATTCACTACATGGATCGTCGTCAATAGTGAATCTCGCAAGAGGTTATGTCTCTTATCCTCAGACTTGAGATGCAAGCAGGTCTTGCACGTGTGGAATTTCATTCCTTGATATGGTTAAACGCTATCCTGAATAAGGTAGTTATAAAAGCCATTATCAGGAGTGATATGAAGCATGTGAATGACACGTGTAGTCAAAATGGGATTTGTTCCTCCACTTGTTTTGGAGTTAGATACTATTGGGCCCCTCGATGAATTGAACAGATGTTTGTATGGCCGTACCCAAATGAGATTAAGATGAATCTTAATTCACTTGGTAATCTAGTTCAATATCTATATCGAGAAACATAATAGTTGAACTATTAGAATGACTTTTGATCCATGTCTAATATTCAACACGGTATCTGCAACAAAAGGATAGATGACATGTAAACCATCTGAAATGAGACGTTTAAGAAACTACCCTCACATATTTCTAGGGGCTTTGGCGTGTTGCTAGACGCTAACCATTGCTTGTATAATTACTTGATTATTATGACGTCGCAAGTGGGAGCTGTTGGAGAATGCTCGTGTCATAATCACTAATTATATGGCTAGACATATGTAAGCCTATGGGGTCACACACTTATACACAGAGACACCATTTTATAGATTGTATTTATCGTATTTACAATATATAAACGACTACGTAACTCAAGATCAATAACGGGCCATTAAATACTAAGTTAGACTTAGTGTTTTTGGACTGGGCCAACAACGGGCAAGCCCATTGTGGGCCCTAAATATGGCCGGCCTCTAAGGAGCTTGAATGGGAAGTTTTGTTTCAAATATTGGTCAAAGATATTAGAGTTATTTACTCCTAATAATCATTAAACCAATTAACAATAATATATCCTCCCTTCTCCATCATTTTTGTACGGCAACACAAAGAAGAAAACAAGGGTTTTTCTTTTTAATATTCTTCACTCTTGTATCTTGTTTATTCAAGGGTGATTAATTGGTTACGGGTTGAAAGACTAGCATCGGGTGGTGATCAAGGACGTGTAGTGTGGACATATCATAGAGGTGATCTATTTTGATCACTTGGGTTTCATATTGTGGTCGACACATTGGTTTTGTTGGTGACTCCCGGATCACGCTACAAAGGTATAAATTATGTGTTTATTTATTTGATTGATCATATGGCACTATGGATCCTTGTATGGTGATGTTTATCCGCTGCGTTTTATATTAATTAATTGTTAATTCATGTTTACATCACTTATGGATAGTACTAGACATTGTCGGGATGTGGAAACATTAAAGTGTTGCAAAAAAAAGGTCTACAAGGCCGATTAATCGCCGATTAGGTGCTACAAGGCCACCGACCTTGCCGATTTATGTAACTGGGTCAAAAAAATAGGTCAACCGTGGTCAACGGCGATCAACGGCGGTCAATGGTGGTCAAACTTTCTGGAAACCTATAAATCTTGTCGGAAGTTCCCAAAACTCACTGTAAACTTATTTTGATCACTTATAGTAATTGTTTAAGTCTATTACAAGTTGTTTTTGAGAAAATACCTTGCCGGAAATATCTAAAACTCACTGGAAATACACAAAACTTGCCGGAAATAACTAAAATTTGTCAGTAATGCCAATCCGATTAATCACCGATTAATCTCGCCAAGACCGATTACAAGCTACAAGGTGGTCGACCGCCCGACTACCGATTCGTGATTTTTGCAACCAGTTAAAGATGTGTAAAAATAGTAGTTACAAAATAAATAGTTAGTTTGGAATATTTACTAAAGATATATTTGAAATGTAGGGATAATTATGGTTTCATTAAAAAGGTTTGAAATTTGAGAACCAGTTTATAGCGGTTGTATATAAAACGTTCGGTTTGTCCAATTTTAATAAAAACATAATGAGTACGTTCATTTTGATAGAGGTCGGGTATGACCCGTGCATGTGTGTTGGTTTCTTGTGAAAAACTATAAGTTTCAAAATATATGTTTTCGAGAAAGCCGTTTTATAACTTTATGAACTTTAGTAGGTTTTTATTTATAAACATTTCGAGTGTGTTAACAGTTTAACTTGGCGTTTTAAGTGAATAAATATACTAAATATTCACAAGTTTTGTTTCGATATAAATAACTTGAGTTGTAACGTAAGTAGACAAGTTTTGTTATAAGTCATGTTGCGTTATGAAGGATGTCGCATAGTTTTGTTATATTACGAGTTTTGCGATCGAGCGAAGTGATATGAGTCGATATTTAAGTTATGTGTAGATTTATCAAGTTTCCCAATATAATATTGAGCATTGGTAGTCGATACATAACGAACTCACTTTTAAGAATAAGTGGGCTTTGGCCCAACCGAAATAGACCTATACTAGTACAACTTTATAGATGAGAGAATTGGGTTCAAAGGGAACCCGAAGTTGGGCCCTTGTATTTGATAGAAAGGGCGTTGGCCCAAATGTGGAAAGAATTTATGTATTTAACTGATACTTGTAAAATTTTAACGCAACCGAAACCACTCTTTGACTTAAACACTCCTAAGTTCTTTTATCAAGTTATATCCCTTGTGAATCTGTTTTGACACCCTTCTATTTCAATCAATCAATGCACTTAAAATTTGAATTTATTTTGTATTTTACTAACATATATGTATTTTATTACGGGCACATATAGGGGCTAATGATACAGTTAAACCTATAGTCAAGTGTTCAGGTATTTAACTCAAATATTTTATTATAGAAAAATACTTTTTATCCCTGCAGCAAGTAGGGGTTGCAAAATACAAAAAGTTCACCTTAGATAAAGTACTGATCTGCTACTTTTAGTTAAAAGGCAAAAAGTCCCTTATGGCCTAATTTAGGGACGCCAAGGGCAAAATATTTCATATCATAGACACACAAACACATATATAAACCAAACGTTTACTACCCCGACTCGAGTGAATCAAACAAAATGAGTTTCGACACACTCGACCTTGACTAACCACCAAAGCTCTCGGTGGACTTTACCGATAAGCTTGAAATACAAACACCCCTGTGGGTATATCTCTTGTGACTCGACAACGAGACCAACAATGCACCTAAATGAGTTAGAGGAACCGAGATCAAACCCAATTAGATCAGCACTTTTAAGACACGTTCGTGACCAAGGGTCAAGACCTGAAGTCCCAAATGGGTTTTAAATCCGACTCGTTAATAACATAACACCACAAACAATTTAGACAGTCTATCGATTTGAGTAAAACAAACTGAATCACTAATCCAAACATAAACATGACCACAAGGTGAACACCAAAAACAGCCGAGATGTGAACTTAACACAAACACACGGATTTGAGTCCAAACATAACCACAAACATCCTAGTATGACTCAACATCAATTCCTTAAATCCTCAATTTAATTACCCTTAACTGCCTATAACTTGACCTAAACAATGACCAACAACGTACACTTCTATCCTGAGCCAATACTTAGTGATTGTTTTTAGATTTCCAGTTTTTCTTTAATTCTTTTGCCACACCACAGTCACAACACAACATCATTCTTAAACTAAATCAACACATTTCTTTAACAAATCGTCCATTAATTATCAGAGATCGAATACAATAAAAAAAAAATAGTTCAAGAGCTTACAATACCAAACGAGGGACACTGATTTAAGACATGGATTGGACCCGATCTTCAAGCAAACCCACACACCTTTGATTCTTAATCAAGCCCTTGAACTCTATCCCTTGCGACTGATTAGTTGTAGATGAGAAGTGTGTGGATCCACTGGAATCGTTTAGTCCATAAAAATAAATCATTAAGGGAGTTCTCGGTTATACTTTAGAACATGGGGGAATGGGGATCATCTATTTTCAGCAAAAGTTCCTCTCAATCTTCTTCACGTTGACTGTGGACTTCTAGGGGAAAGGAGATTCATATGAAAACAACCACCATGGGGAGTATAGAAAGCAAATCGATCCAAAGAAATGATGGTGATAGATGAAGATCAATTTTTGGGGAGTTGGGGAGAGAACCAGGAAAGTCGATTGGATGTATGTGGACTGTAAAGTGGTGATATTAAGAAAAAGATAAGATAAGATCATGTGTGAGTGGGTGTGTTTTTATTATATTAAGTGTATTTTGTGTACCCCGTGTTCTGTTGAGCTGAGGTGCAATCGTGGTACCCCGGTTTCACATAAATATGAAAACCACAAATCTAGAGTCGTTTTTATAAAACTGAAATGAAGTAAAATTTATTGACTCCGAATTTGAATTAAAAATTTGAACCATTACTAATGTGGTGTCGGTACGCGTGTGGTATTGTTCTCTGAATTCGTGCTGTTCAGATACAAGTTATACGCAAGAGAAATATGTAACTTCTAAAATAAATTATTTTGAGTTTTAAATGTTGAGTAATGACCTGGAAATTTGCTGGTTGTTATATCAAAGTTCTTCTCCCACAACGGTAATTGTTCTATTCATCACTAAAATCAACTCCGGACTTTTAATAAACAATCTTCTGACCTTATTCCACTAAAAGGTGTTCTACACTTCCGTTCATACATAAGTATGAAAGGATTCACTTGCCATCTTGAGTCTGATTTCTTAAGCCTTCTACAGATCTTCCGAGAATTATGAAGTAAGACGCGGATCTCAGACACGATCACTTCAGGTGTACTATCTAACCAAAAATCTCTAGCTTAAAGGTTTCTGCCAACTTGCTAAATGTCTTTCCACCAGAAGGTCTGCTCTAGATCTTAATTTACCATAGTACAACTAAGATGAATTAAGAAATAAAAAACTGTGTGCCTCAGTTAAATAGTTTCCTCAAGTCTTCAACAAAGATCATAATCCGCCATATAAGAATGACCTCAGAATCTTACTAACAACCACCACTGCTGCCAACTCCAAGTTATGCGTTGAATAATTCGCCTCATACGGTTCTAGTTGTCTTGATGCATAAGCAATAACCTTCTCATACTGTATAAAGGCATAACCAAGTCTCTTCTTGAAACGTCCAAATATTGGTACCCACCTGTAAGTATGGAAGTAGGAGCTAATTTCTGTTTCAGCTTTTCCAAAACTCAGTTCTCATCCCAACTAAACCTCTCTCCTCTTATCATAAGCTTTGTCAACGGTAACGCCAGTCATGAACATCTTCCACAATTCTTCTGCAAGACTAAAAAGGTTCTAACTTCTGTAACGGTCGTCGGTCTTGACCACTTGGTGATAGTTTCCATCTTTGCAGGTTCCTAATAATGCCATCAACTAAGAACGCCACTTATCCGAACCAATATCACACTTCCAGAATATATAAAGTTTCTTCTTACGCAAAGTTTCGAACATAACACGAAAATGATCCTCATTTTTCTCCTTCGTATCTGAATGTACTAAAATGTCATACTATAACAAATTTGTCCAAGTACTCATGAAAGGCACGATTCACCAAGTCCATAAAACAGTCGAAGCATTAGCCAATACAATTGGCGTCACTAAACTCATAGTGATCATAACGAGTACGAAAGATAGTTCTAGGAATATCTTGCTCTTCACACGTAACTGATGATATCCAGAATTTAAATCAGTCTTAGAGAAGACTTCTCATCCTAAAGTTGATGAGATAAGTTGTCGATTCGAGGTAGTGGATAACGGTTTCTAACTGTAATACGGTCCTACTTCCAATAATCAATATACCACCTCATGCTACCATCCTTCTTCATCACGAATAAAACTGGAGCACCCCACGGAGATACGCTCAGACGAATAAAACCACTTCTCAGAAGTTCTTGTAGCTGTTCTTTCAATTCTACCAATCCAAATGGTGCCATTCGATACAGAGTTTCAGAATCAGGCAAAACGTCACTCTACTCAGATAGAATTCAGACTCATTCCACTTACTGTTCTTAGGCACTTCTCATAGACATCCTATGATCCCAATAAGTTCAGGTTATATGATGTAACTATTATCACGTTGGCCAGGCGTCATAATACTTGCATCATATAAACATGCCTTTATTGACATCATATTCTACCTCGAGTCGTGACTAAACAATCTCTCAGTACTAGGTCAGATCAACTTCACACTCCGGTGGAAACCTTGGTAGTTCGTTCAGGGACTACATCGAGAAAACTCAGATTGCAAAATGACTCTCAAGGTGAGATCCACTCCACGGTATACAAAGTAGGTGATAGGAAAACTTCACAATCGCGAAAATAACATACGAGTTTCCACAGTAGTAATGATAGCAATGGGTTAACCAATCGGAAATCATGGTAAAAAGAATTCAGGATGTTCGAATTGTCAAAGGTGTACAGTAAGACAGTAGTTATCATCTTGATGCTCAGTCAACTAATCAATACCAGAATAACATCGAATTTAATACTCCAGAGAAAGACATATCAGCAGAGTGGATTTTATCATTCAAAAGTGAGAGAAACATTCCCTTACTCGTGGTTAATCACCACAAGATTTCTCATATGAATAGGAATGGGTAAGATGAATCTAATAGTGTAGGGAGACTTAAATATGCTTAGCAAAAGCCAGAGAAATCACAGAATGTGTCAAACACATCATGGTCACAAGAATTCTCAGAATGATCTAAGAGGCATCTAAATGATTAACAAACGAATCAGAGTTTAAGGTCGGAATCAGAAAATAAGGCTTATATAGTGTCAGGCATTACTACAGAATTCCCAACACATTCTAAACTTACTCGGTCACAAATCTTAGGTCGTGCAAAATAATAAGTTTCTAATCTCTGAAAAAAGTGATCCTAAAAGGGATTAACTAAAAGTAAGGAACGAATCAGAGTGATGCGGAAGCAATCATACTTAAACAAATTTCTCGTAGTCTACCCAATCCTCACCGGTCATAACCTGAGTTTCTTCAGAGTAGAAATCCTAAGGCAAATTCTCATAGGTTGTTTCATAAACCCCTATAGTGCAAACCTAGGGGCCAAATATTTCACAGGTCATAATTTAAAGTACTACGGGTCGAAGCCTAAGCTCTGATACCATAATTGAAACACCCCAACCCGAAAAGGGCCTAAGTGTAACATTATGGTGTCAATCAGATCAAAATAAATGCAAACGGAAGAGTTCTTATTAAATACTAAGTCAAGAATTACAAGAACTTGCGAAATATAATCCAAACAATAATCTAAATACAATACATATCCAAGGCATAATGTCTACAATCATAACTCCAATAATGGAATCTAATCAAGGGTAGGTCCTCTATCTTCTACTCTCAACACTCATGCCCAGCATCCCACTTATAACCTGCCGTAGAGAAAAGAAAATGCGGCTGAGCTAACGCTCAGTGAACAGATATAAACAAATGAAAGATAATAAGCGTATACGAAATGAATAAGCGAATGAATACAAGAGAACCTACTAAATAAGATGTCAAACAGAATATGGAACATATGAATGGAATCAAAGCATAATGATGAACATAAAGTGGATATCAATATCAAAGGAAATGCCCAACAAAACATATAGCAAATTGTAAATGGAGTAGCTAGCTCGATGTACCAAAAGTAAAATGGGGTGTATTGCACACACTTAAGTCCATTCACAAGTATATATCAAAACTGAACTAAGTACCTAGGATGCATCCATACACTCCCTTCAAAACAGATATACCTATGCCAGTTCTATACTAAACATACATATAATAAACACGGGCCAGGTGCGCTATATATACAACTATATAAACAAATGGGAACGCTATGGACAAAAACCCACCTCCACAGATAGTGTCAATACCATTGGTGCATCAATGGCAAGGCCATGGACTCCCTATGACTGACTACAAATATGGGCAACATAAATAGGCATAGCACATGCAATATAATGATAAGGGATAATTATAAATTATCCAGCTCAGATAACAGCTATATAAATAGAATATAGCATGAAACGAGTAATCAAACGAATAACTAAACAAATACAGATCAAAGCATAACAAATATCAGGATACAATGAGTCACGAGAAATCCCTAAGGATAAAGTACAACCAAATTATGTAATTATGAAAATCGTTTAAATGTTGTTTTCATGAAGGAATTCTTTTAAAAGGCTTTTTTATGAGAGTCATTAAACCTTTATATAAAAAGTGGTGTTACCTCGTAGTCATAGAAATCATCTTAAAAATAGTATTTCCCAAAACCATCATCAAGATATATATTCAAAAAGGTTTTCATACAAGTCATAATATTAGATGGGTTACAAAGTCTCAAAAGATCCTAATACGAATATTGAAGTCACGAACGAATCAAACCATATCATAACAAAACGATTCATGAGAAAAACCCTTACTGAAAAAGGGCAGAATATCTATACCTTATGAAACGCAAGCAAAAGGGAAAAAGAACACAAGAAAGAGGATCACTCCGACTTCACCGGATCTACATGAATTATAGTAATATATTACTTATACGCTCATTTAATATCATAACAGATTTTTAATGCTTGTTATCAATCACACCTTCATATTTAGGGTTTACTTAAGTTAAGTGATTAATACATAGGTTTAATGTTTCATAATTAAGGCATAACTTAATTAGGTTATAAATGTAATATCAAAATAGTTTTGCTCGAATATGGAATTCGGTTAGACTGAGTTAACGATCAAGACAAAGGTTTTATATGAGTTTCAAATCAATAATTAATCTAGTTAATGTTTAAGTGTGTCAAAACAGATTTTAGGTTTAGAATGCAAATCTGACTCAGTTTCTTATGAATTTATAGACCTATCAACTGAGCTCCTGAGTCTCTACAATTTTTATCTGTGGCTCCTACATATGTCTAGTACTTCCCCTAATTTTTGAAGATTTTATTACTACGTGCAAGTACCCTTTCAAAAATCATTTTCCCAAACCTGCCCAGAAAGATAACTGCACAGACACCCAGAAAGTTTGCCCTTAACAAACCCATTTTGATACTTCATAAAAATCTACCAAAATTCAAGTAAGCCATATACATCTTAAAAATTATGCCTTTCAAATGATAACTCTTAATTTCCTTATGGTTTTAAAACTAAAAATCAAAAATACCAACTGATTTTCAGACATCCAAAATACAGTTTTGACACTTGAACTCCCAAAAATCAAAAGACTACTCTCCCGACCTCCAAAAATTTTGAAATTTGATATCCAGATAGCACACATCCTGAATTTGTTTTAGCCTAAAAAATCTTGCAAAAACCCGTTTGTATCATTAACTTATGACCCTTGCAACACGACCCAAAAATCCTGGACAGCATGCAGTTGAGACAGAAACAACCCTAACCTAAACCCTTTTTAACCCATTCGACCCATCATAAATTCCTAGGGTTTTCCAGGTTTTATTTAACCATAATTAATGTCTTATTAATGAGCTTATTAGGGTTTCCATATCAGATCTAGGGTTGAATGTTTAGGTCCAACAAAACAGAAAATCATGGGTCGATGCATACCATTTTAGCCAAGTTATACTCATGATTTCATGTGATGTTATTACCCATGTTTAAGGATGGACAAAACAGCAAACATAGCAGTTATACGAGTAGATTAGCAAGTTATTTTTATGATTTCATATGGCGTATTCAAGTGTGATAATGGGTTAACGGACAACAACATTAAAACAGATCATACGAATAGATTGACATGTTAACTGATTAGGTTTTAGGTTTTATTAAATTCAGATTAACATACATATGTGTGTGTCGAATTGAATAAGAAACAAGAGTGATTATGTGGTACCTTCTGATGTTAACGACACAAAGAGAACAAAAGAACAAGAATAGGAACACCATGAATCAAAACCCTAATACCACGAATCAATACCACAGCAGCCATCTTGCACACCACGAATTTACACCAACAGTAAAACCTTTCAAAGCACTCGATCTAAGAGAGAAACAATGGCAGGACTTGTGTGTTTTGTTGATTCGTATGAAGAGAGGAAGAGAGAAAAAGAACCGATTATTTTAGGAGGGTATTAGAAAGGGAAAATCGTGTTTTGCTATATTGCAAGCCGTATAAAGTTTTTAAGAAGGGAATATAAACATATATATATATTTTTAATTGAAAACGATATTTGCTTGTTCTTATCTAATAAAAAAATGTGTGATGCAATTGTATAAGGATCAGATTTGGTCTTAACACTTAAACGTGTGATATTTTACAAAGGATAGGATGGTGTGTCTTTTAAGTTATAAAGGTTAGGATAGGATTTATCTTTTGTGTCTTTATTTCATAATCATATAACATATATTTTAGGTTTATTATGATTTATTCTATAACTTAGGTAAAATTTCAAATTAGACGTAAAATTGAGAATTCAGAATTTAGGGTTTTACATAGCATCATGTTGACGCGGTTTCTTGGGTAATTTCATGATAAGATCCATAGTGATCTTTTCCCTTTTCGACATAGAAATCTCGAGAGGTTGTAACTTACCATAAGGTTGCTAATGTTCTGACTTAACTTGGAGGCAAGTAAGACACTGTTCGACATACTTTACAATACCTCTTTTCATACTTGGCCACCAATAATATGGTTTAAGATTATAATACATCTTGGTGGCACCTGGGTGAATGGAATATTTTGACTTATGAGCCTCGTCAAGCAACAACTTTTTGAACTCTTTATTATTTAGTATCCATATTCTAGCGAAGCGTGTTCTGAGTCCTCGTGAGTCCACAACTAAGTTGTGTACCTGAGCCACGAGCCGTTCTGAATTTACATCACCATTTTCCGATGCTTCATGCTGAACTAATTTAATATGCTCATAAAAGTCTGGTTTAACTAATAAGGAGTCGTGCTTTGACTTACGGCTCAAGGCATTTGCTACAACGTTGGCTTTCTCTGGATGATAAAGGATTTCACAATCATAGTCCTTGACTAGATCTAACCAACGTTGTTGCCTCATATTGAGGTCACGCTGATCAAAGAAGTATTTGAGACTTTTATGGTCGGTAAAGATCTTGATATTTACTCCATAAAGATAATGCCTCTACAGTTTTAAGGCAAAGACTACTGCTGCTAGCTCTAAATCATGAGTAGGATATTCTTCCTCATATGTCTTAAGCTGTCTGGAGGCATAGGCGATGACTCGACCTCTCTGCATGAGAACACAGCCGAGACCATTGGAAGATGCATCACAATAAAATTCCAGGTCATCATTGCCTTTTGGAAATACTAAGACTGGAGCCTGACTTAACTTCTATTTAAGAGTCTAGAAAGCGACTTCCTGATCCTCATCCCACTCTAATTCTGCATTCTTGCGGGTGAGCTTAGTGTGCGAAGAAGCAATCTTTTCAAAATCTTGGATAAAACGGCAGTAGTAACCTGCAAGTCCAAGGAAAAATCTAATTTCTGTGGGGGTTTTGGGTCGCTTCCAATTCATGATGGCACTGATTTTAGATGGATCTGCTTTAATGCCTTCATTATTTATGACATGCCCGAGAAATTGAACTTCTCGGAGCTAGAACTCACACTTCGAGAACTTAGCATAAAGCTTTTCTCGTCTTAACATACTGAGGACTTGGCGAAAGTAGGTTTCATGATCACTAGCTGATTTGGAATAAATCAGGATATCGTCAATAAAAACAATAACTGACTGATCTAACATCGGATGACAGACCCGATTCATTAGGTCCATAAATGCTGCTGGGGCATTCGTCAAGCCAGATGGCATAACTGTAAACTCGTAATGCCCATATCTGGTCCGGAAAGCTGTTTTTGGACTGTCCTCTTCCCGAACCTTTAACTGGTGATATCCTGATCTAAGATCTATTTTTGAAAAGAAGCTTGCGCCCTGGAGCTGATCAAATAAATCATCAATCCTAGGAAGAGGATAACGATTTTTGATGGTAACTTTATTGAGCTCTCGGTAGTCAATGCACATTCACATACTACCATCTTTCTTTTTGATAAAAAAGAACTGGTGCTCCCCACGGGGAACTACTAGGGCGAATGAAGCTCTTGTCTAGCAGTTCTTGTAACTGCTTCATGAGTTCCTGCATTTCTTATGGAGCAAGTCTGTAGGGAGTTTTAGCAATAGGGGTACTCCCTGGAATAAGATCAATGCGGAACTCTACTTGTCTATCAGGCGGTAGACTTGGGAGTTCCTCTGGAAAAACATCAGGAAATTCCTAAACAACTGGAATTTCATTAAGGTCTGGAACGGGTTTCTGAATATCGACAACATGAGCTAAATAGGCTTGATAGCCATATACCAAGTATTTCTTGGTTCTAGCATAAGTACAAATAGCAAGGTTAGCCTTCTTATGCTCGCCATAAATGATTACTTCTCCCCCACTTGGGGTTCTGAGTCGGACTAGCTTATGTCGACAAGAAATGATAGCTTCATTAGTGCCGAGCCAGTGCATACTGATAACTACGTCAAGCTCTCCCATAGGGATAGGAATTAGGTCGATCGAATACTTTTCATTACTAATTTCTATTTCACAGTTCTGAAAGACATCAATTACACGTATCACTTCGTTATTAGCTACTTCCACATCTAGTGGTGGCTTAAGCTGACTAATTGGAACAGAAAATCTCCGACTGAACCTTTCGGATACAAAAGATCTATCTGCACCAGAATTAAATAGCACACGAGCAGGTAATAGATTCACAAAGAAGGTACCTGTTACAACGTCGTATGATTCTTTAGCTTCATCCACAGTCATTTGATGAACACGGGCTGGTGGTCTATGTGGTCTTTGGACAGTAGGAAGGCTAGGGGCTCCTGAAGATCTAGTAGCTGAAGGCGCCCCACGCCTATCTGTGTTCCTCCTAGGTTCTTGTTGACGCGGAGGAGGAGGTCTGACATTTGGACAAGACTCCGCCGTGTGATTTGGCTGATAACATCTTTGACAAACCTGTACTGGATTACGAAAATCTTTACTAATATGACCAGGCTCACCACAACTGTAGCAGGTCTTGCTACCTGCACGCCATTCCTCTGGGTGAAACCTTTTACAATTCGCACACTATGGAAAGCTCCTACCCCCCGTGCTAGGATAAGGAACATTCGGATTAACTTTCTTCCGAGACGAATTAGCCTGCTCCATCTTTCTCTTAGGAGGAATCTCTTCCTCTTTCTTTGTTTCTTGTTCTCGCTCTAAAGCTGCATTCATGAGCTGATCCATGTTTTTCCAATCCCTGGCTGAAATAAACTGACGGATATCTTTTCGAAGCATATCCACATAATGTTTCATAAGCAACCTTTCATCATTAGCATATTCAGGCAGAAAATGTGCTATGTCAAGGAAAGTCATGGAAAAATCATGTACTGACTCTGTGGTCTGGCGAGTGCCCAAGAAATCTCAGCGAATCTTGTTAAGTTCTGCCTCTGGAGCAAAGTTCTGAAAGAGTAATTCCTTGAACACCTTCCAAGTCAAATTCCTAGTAATTTCTGGTGTTTTTGATGAAAGGGTCCAATTCCACCATGATTTAGCCCGATCGCGAAGGAGATTAATAGCAAAATTAACCCAACGTTCCTCAGGGCACTTACTGGTGGCAAACGCCCCTTTAACATCCTGGATCCATCTATGGCATTTAAAAGGATCCTGTTCTCCCGAGTAAGTCGGGGGCTTGCAAGCTATGAAGTCAGTATAAGTAACTTCCTTAGTTGGCGCGACTCGTGCTGCCAGCTTCCGATCAAGTTTTGTCGTGATAGTCTGAGCTATGATCTTACTGAGACGTTCTGTATAAAATGGTATAGCTACTTCCTGTGCCTTGACTACTTTTTGAGATCTGTCTAGCCATAACCTCAGAAATAGGAGCATTATCATGCTCATCTATTTCTGGTGGATCGGGGGTTGGCTCCCGATCATCCTGTTCCGGTATGTCTACATGAGTCGGCCACTCAGAGCTTTCAGGAGGTATTTCAGCCATATCTACGTTGAAAGTTAAACATATTGCACGATAAGGGAATAATAATAGTCACTGTAAGATTCACAATGTATAGATTTTTATATTTCTGAGGCTAATATTACTACCGGGGTTCATTCCTTTAGTGTAACATAATACCGGTAAGTTCCCGTTATGTGACGCGATTATTACCACGTTGGCCAGGCGTCGTAATAATTCCATCAGATAACCAAGTCCTTACCATTACCATATGTAGGATATTGGATATCATAACACAAGGTCGGATTGATGTATAAGCCGAATCTAGAGAGAGAAATTGGGATATTCTAGTGAGAGAAAATGAAGTTGAATGATTAAGAATAAATGAACATCCAACCCTTTCCCTTGGGTGGGAAAGGGTATATATAGTTACACATAAAACGCCCCACATGGGCTGTGGAGTGAGCTGACAGTGGGTAAAGACCCGACCCACTTCCACAAATATTACTATGACTAAACTAGTATTACGATAACTAAACTAATACTAATAAGCCTACGAGCTAACTTAATGCTAATAGATACTCGGGGTGACCGAGTCTTTCATATGAATATTTAATGTTCCTTTGGCATATGTGATCTTTCATATGAATACTCGGGGTCACCCAAGAAAATACACTTTGAATTCTAGCATTCTATTACATGACAGTAAATTCCTAGCTCGTAGTCTTTTGATTCTTCAAGTTCAGCACACTTTGTACTTCAAGCAATGATCGTGTGATTAATGTTCCTTTGGCATATGTGATCTTTGAGCATTCTTTGAGATCATCAGCCACCGTAAATCTCCAAGTCATCCTTTGTAGCATTGCCTTCATGTGTAGTAGTGACCATCGGACCATCATGCTCACACTTTTCTGGATCATGAAACTTTGTATCAGAGTTGCGGAAGCATTGTTGTAGATCTTTTACTTATCATGATTTCTTTAATTGTGAGTGTGAAGTGTGAGCATGAGGTTATGAATTGACATCTCATTGGCCATCAGTTGCCACCGTCGGGTATTCCTGCAAACAACAGTTAGCAATAAACAGACAAAAGTTTCTTTGTTCACTTTCGTTGAATAAGGTTGCAAGAACCACGGTTCCCCGTTGATCAGTATAAATACTGCCTGTGATCAGGTATAATTCCGAAGAATCTCTTTGACAGGGTTTCGCAGCTGTACTAGCCGTTCTCAAACCGGAACGTCTCAAAGTAGACAAAGCACGGAGTGAGTGAATCAGTGAATTAGGATTCACTGATTAACGAGAAATTGATTTGAAAAACATTCTCGTATTACTGAGTAAAGAGTTTTGTAATACGACGAAAGTTTTGTGAACAAAATCATGTTTCAATCACTAATACTTTTGTTTGAAAATTTATGCGCAGTCAATGTGCTCGAAAACAGTTGTTGAGCACATCGAAAGGTTTTTCCAAAAGTATCCGTCAATTCATCTCCTGTAACACGTTTGATTCAAATGCGAATCGCCCCATCATTTTTTCCAGTTGTCACTAGTTTGATCCATGAAGGATCTCACATGTCACCTACCAAGAGCTTGTTTGATGTTGGCTCTAGAAGAATTTCCATCTTCATTGTGAATACTTTACGTATCACTCGGATATTCTGGCAATACCACAAGGATAATGCGTAGGACTCTTAATATATGTTTTCTTACTTTTCACGGTGTATGAAACAGCAAGCATATTGGAAATTTGTCCTAATGAGATTTATGGATGATCTCTTGGCTCTAGACTCAATAGTGCGTTTTGATTTAGTGATCGGAGGCTGGAGAGGACTGCCACCTTTTCAATATCGTCTAACTTGGAGAGAAAAAGACGATAGAAATGTATTGATCTCCGTGACAAATGAAACAAGAGTCCTTTGAGGGACCTTGAGTGGCTAGGGAGGGTTGTGCAGCGTATCACTGGGTCCATGATACTTGTCTTCAATGTCAGCAATCAACTAAGTGATTCTGACAGCATATGTATTGACCCGGTTTCTGCCTAAAGTGTAAGGAGAGCTTCTTTATTTTCACCCTTTATCTTTACATTTCTTTTTCATTCTTCAACCCTTCAGCGCTTACCGAGACTTCATGACTAGTACCTCATTGGGTTTGTTCAAGTACTAGCTCCATCTTAGTCGGCACTCTTCCCTTATTCTCACATTGTTCCTTTTTTTTTTTTTTTTTTTTTTTTTTTTTTTTTTTTTTTTTTAATCATACCTAAGGACTTCTACACTAACTAGTGGATTGTCCCTGGGTAGATCCCTCCGGCTCTGGCGGGATCGTGGGAACGAATACCTAACCTTATCATCCTTATAACACCAATAAAGTAAATGCAAGGTCGGTCTTGTGGTACTGTTCTCTCCGCCTTAAAACCAATTGAAAATTAATCAAGGTACTTGTGATATTTGATATCAAAGCATTTGTACCTTAATTGTTTTTGATCTTTCAGAAATGCTCCCCCTCAACATGTGCATCGGTATTCGAAATTGTTTAGCACATGGAGGGAGGAGTGCCTGGTTGAGTCTTCAACGATCACTTTTTATCAGATTTCATATTTAAATCACATTCTCTCCCCCGATCAAAAATTTCAAACCTTTTGAGATTTGGGATCTCAATTGATTTAAATAAGTTTAAAAAATTTAGGAGAAAATGTGGTCTGATTCAATATGAGCTGATAATGGAACATTACAAAGCTCCCCCTCAATCAATGAGGGAGAATGTTAGTGTCAGGTATATGATAAGTTTGAAAGATATTTTAATGAAACTCATACACTGACACATAACAACAAATTTTATTCACTTGCTTATTATGTACAAAGTGGCGTGTTTTGATGATATAAAATTTTGAAATCACTCTCCCCCTCAATCGATGACCCGTTTTCTATTTAAAGAGCTGTAGTCATTGATTGAGTGACAAATTTTATGAAAAACTTCAAGTCCGATTGATTTCCAAAAAAATTCATGGTACCACCAAGTTTAGCACAAATACTTTCCTAAAGTATCATAGATGGAAAAGTATTTGCGATGTAAAGAAGACTTCTCTTCTTATACGAGAAATGATGCACTGAAACGTACATCAAGTCTAGGGTGAATGGATGTAAAGTAATCCACGCCCGGGAGAAATTAATCACCCGTTGACAGGAACAGCCGTCTTTTTGGCGACGTGCTTTCCCCATAATGAGGAACGGGTTGCAGTCTGAAGTAACTGCAAGCCATTTAGGCATGTTTTGAGAAACAATTTGAACTTCTGCTTGAACTTCATTTAAAGACCCGTGTCATTGTTGATTGACATTTCTAGGACCGTAAATGTTATCGATACCAGAAGACATGCCTTGAAAAACTATTTTTGGAATTTTCTATTTTTCTGATTTTTATGGTTTTTGTTAGGTTTAAGATATGTACAGCGTGGAAAATCTTTTTGAGTTTTTATGATTTATATATATACAGAGGATACATGAAGAATTACCACCTCTATTCTTCCTTAGATAGATAAGTGTTCAATCTGATTGTTTGCCACCGAATGGTATCGTATTTCCATGTGCATCAAAGTAGCACCATATGGCATGAGTTTGTAGTTGACTTCTTGTCGAAGCAGGTCGAGAAGGATTGCTAATTACATTTTCCAATGGATGAGCCTTTGACCACTTGCTGATATAATCAAACGATTGATTGAGCTGATGAGAATTTGATCGAATGACCCTTTGTGAAGATGATTCTCCAGAACTCGGGTCTGGAGTAAGATTATGGAGGAGGGGTTCATTATCAATCTCGGGAGGTAGAATTCCATGAATTTGTTCTTCAACACCTTGATGAATGACTAGAGATATAATTTCATGAGTTGTTGGAGAAGTACTAACAGATTGTACTTCTTGAACCATTGTGGTTCATGATAGAGTACCGGTGGTATCAGTAGATATCTGTGCATCAGCGGGAAACATAGGAGATACAACACTTGATGGAGCTGAAAGTATTCTTCAAACCAATGGTTGAAACAGTATATCTTCTTTCTTCATGGACGGTGGAACATATAGTGTTGAAGAAACTTGGTTTGCACGACTCCTAAACTGATGTATTCAGGACCTGTATGACCATTTCTCAAACATCAATCAACATGTAGTTTATTCACCCTTCTCCCCCTCAAAAATTGCATATGACTGCCATTTTTGATTGAACGAGTGAATAAGAATACCATCAACGGTAAGTAGATCCACTTGATGACTGACATTTAGTTTATTCACACTTCTCCCCCTCAAAAATTGCATATGACTGCCATTTTTGATTGAACGAGTGAATAAGAATATACTCCAATGTACGTTGATCCACTTGATGACTGAATGAGCATGGGAAGAGCATGAGGCCTGTTGATGAGAATGGTCATAAACAAGAAGATTTCTCTTCTTCCGAAGATAAAGCACACTTAAGCGTACACCTTTCTTTTCTTTGAGGAACGGGGCCTGGAGTGTTTTCAGCAAACACCATTTTGTTGTTGAAGAACGAGGCCTGAACTGATGTGAACATATGTCATTTATCGTTGAAGATCGAGGCCTGAAATGATGTGAACAGACGTCATTTGTCATTGAAGATCGAGGCCTGAACTGATGTGAACAGACGTCATATATCGCTGAAGAACGAGGCTTGAACTGACGTGTTCAAACGTCATTTGTGATTTCCCCTCAAATGTTGTGAGCATCCTGAGTCCAAATGTCAAAGGACAATCTGTACGACCTGCATTTGAAAACAGACGAAAATAGAAAGTTTGGAGTGCCGGATCCCCAATTTAAGTTGGGGTCCAGTTGGTTAGTGGGAATAGGAGCATCATTTTCCTGAGTCTCAGGAGAAGTTGGAATGCTAGTGGAAGTACCCTTTTTCTGTTTGTTTCTACGTTGGTACATAGTTAACGATGTATGAGGATTGTTACAAAATCTCTCAGTGATGACACTTTCACTAGTACTAACGTGTTTGGGTTGTATTAAAGGCACCGTTTCGGATTTAGTAGACCTAATTAAAGGGCACTGTTCTTCTACAGGGAATTTCCTTCCAGTTGGCTTTCATTGACGTACAACCACTACTTTAGACTTAGTTATCCTGGTTAAAGGGCACTGTTCTCCTAAAGTGAATTTCCTTCCAGTGGGCTTCCATTGATAACCAACATTAGCAAACATATTTCCTGTTGCTTTCCAAGTTTGCTTGACATGCTTGGCTCTCCAAACTTGCTTGACAGGGATTTTGTTGGATGACTTCAAAAATTTCTCAGCACATTTATCATGATTACCCGAAATTAAACATTCATTACATGTTTTGCAGAGTGAATTAGGATTCGAATTATGATTCTTTTTGTTCAAAACAAACTTATTATTCCTCATGTGGTCTTCTACTTTCTTCTTAGGAACACTTTTAGCTGATGAAGTCTTATAATTCTTTATATTTCTCCTAGGTTTTGACTTGCTAGCTTTAGTGTCACTGTTAACTCCTGTAGAAGGACTGATGGGAATCTTAGTCCTTTTCACTTTAAGTTGCTGAACTTGTTTTGATGTGTTGGGATCTGAAGTATCCAAGGGTGCCTAAAAGGTTACATGCTTGTTCTTAGTCATTGAGGATGATGCAATAAACCTATCTCGCTTGTTATCAATCTTAGGACCTGTGCCAATGACGTATTCTAAGAGTTCCTGAGATCGTTTAGTGAGGAAGCAGGCATCTACAACTGCACTATCAAGTGGTTTATCTATCATATCCTCTTCAACGATCTCACGAAGGGTATCAAGGCTATCCTTAAGGCGAGTGAGATATACTTGATGGGCAGACCTATTGTTCCTAAAGGGAAGTGGAATAGGCACAACATCAATTGCATACTTACTATAAGCAGAAACCTTTGGAACAACATTATCACTAGTGATGATAGGCATTTTCCCTTTCACATGATTCTTTAGATTCTCAATCTCATTAAGCAAAGAAGTTATTTTTTCATTGGTTTTATCATGTGTGATTTTAATCGAATCATATAACTCTTTGTAACGCTGTTTCACATTTGAATTTTCAGCTTAAAACCAATCATTTTCATGTTGTAATTTATTGATGGTATCTTGATAGTGAAAATTCTGAGAATCTAGAGACGATGGTTTATGGGCGCCAATCACATCACTCTTATTCGATTTTAATTGGGCAATTTGGGCCCTCAATTTTCGAATCGTGTTAGTGTGAGCTTGAATTTTTTTATCTCGTTTGCTTAATTCAAAATATGCATCAAATTCAGGAGCATCCATAGATGTCTTTGCATTTGAAATTTTGGTTCTTTCTTCTAAATGTTGATATTTTAATTGCAAATTAAGATTATCAACCTCTACTTTTGAAAAATGTCTGACCATGTTATCATGGTCATCGTTTTGAATTTTCTCATGCAATTTTAAATTCTCCCCCTCAAGCTCAACAACACGATTCTGGGAAACATTCAATGCAGTAGACAACTCATGAAATTGACAAGCAGTTAATGCAGAATCAGTAGCAGTATAAAATACATCCTATGCAATATATCTAGCAATCAAATTCTCATTGGTGATGAGAATATTCTTTCTTTTAATCTCACTACATTTAAGATCAATCGCATTTTGTTTCCCTATGTTTTCCATATCTTTAAACACTCCTTTCATATCTTTTAATTCACTTTCAAGGGTTTTTTGCATGCCCTCAAAATGTTCTTTGAGAAGTTTAAAAAATGGAATGACCTCAGTTAAGTAGCACCGTTTTGTTTGTTCAAAGCCCCTTTCCCCTTTAGTAATTCCCGTTGGTGTAATTCTCTTCTTACTTGTTTTATCGAAATCAGTAAATAGCTGAAAAATAACATATATGCTAATTAGAGTTTTACATTCTGTGGGAAGAGTTAACGGAACTAAGTGCATGGGTGTATTGGGTGGGTACACCGTTGCTGCAGCTATCTTTCTAAAGGGTGGAGTTTTGGCTTGAAGTTCTTTGGCTTTCTTTTTTTCTAAGTCTAAGGACCAAAATATTTGTTCTGGGGTCAACTTAGTTTGAGGCACAAAAATAGCTAATCGGTTCGCCTCATAGTAATCATGGGGTTTGATTATGACTCGATTTGCTATACATTTGGGATCTTTCATTTTCTCAGTCAACTTTTCTCTATTTATTACTTCTATCTCATTAGTCTCTTCAAGTGATGACACATCAGGAGGGGCATGACCAGGCTTAAGTAGTTCATTTCCATCATATAAGGAAGGTTGGGCTACTTTAGCACTCCTAAGGAAAGCTAATTTAGGTTCACCTACATTCTTTTCACTATGTTCATCACACAACTTTTTATGCTTTTGAATCATTTGAGCAGTTTGTCTGGTCTGGTCTTGTGCGCACAACTTATTTTCAATCTTATTCTTTAACGTTTTAAGTTTGGAAAAATCATTTAAGAGTTTTGTTTCTTTTTCTTTGAAATCATGTTTTAGTGTAATTACACTTTCATGGATCTCCTGTTTTTGTTTAACAGTTTGATCAAGTTGTTTTCGTAAAGAATATAACTCCTTTTTCAATGTTTCTTCCCTTAAATTACGTTCTGTTATGAATGTACGCATTTGACTATCCATTTTCTGCTCACGTTCAGTTAGCTCAAATTTTGCACGTTGTTCATATATGGCCACCTGATCTTTATAGATGTTAAGTCTAGTGGTCAAGGTGTCATCAGGGATAATCGCAGTGTACTCATGCAACTCATAATCATCATTTATAACAGAAGATGCACAACTAGGTACAACAGACGCTTCGTTGTGTTTCACGTGTTACACATTGTTCATAGCAGTATCTGACTCAACAACGTTTGTCTGTGGCTGATGAAGCTCTTTCTCTTGAGAATTCGAGCACACAAAGTCCCTATTGGCACTAACATACTCAAACACGTTTATCTGTTGTACATCTTTGGGAATCTTTTGTTTGTCAATCATATTGTACAATCTGAGTACCTCAGATATAGCAGAATCTGAAATAGTAGACATGATGTAAACGTGCACGGGATTTTACAATTCTATGATTTAAACCGAGAAATAGATTCTTTCGCGGGATTTTACAAAAATCAAGAATAAACCGTGATTTGATTACTTGAATGTGTTATGATGAAAGTTTGGATCGATAATGATTAGTGATTGTATGTTAGGAGTGGTGATTTGGTTTTGGTTGATGCAAGTTGTTATGGTGAAATTTTGGTCTGAAAACTTAAAACCTCAATAACTTCATTCCGGAGGGGATTTGGGCCTCGAAAAATTCATTTCACAACTTCGTGGTAAAACCTCACAATATTCAGGCTGTTCCGGTCGTTTTGAAAGGTATTTCGCTGAAAACAGAGTTACGGTTCAAAAGTTATGGCCGTTTGAAGTTTTGACGTAAAAAGTCAAATTTAGTCAAACCGCAAGAGACAAACCGCAATGGCAAACCGCAGGGAGCAAATCGCAGTCGTCAAAGGCAAGTCGCAACACTCAAAACGCAACAGAAAAACCGCAATTAGCAAAACGCAACACCCAAATCGCAAAAGCATATAAAAGTCTTCAGAAGCAAAACGCAACTCTCAAACCGCAATGCCTAATCGCAGTGCCAAGTCGCAATCCCAAATCGCAACTGATCAAATCGCAACTAGTCAAATCGCAACAAGTCAAATTGCAGTCACCCCTGATCAAACCGCAAGAGGCCAAATTGTAACAAGACCAAATCGCAAAAGTCAATCTGCAGAAGTCGAAACGCAGAGTCTTGGTTAAACCGCAATAGGAAACAGACAAACCGCAAGAGGCCAAAAGGTCGCTTTCACCCACTTTTGTCGTTTTCCCTTTTAAGCTACAAACCAAACTGCAGTTCTGGACCAAGGCAAATCGCAACAGACAACTACCCTTAATATCACAAACCGCAACCAAGAACACTTTACCGAGAACCAAATCGCAGTGAAGAAAAATTCTTCAAACTTCCAAGAAAAACACCGACTGAGCCGTAGATTAGCAAGAAACGATACTAGAGATATTTGTAAACATGAAAGTACAAAATCTTAACAAGTTTAACCACAAACAAAGCTCAAGCTAGGATTTTCTTGGCTTTACAATTCGAACCTCAAAAGAATACGAAAAACACCAAGAATGAACCACAAATCCGAGAACATACAATCAATCTAACCAAACCATGGCTCTTGATACCAATTATAGGATATTGGATATCATAACACAAGGTCGGATTGATGTATAAGCCAAATCTAGAGAGAGAAAGTGGGATATTCTAGTGAGAAAAAATGAAGTTGAATGATTAAGAACAAATGAACATCCAACCATTTTCCTTGGGTGGGAAAGGAAAATGAAGTTGAATGATTAAGAACAAATGAACATCCAACCCTTTCCCTTGGGTGGGAAAGGGTATATATAGTTACATATAAAACACCCCAGATGGGCTGTGGAGTGAGCTGACAGTGGGTAAAGACCTGACCCACTTCTACAAATATTACTATGACTAAACTAGTATTACGATAACTAAACTAATACTAATAAGCCTACGAGCTAACTTAATGCTAATAGATACTCGGGGTGACCGAGTCTTTCATATGAATATTTATATTCCTAACACCATACTACACTAAATTTAAGAATACTAGTAACATGATTAACATATAATTAACGTATGCTGTACTAATACTTATACTATATAATAATGCGGAAACGTGTCTAATACTATAGGTCCCACAGAGCCTAGGTTTAATTCTAAGTACCCATCTACAGTGGATACCTAAATCTCTTAAACCACAGCTCTGATAACAACTTGAAACGCCCAGCTAAGTTTCTTTTTTTCTTTTTTTTTAAATACATAAACTAATTTAATACAACACCAACACTTATATTAAAACATAAAAACCGTACATAACATATATCATTCGCCTTGACCCGCACATGATCAAAATGGGTCAAATGGGCAAGAATGACACTATGCCAAACACCCCTTTAAACTTAAAAAGTCTACATAACTACTTGTTTAGTACACAAAAGTGAGTTATACAAGTTGACACTCGACTTAATAACCTAGGGCATTTCCCGGTAAGAGAGCGTGTAGGGAAAAAGGCTCCATACCGAAGTATTTCACCGAGGTCTAGTTCTCGGTCTTCGTACCCTTGGTTGCACTACCACTAGCTTCACCTATAATGAACATAACGAAGCAACGTAAGCAAAACGCTTAGTGAGTAAACATATAAAAGTATGAAGATAACATGGCATAATACCAATGTTGCTCCGTGATTCAATGAATACTTGCTTTTGGTCTTGTACTAGTCGTCCACTTAGGACGCTATGAACCCGCCTTGGTTCATTATAACTAGAAATCTTCTAGTCGTCCATTAAGTACGTCTCAGTCACATATTTCATGACTTTGAGTCGTTTATACACACTGATCATCCACAAAGGATGTCTAAGTCCCATTATATGAGATGAAACACTAATAAAGGCTCGGTCATCCACTAAGGATGTCTAGGCTCCATTTCGGAGCATGTCATGACATAATAACATGTGTCATCCACTTAGGACGTCTACACCCTTCCTTTTGGTCATAATGCATATACTTATGAAAATCGTCCACTAAGGACGGCTGATTTAGCTAGGTCGTCAACTAAGGATACTATACAAATAATATTGTAATATTTAAGCTAAAAATGCTTAACTAAATTCAAACGGGTCATTTGGGGATATTTTGACCCGTCTAACATATATCACACATAAAAATTCCATATGTAAGTCATTCAAGCACATAATGTATAATTATAACACCATAAACTCGTAACACAAGTATATTATGTGAACATGAACGGGAGCACCACAAATAGAATGGCACATTAATGAGTTATCAAAAACCCGTTTCTACACTTAAATATGTTACTCACCTCGAAAACGCTTGAATAGAACACGAGCTCCCTTAAAGATGTCCCCAGCTAACTCTTATAACCTAGGAACACATAATTTATATGGAACTTATTAGGAGCTTGATTAAGCTTACCATAGTAAGTACTAAGAGGGTGAATAAGCCATAAGGGGTGTTTGGTTCATGGCTTATATAACCAAACCAACACTATTTCTGAAAATTAACACCATAAAATGGTGTTATAACACCTAAATAAGATACCCATCATTTATCTAATCATTTATACATGATTACTAGGGTTCTTAGTGATTTTAGAAAATCACCTCATTACATAAACATGTGAAATTCTACAAAACCCCCATAATTGACATAAATGTTCAATCTTTAAGCACTACTCACCTAAAGGTAGCTCTAAAATTGACATAAATGTTCAATCTTTAAGCACTACTCACCTAAAGGTAGCTCTAAAACATAAATTCAAACCAAGATAAGATTTATACCTCGAATTGATTGATAGAAACCCTAGGAAACACGTTTCTGAGCTTATGTATAGTAATATCTTGTTCCAAACTTGCACCAAATTGACTTGGAATCAAAACCCTAGATCAAAAGAATGATGTGAGTGTGTTGTCGTGAGTTTTGGAGAAGGAGGGAGAATTCTCTAGAAATTGGGTTCCTGAGAATGAAGTATGATTGCTTATTAATATTTTTAAGTTTCACTTTTTAACAAGTTTAGTCCCTGGTTGTAGAATCATTGCAAGATTAGTCCTATTGACATTAGGCTTATTTCATGGGAGGTCCTTTGACTAACAAAAGTGTATAAAATAGTAATAAATCATTACCGTAAAACTTGAGGTGTTTGATGCGTGCGTATATCGTTGTAGAATAGATTATATTATCAATTTTTAAATTTATATTTAGCCGAGTTATCCTATAACACACACTAACGAACAGTGTACCCGATCAATGTAGCTAGTTGGTAAGTAGAGTGTCGAACACTAAGAGTGGAACGTTAACACCTAGATATCCATCAGTATTTTAATCCTAAGTTTGTTCTAATGCCGTAATCTAATGCAAGGGGGTTTTCAGCCTGAGAGACTGGCACGATTGTGTAGATTAAGTAAACAGTAAATAAAAGTAGAGAACGAATAAGCGAAGGGCCAACACGTACACAAATAGAAAACAGACACAGATAAGAGGTAAAGCCGATAGTAGGAAAACTTGTCACACGTTTAATTGCTTAGCTGTATAAGATGAGTGCTAAAATCTATTCTCTCTTAGTGGAGTCTTAGTTACAGGCGTGTAAACACTTAATGATTACTAGGTTTATGTATTATTTATCCCTTTTACAGGCTTAAATTAACTATGCAAATGATGTTAATGAAGTAATTGCGCGAGCCTACGTTGACAGGGCGCGATAAGTCCTAATATGTAATGAAAGCACATGCATAAAAAAAACAAATAAACATCAAATACTCTTTATAACATCTGGAAACTATTAAGTCTGATCAAATAGTGAAAAAGACACTAACTCAACCATTAACAGATTGCTAATACAAATAAACGAGTTTTCCTATGAATTAAAGTACTAGCAGGACCTTCTTACTGCTCTGAATTCTTCTTTTAGGTTGTGTCTTGTGCTTCTAATTCGTCTGTATTCTTCTCCTTAGGGTTTTTTGTCACACCGAATGTGGCTGTCAAATGGGATATTTATACTTTCTATCAGCAGGGTCGATACGGCGTATTTAGGTAACTTCGCGTGGGGTCCAAGATTATAATTTTCAGGAATATTCGTACACCGCCATAAGATACGGTGTACCTTCAGTCTTCATGCGGCGCATGTTCTTCAGTATCTTGGAGTAAAACAAGTCAGATCTTCTCATTAACCAAAGTTTCATATACGACGTATGAGATAAATTCATACGGCGCATGCTTCAAAGTTAGGCAATGGTCTTCATATTCATCTAAGTTTTTATGTACGACGTATCTGTCTAGAATGATACGGCGCGTTGGGAATTAAATGTTCTGAAGATTAGTACTGCTCAAGATATAACTAACAGTACTAACTGCTAAGTTAGTACCGCTAGTACAAAGAAGGTACTGCTAGTATATTCAATACTACTGCTAGTGTTGAAGATTCTACTGCCGCAAGAATACTACTACTAGTGTATCAGATACTGCTGTTGGAGTGACTCATACTACTACTGAATGGATAAGTGTCGCGTATACTACTGCTTGATGGATAAGTATGAAAAAGATATTTTGTGTATAAAAGTCAAATATATACGGTAGATAATATCTTAGATAAGTGTTCAGTCAACAAGTTGTAAACACAGAACATGTTGTATCATAGTTACTGACACACATAACAAGCAAGTAGTTGACAAGACTTATCCATATTGTAAAGATCTCCTTTGGACTATAAAAGGGAGATCTTAGCTAAGATTTTAAGCATGCATATGTTTAGAAAATATATATCTGTTAAGAACAAGAAGAAACACAAACATAGCAATCAGTCATAAGTCATAGAAACATAGAGATTCAAGGTTTTGTAACCCTAGTGATAGTGAAGATCACTCGTATTATTCTCAATAATATTGAATCGTTTGGTGTTATACTTTCTGTGTTCATTCTCCAATAACAAGCATCATTGTTCCATTTCCTGAAACCAATATCCTTCTAAGTGTGGTTAAGTAGATTCCGCATACTTAATCATATTTACTCAAAGTATATCATACACAAGTTATAAAGGACTAACATCCTCAGAGTGTATAAAAACATCCTCACAAGTGGTATCAGAGCGGGTTTGATACTTCTGATTTAGAAGAAGAAATGGACATGGAGACATCTCAAACTAATGTGGCTGCTAAGTTGCCAATGCTCAAGTAGAATGAGTTTGATATGTGGAGGTTAAGGATAGAACAATATTTCCAAGTGCAAGACTATACACTTTGGGAAATTATTGAAGAAGGAAACTCTTACAAGCCTACAACTACTACATCAACAGTTGAGGGTAAGGTGGTGACAACTGTGAAGATCAACCCAACAACTACAGAAGAGAGAGTTCTAAAGAAGAATGACCGCAAGGCAAGAAGTATGCTGATGATGACCATTCCAAATGATCAACTTTTGAATTTCAGCAAGTTCAAGGATGCCAAGACGTTGTTTGAGGCCATTGTTTCTAGGTATGGTGGGAATGAAGCCACCAAGAAGACCCAGAAGACTCTTCTCAAGCAGAACTTTGAAAAATTCTCTTCAACAAGCAATGAATCATTAGATCACATGTTTAACAGGCTTCAGAAGATTATGAGCCAACTTGCTATTCTTGGGGTGGATATACCTCAAGAAGATCTAAACTCAAAATTTCTGAGAAGCTTACCTGAAGAGTGGGCTATGCATGTTGTTGTCTGGAAAAACAAACCAGACATTGACACTATAAACTTAATGGATCTGTATAGCAACTTCAAGATTGTAGAACAAGATGTGAAGAAGACTGGAGGATCTGGTTCAAACACTGGGAACATGGCATTTGTGTCATCTCCTAGTAACTCAAATCCAGTTGAAGATGTGAAAGTTAATGTGGGAGTTAGTACTGCTAGTTCATCAAGCAGTACTATTTGTATTATGGATGAGAAAACATGTTGTGCCTTCCTAACAAGCCAGAATGATGGGTCTATGCTTACTCATGAAGACCTCCAGAAATTCAATGATGACGATTTAGAGGAAATGGACCTTAAATGGAAAATTTCTCTTCTTAGCATGAGGGCTAAGAAGTTCTATCAAAGAACAGGGAAGAAAATCACTATCAGCAGCAATGATACTGCTGGTTTTGACAAGTCAAAGATAGAATGCTACAACTGCCACATGATGGGGCACTTCTCAAGGGAATGCAGAAGACCTAGGCAGCAAGATAGCAAGAGCAAAGGTTATGGAAGCAAGTCCAAGTCTGTGGAGACCACTGAGCCAAACTCAAAAGCTATGGTAGCTATTGATGGCTTAGGATTTGATTGGTGATTTATAGCAGATGAAGAAGAAGCTTCGACGCAGATGGCACTCATGGCCTTCTCTACGCAGATGGCACTCATGGCCTTCTCTACTACTGATGCACAAATGATAGAACTAAGCAAAACTGAAAATAACTTGTGGAATCATAAGAGAGGTTTAGCTATCCTAGAAGCACAGATCATACACTATAAGACCAATGAAGCTACTTTTACTGATGCCAAAATACTTCTTAACAGGGAAATAATGTTTAGAGATGCTGAAATTAGATAGGATTAATAAGGCTAAAGAAAACATTCAATTAAGTGTAGAAACATTAGAATATGCCTCAAAGGGTGTAACCAACTTAATTGAATGTCAAGTGATCAACAAAGCCAAGTCTGGGTTAGGATATAAGAATGTCTCACCTCCTTACAAAGGAATTCCTGCACCCCCAGGGATAGACCTAGAACATACAGGCTTGTCTAAATTTCAACTACCAAAGTTAGAGTATGGTGTTAAGCCAAAAGAAAATATAGTTGTTAATGAGCCTGAAGAAGTAAGTTAACCCTTTAAGAGTTCAAGTGATACTTCACTTCCTAAGGACATGGTGTCCTCTGGTAGGAAATTAGATGGTCCAATCATTGAGGACTGGACATCTGATGATGATGAGGAAGACCAGGTTGTAGTTAAACCTGATGTTGTTAAAATAAAAGGAACAAGTGTTCCTAAAATGGTCAAAAATCATACTGTTAGGCCTAAAACAAATATTAAACATGTTAGGCAACCAGTGAGATATTGTGAACAATATAGAACCACAAACAAGCTTAAAGGTAACCAAAGAAATTGGAATGACCTCAAGTCTCACCAACTAGGTGATGACTTTGACTTCTATAACAAAGCTTGTTTTATTTGTGGAGATTTTGACCACCTTGCAGCATTTTGCAACCTAAGGATATCTGGGTATTCAAACCATAAGGTGAACTTAGAAAGGCCTCAGTTTCACTCTAATATTGCTAGAATGCCACCCAGAGCATGTTTCTTAAAGTCTGGCCCAAAACAAGTTTCTACTGCTAGACAAGCAGTTACTACTGCCAGACCATTTAAGCCTGTTTACCCAAAACCATTAGTTAAAGGTGCAAAAACAACTTTCAAACATGCACCAATAACTGCTAAAAGGCCTTTTCCAACAAGAGCAGTGATACAAAAACAAATTTGGATGCCAAAGGGTACTGGCAACATTAAATATACTGCTAGAGAAAAGAGGGCTAATGCTGAAAAGGCCTCAGCATGTTGGATTTGGAGACCTCTTAAATCCAATGGTGCATCAACTGTTCTCAAAAGATTTAATTACATTGATGCACGAGGCAAACTCAAGTCAGTAATGGCTTGGGTTCCCCAAGGAAACTAATCTCCTTAATTATGTGCAGGGACATTCACAAGCAGATGATGAAGATCAAGGATATTCAGATAGTGGGTGTTCAAGGCACATGACAGGCAACATGTCTTATCTTTCAGACTTTTAATCATTGGATGGAGGATATGTTACCTTTGGTGGAGGAATAGGAGGCATAATTACTAGTAAAGGTACTCTTAAAACCAGTAAATTGGATTTTGAAGATGTGTACTATGTGCAAGAGCTTAAGTATAACCTATTTAGTGTCTCACAAATGTGTGACAAAAAGAACAAAGTTCTTTTTACTGACACTGAATGTCTTGTGCTTTCTTCTGATTTTAAGCTACCTGATGAAAGTCAAGTATTGCTTAAAATTCCAAGAAAGGGCAGCATGTACAGTGTTGATATGAAGAAGATTATTCCTAAAGAGGCCCTTACTTGTCTTGTTGCAAAGGCCACATTGGATGAATCTATGAAATGGCATAGGAGGCTTGGTTACATTAATTTCAAAACCATAAATAAAATTGTCAAAGATGGTTTGGTAAGAGGCTTGCCTCAGAAAAGATTTGAAAATGACCAAACATGCGTTGCTTATCTCAAAGGCAAACAACATAAAGCCACTTGTAAGCCCAAGATTTTTAACTCTATTGATCAATTATTGTTTATGCTTCATATGGACTTATTTGGACCTACTTCTGTGAGTAGTATTAAGCATAAGAGATTTTGTCTTGTTGTTACAGATGAATATAGCAGGTTTACATGGGTTTTCTTTTTAAGTTCTAAGGATGAGACACCTAGCATTCTTAAGACATTCATTATAGAGATAGAAAACTTAGTAGACAAGAAAGTAAAAGTCATTAGATGTGATAATGGGACAGAATTTAAGAATAGAGTTATGGATGATTTCTACAAAGAAAAGGGCATTAGAAGAGAATTTAGTGTTGCTAAAACTCCTCAGCAGAATGGAGTAGCTGAGAGGAGAAATAGGACACTCATAGAAGCTGCTAGAACCATGTTAGCTGACTCTAAGTTACCTATCACTTTTTGGGCTGAAGCAGTTAATACTGCTTGCTATGTCCAGAACAGGGTTTTGGTTGTTAAGTCTCACAATAAGACATCCTATGAGCTTTTTAAAGGTAGAACTCCTGCAATACGATTTCTTAGACCTTCTGGATGTCATGTGACAATTCTGAATACCTTAGATCATCTAAGAAAATTTGATGGTAAAGCAGATGAAGGATTCTTGGTTGGATATTCTCTCAATAGCAAAGCATTTAGAGTATACAATTCAAGAACTAGGAGAGTTGAGGAAAACCTGCATGTGGAATTTCTAGAAAACAAATCCAATGTAGCAGGTGAAGGTCCCAAATGGCTATTTGATCTTGAGACACTAACCCAATCAATGAATTATGTGCCTGTTATTGCAGAAACTAATGATTTTTCAGGTTTAGAAGCTGATAATGCAACAAATGAGGTAGGGTTAGGAAAAGAGAAAGATAAAGATTATGTGATAATGCTAATATGGACAAGTGTGAATTCAACTTCAATGAATGATGAACCTTCTTCTGATGAAGCTAAAGAAGGTATTGAAGGTGAAAACAAGGAAGATGGAACTGAGGAACAAGAGAATCAAGTTAACAGTACTATTGATGATAGTACTGCTGAGACCCAACTTGATACTGCTAGGCCAAATATTTCTACTGCTAGGCCAAATGTTTCTACTGTTAAGCCACAAGTTTCTACTGCTGAGCCAATTGATCCTACTGCTGGCTCATCAAACTCAAATGACGCAGAATTCTCAGAAGATGAAGTGGATTTCAACAATCTCCCACCTCGTTATCAAGTTCCTTCTACACCACACACAAGGATTCACAAAGTCCACTCCCTGGACAATGTGATTGGTGATGCACAATCTGGAGTGAAGACAAGGAAGCAACATATGTCTTACAGACCAACAAGGGCTTCTTGATGCTCTTTATGCATCAAAGCAGCATGAGTATGCACACTCTTGCTTATTTGTATGTTTCCTCTCACAAACAGAACCCAAAAATGTCCTAAAAGCCTTAGATGATTCAAGCTGGGTTGAAGCTATGCAAGAGGAGCTTCTCCAATTTAAAATTTAGAAGGTATGGGTGCTAGTTGATTTACCCAAGGGTGTAAGGGTAATTGGAACCAAATGGGTCTTTAGGAACAAAAGGGATGAAATGGGCATTGTGATAAGAAACAAGGCTCGACTTGTAGCCCAAGGGTACACACAAGAGGAAGGAATAGACTATGAAGAGGTTTTTGCTCCTGTAGCAAGAATTGAAGCCATTAGACTATTTTTGGCCTATGCTTCATTTATGGGCTTCACAGTTTATCAAATGGATGTCAAGAGTGCTTTCTTATATGGTACTATTGAAGAGGAGGTTTATGTCTCACAACCTCCAGGTTTTATTGATCCAGAACATCCAGACAAGGTGTACAAGGTTGTCAAGGCTCTTTATGGCCTTCATCAGGCACCAAGAGCATGGTATGAAACACTGGCTTCCTACTTAATTGAAAATGGATTCCAAAGAGGCAAGATTGATCAGACATTATTCATCAAGAAGCACAAGAAGGATCTTTTGCTAGTTCAGGTGTATGTGGATGATATCATCTTTGGATCTACAAGGAAGGAGATGTGTTTAGAGTTTGAGAAACTTATGCATGATAAGTTTCAGATGAGTTCCATGGGGGAACTTACTTTCTTTTTTGGGTCTGCAAGTTAAACAATCAAGTGAAGGCATATTTATCAGCCAAGAGATTCTAAGGAAATTTCAGTTTGCTGATTCAAAAGTGGCAAGCACACCAATGGACTCTGAGAAGCCTCTTCTTAAAGATGTAGATGGAGAAAATGTGGATGTACACACATACAGATCTATGATAGGTTCTTTGATGTATCTCACATCATCAAAACCTAATATCATGTTCTCTGTTTGTGCTTGTGCAAGATTTCAAGTAACTCCTAAGGTTTCTCACTTAACAGCAGTCAAGAGAATCTTTAGATATCTCAAGGGTCAACCTAGGTTGGGTCTATGGTATTCTAGGGAATCACCTTTTGACTTGGTAGCATATTCAGATAGTGATTATGCAGGTGCAAGCTTGGATAGAAAGTCAACAACTGGAGGATGTCAATTCCTTGGATGTAGACTCATTTCATGGCAGTGTAAGAAGCAAACAATTGTGGCTACTTCAACAACTGAAGCTGAGTATGTAGCTGCTGCTAGTTGCTGTGGTCAAGTACTTTGGCTTCAAAATCAACTTCTTGACTATGGGTACAATTTCATGAACACTGTCATATATATTGATAATAGTAGTACAATTTGCATAATTAAAAATCCAGTGCAACACTCTAAAACAAAACACATAGAAATTAGACATCATTTTATTAGAGACTGCAATGAGAAAAAGTTGATTCAAGTGGTTAAAATTGATTCTGAACACAACTTTGCAGATCTTCTCATAAAAGCTTTTGATGTAGGTAGATTTCAATTCTTGGTAGCAAGTATTGGGATGCTTAATCCTTAAATGATTTAAAACTGTGTGATTTTGTATATAAATTAAGTTTGTACTGCTAGCATTGTCAATTGGTACTGTTATTAAAAAGTTTGTACTGCTAGTACAAATTTGGATTGTTTTGTTCATACTGTTAGTCATATGATAATTCTGCTATAAGACAAATGCTTTGAATTTTGTTTTCTTGGTTTTGGACTAACATTTTCAGGTCTGAAAATTTGAGCACAAAGGAAGTTTCAAGTGCCAAGTGTGAACAAGCAAAAGTTGGTAATTCAAGTTGCTAACATAATAGGTTAATGATAGTCAGAGTTTGGGAATTCATTAGCAAAGGTGTATACCTAAGTTAATAAATTCTTTAAAACTTCTCTCTTGAAACTTATTATGATATTTCATTTTGAATTAATGGCTTAGTTGATCAGATAGTAACTGACTCAACTCGCTTTCTATCATTTTATACTTTTTAGTATAATGAGCATGTCTAAGGACATCTGATACAAAGAACAGCGAGCAAATGTGAATCTAACACTTGTGTTAGAGGCAACAACTGCCACGAGCTGGAAACCCTGTCAAGAAAGCCCTTTGAATGGGTTTATCTATACACAGGCAGTTATTTATAACTGAACACATTGGTTCTCACACAACCAGAGGTTAATTTATACCAAAATATTGATTAAGTGTCTGTTATTACACTTAATCCCTTCCAAATGGTTGTTAGCAGTATGTTTTTTTTTTTTTCATTAAAAATCAAGTTCATTCTGCTAAGTCAAAAGTTTCTTAAAACATTTTGGATTCAGGGTGGCTCAGAAACCCATCTAATGATGGATTATGAGTCCATGCCCCATGATTCACCTCTCACAGGAGTTTACACACCTGGAAGTGATGAGGGCAGCAATGGCTACATGTACAACATTATCTGAAAAGGTGTCCTAAATGGAAGATGAACTCAAGAAATTTTAAAAGAAAAAGTTCAGATGATTGTGAGAGATCTTCCAAATAGGGGAGGAAGTTTAACCAAACAAGGGAGGATGAAAGATTGTGGATGTGTATGCTCAGAATCAGGGGAGGAAGTTTAAATTGATAAAAACAAAGGAGAAAGATTGTGGAGGAAGATTGCCCAAATTGATCAAGATAAAGAAGTGAATGAGTCTAGTAAAAGCATCATCATCTTGCATGCTCTTGTCTTTTCCCATACCTGGCTCAGCAGCAGTTGTTGTATCTCCTCCTACAATGGAAGCTTCGCCTTCAGAATCATCACCCCTATGTCTTTTGAGAAGCCAACATGTCTTATTATTCAGCCAATAATAAGAACAAGCTCCAGTTTCAGTTGATGAATGCTGGGAATAAACTCTTTCAGTTTCAGTTTCAGTTCACTACGTTTGTTCATCACCTGCATGGCTTGCTGAGAGATGACTTGACTTCTTGGATCGGTTACAGGGAATATAATATCAGGCTCCAAGCATCCAAGATACACAGCACCATTGCCTCTTATAATTCCTCCATCAAAGGAAATTGCACCATCTTTTAGGCAATGAATGGAGCCTAAGCAAGGTACTGCTAGTGTTAAAGACAAAGAAAATGGCTGAAGAGTTTCAAGCTAAAGAAAGAGCAAAGTACTCTCCAGAAGAACAAAATCATGTTATTGCTGAAAGTGATACACGGAAGGCAGATGAGTTAGACAGAAAGATATTTAATCCTGCAGAACAAAGGAAAGCTCAGATCAAGAATCTGACTATGTAGTGTTTGGAAGATCCTCACAATCCTCATTTAATTCAGAAGAAACTTGATGATTTGGGATAAATCACAAGTTTAGGGGTGGATTGTTGGGAATTAAATGTTCTGAAGATTAGTACTGCTCAAGATATAACTAACAGTACTAACTGCTAAGTTAGTACTGCTAGTACAAAGAAGGTACTGCTAGTGTATTCAATACTACTACTAGTGTTGAAGATTCTACTGCCGCAAGAATACTACTACTAGTGTATCAGATACTGCTGTTGGAGTGACTCATACTACTGCTGAATGGATAAGTGTCGCGTATACTACTGCTTGATGGATAAGTATGAAAAAGATATTTTGTGTATAAAAGTCAAATATATACGGCAGATAATATCTTAGATAAGTGTTCAGTCAACGAGTTGTAAACACAGAACATGTTGTATCTTAGTTACTGACACACATAACAAGCAAGTAGTTGACAAGACTTATCCATATTGTAAAGATCTCCTTTGGACTATAAAAGGGAGATCTTAGCTAAGATATTAAGCGTGCATATGCTTAGAAAATATATATCTGTTAAGAACAAGAAGAAACACAAACATAGCAATCAGTCATAAGTCATAGAAACATAGAGATTCAAGGTTTTGTAACCCTAGTGATAGTGATGATTACTCGTATTATTCTCAATAATATTGAATCGTTTGGTGTTATACTTTCTATGTTCATTCTCCAATAACAAGCATCACTGTTCCATTTCCTCAAACCAATATCCTTCTAAGTGTGGTTAAGTAGATTCCACATACTTAATCATATTCACTCAAAGTATCTCATACACAAGTTATAAAGGACTAACATCCTCAGAGTGTATAAAAACATCCTCACATGGCATATCTTCCTTCAGTTTAGTAGACTTTTCCAACTTGATTCATTTTGCTCCAATTTAAGTCCAAAATAGCTAACTTTTACCAAATGCTTGTTTATAATCGAGAATTACAAAAGTAAGCGATTAAGTATTGATTCTCATATAAAATAACATAAAACAAACGAATAACATAGGATAAATGCCAACAAAATATACTTATTTGATATCATCAGTGTTACATCTATATAGGCTTATTAGCTTATATGAGTTCGGCTTATATAACATAAGCCACAATTTTGTAGCTTATTTTGACAGTTATGGGCTTATATAACATTGATAATGATATATAAGCTCAAACGTGTGAAAATTAGCTACAAAATTTTGGCTTATGTTATATAAGCCGAACACAACTTATGTTATATAGGCTTAAACAAACACCCTCTATGGTCTAGATTAATCAATAATTTAAAAAAACCTACTATCATTTTTTTTAAATTAAAATATCTCGCAAACAATTAATCATTACGTGAAATTAATTATACTATCGCGATAAGAATTAAATTATTTTTCTATAGATAGGCACTTTTATATACTTTCGACGAACTCTTTTTTTTTTTTTCAAAATATCCGCCCAGAAAAATCACCTGTGATTTATTATTTTAAAAATCACATGAGAATTGTGAAATCACATGTGATTTTTAAACATCTAATTTATTAAATCACACATGATATTTAGAATAACAAATCACATGTGACTTTATAAATCACGTGTGATTTTCTGGGCAGAAATTTCAACACTAAAAAATAGTCGAAATTATATCAAAGTGCCCATCTATTGAAAGATAAAAATATTTTCGTTGCGATGGTGTATCTTTCGTAGCTTGATGATTTTCCGTTCGCAAGATATGTTGTTTAAAAAAAAGGTGAAAAATGAGTTTTTTTGTTTGATAAAAAATGAATGTCTAGGATTTACCCGTTTGATCTTTAGAAAAAATTGATCTTTGTTGATCTCACCTTTTACTGATATAAGTTTTGTAATGTTTTAAAATAGATATTCAATTTATATTCATGAAGAAAGACTTTTGTGGATACATGAAAACGACAAACTATTATAAAACTACTTTCACTATAATTTCTAGAATTTAATTTTCTTTAATTTGGTGTATATATATATATATATATATATATATATATATATATATATATATATATATATATATATATATATATATATATATAACACTAGACTTCAAAGCCCGCCCAATGGGCGGGCATGACTTTTAATTTTAGATTGATTTGTTTTGATCAATTTTAAATTATGCTTTAAGTTCGTTACATGGAACACAATAAAATATAAATACTTATATATAAACACAATAGAATATGGATAGTTTTGATCAATTTTAAATTAAGCTTTTATTTCGTTACATAGAAGACAATAAAATATAACTACTTATATAGAAACACAATAGAATATGGACAACTATATTTTACATCTTAATAATTTTGTACGAAAATGCATTTTACATTTTAATAATCTTTAAACATGATTTGTTGTATATTTATAGGTATAATATTTTATAATGAATAGATTTCAAGCTATTCATTATTATTCAAAAGAAGGTTAGGTTAGGCTTTACATGGTCTTTTCAATTGCGAGAGAAAAATATAAATGATATATTAGATGATTTTGATCAGTTTTAAATTATGTTAGCAATATTGTACGAAAGCACAATAGCCACTTATATGTTAACATAGTAAACAACATTTTTATAACCTGAAAACATCTTAACACGGTTTGATATATATTGATATATATATATATACTTTATAGGTTGGAAATAGGTGGGACCCATGCGTAGGGAGGGTTCTTATAACACCTCCCTACTTTATAATAAATAAATTTCAAGGCATTCATTACTATTCAAAGGTTAAGTTAGCCTACACATGGTCTTTTCACTTTCAAGTGATTAACAATTATTGTTAAATTTAATAGACCAAATATATTTTGATGTAAATAATCCTGTTGATTTTTTATTTATTAAATTTTTTTTTGCATGACCTTCCGTTTGTGAATTATTAAGAGAAACATATTTGAAGAACATGCAAGTTGTGTAGCATACTACTCATTAATAGGCTATTCCCATATACTTGCTACATTGTCTTTTCATCTTACTCATAGCGTTTCTTCACACCGAATCATTACATTCTCGAAAACACCAGGTGTTTACCGATCAAAATATCTGTGGCCGGATCAACAAAAGGTTATGATGAAGCGAAAAGTGTACCGCTTTTAGGGGGTCATTTAAGCCCTAAATCATATTTATTTGATCAAATATTGCCCTAAATCGTTCCTTTTGTCATTTTAGGTACTTTGGAGAAGAAATCTGGAAAAGGAAGCATTTTGAACGTTTTTGGAGCATAAAAGTGAAGAAAACGACAAAGTCTCTAAATCTGCTGGAAAAGTACCTGTGACGGCGTCAAGCCTCAATGTGACGCCGTCAACCCTTGATAAGCCAAAGAGGATTTTGGAAGATTAAAGGGGGACGGCGTCAAGAAGGCCGTCAAGCCTTGATAAGCCAGAGAGGATTTTGGAAGATTAAAGGGGGACGGCGTCAAGAAGGCCATCAAGAAACCCTAACCGCGGCGAGGTGACGGCGTCACGACCCAAAGGGTGACGCCGTCAGATCTGTTTTCCTATATATACTTTCAAAATTTTTAGTCATTAGTGTACAACTTTGTGAGGAGAAACCCTAATACGATTTTTCTGCCATTTTTAAGGGTTTTATACCCTTGGATCTCCCATGTTCAATTGAAGATAAGTAATCAATTAATCATTCAATATGTCTATGTGTTGTTTGATTATATCTTGTTCTTGTCTTTTATTTAAAATGCTAGGCTAGATTTATCTTGTGTTTGCTTAGATCTAATGAAACCTAACTATTGATTATTAGTTGTTGGTGTGTTATTAATTGTATTGGATGATTGCTTATCGATGTTAGACTTAAGAAAACTGGCTAACCTCCTATACGGTAACTTGCTTGAACGTCTTAAGAAACATGAACCAATGCGTACTAAGGTTTTTATGGTTGTATTTAATGCATGAGCGAATTCTAGTGATCCCATGTTAGGAGCTTCTTAGCCGGCTCGACATAGGAGTGAAGTAGGAGCTTATAGAGCTGGGGAAGTACGTACGCCACCCCACGATTGGTATTAAGGAATACACCCGTCATCCACGCAATTAATACACACTAATCAACCGGTAAAAGATAGTTAGGGAGTAAGGAAATCTAAGTAAACACATTTCTCTCCATATAAGTTCCACAACCTTTTTATTTTCAGTTATTTTATTTTATTTGCATTTGTAGTTATTTGGGTTAGTTGACTAGCAACTAATTCCGCCCACTCCTTCAAACCCGAGATTTTACTTGTTTTCATAAAATATAAAAAATACAAAAAGAATCTTCCCTCACCCTTAGACCTATTAGAGTAGTTTTTCAATTCTAACGACACTATTCCCCTAGAGAACGATCAATCCCCCGGTACTTGCCACTTCACTATACTACATCGGTCAGGTACACTGCCTGGTGGGGATTGCAAGCCTCTTGAGATCCCTCGAGAGGTAAAACCTGTTGTAAGGTCGCAAAACCACGCATCAGGTTAGCTATTGAATCTTGATCTAATATTTATGTTCATGTTTTCTTAACCTCAGGTAACCGTTTTTCTTATTGAAAAGACGAAACCCTGAATCCTATGATTGTTAATATCCTGTTGTTACATGCTTTGTTTTTTGTGTCCGATCTTATGTTATAGTCCGTAATTAACTTGAGTAATCATTTTATGTATTATTGTTTATCAACTTAATGTCAGAAGATACAGTTGGTAAATAGTTTAGAATTAACTTGAGTAATCATTTGGGTAGATATTTATCAACTTATACTCCGTAATTAACTTGAGTAATCATTTGGGTAGATGTTGATGAAACCTGTTTGTTATACTGTTTCTTATTGATCAGTTAGGAAAAAATAGTTTAGAATGGTAAGAAGATAATAAAGGTTTATTTGTTAGGGCTTTCAGGTCATTGTAACACAGGTGTTAAGCTTAGGAATGGAAACTCATCTGGTTATTCTGGATCAGTTAGCAAAAATTGCTAATTCAAGACTTGTTAAGGACATGATGATTGTCCATTATAGGCGTGAAATTGATGTTACTTTTAAGGATGAGGAAGATTTGATGTCTAAGGCTTCACAGATTAGTGCGCGAGTTGATGATAGGGATCAAATGATAAATGAACTTCAGCTCCTTTGTGGCTCAGACTCATCTTTGCATTCCATCAATGACATGATGAAGATGCAGACGCAAGATTTGGCTGAAGTTGCAGGGTTGCTCTTAGGTGTCGCGAAAAGACATGCCCGACTCCGTGATTTATTCTCTTTCTTGGAGAAGCTGGTGTTAATGGAAATTTGATGTAGTATATGTCTGTAGCTTCGAAGATATGGTCTTTTGGTTTGACTTTCGGTTTGGTATATTTTGTGGGAAAGTCACTTGGGTTATGTAAATCTTAGTTTAAGTTTGTTTTAGAGTATCTCAATGTTTATGGGTCATAGCTTTTGGGAAAGTCGTTCAAACTGAATGTTTATGGTTGTTAAACATTGTCTATATTTAATCATCCGTGGTGTGTTTCTCTCTTGATGTTTGGAAACATATATGTGGGCATGTACAAACAGTTTGACTTTAAATGAAAATGATTTTTTTTGTTTGGTCTGTGATTGTTTGTTGATTAGTTGGGGTAGTTTATTTGTATTCATTGTGGCTGTTGTTAGGGCATGTACAAACAGTTTGACTTTAAGTGATGTTTGCGAGATGCAGATGTTTTGTTTGGTCGTTATTTTAAACATGTTGTACTGGTGTTTGTTATTACAACAGTATCTGAGTGTGTATTTGAAAGATTTGTCCGAGTTTTATTCTTTGCTAAATGTTTTGTGTTTTTTTAATGGTCGCAGAACAATGACCACACAATTCATCACGGATTATAATCATGTGGAAAATATGGGAACATTGGTAGGTATTTATGGAATTATATTCCCATAATAATCTTCTTATACGTGTTATTTTGTTTTTGTAAAACCATAGGTACTGCCTGATGAATGTGTTTGTTTTGTTTTTTGTAAAACCATAGGTACTGCCTGATTACTATCATATTAACTACTACAACAATAATGACTATGTGTACATGATTAATAATAATCGGGTTAAAAGGAAAGTTTTTATTTGTCGGAGAAGAGGTACCGAAGAATGGAGCATATCTGGTGCAGGGTGGGATAATTTTATAGAGCTGAGCGGCTATTTGAATATTAGGACTTTGCATTTCATAAAGGAGGCTGCAGACACCTTTTTTGTTACAGCATATGATGCAGATGGATTGGAAATCGGTGGTTATGGGATAATTCACACACGAAACAGACTGGTTAGGTGCATTGCTGAAGTTGGGGCTGATCAAAGTTCATCACCGGTAAAGTTATGATATAATTGTATATATGTAAAATTCATGGAATTTATAAACCTTGTTTCAATATTTTTAAATTTTGTTTTATTAGTGGTTTCCTGTGGAGTTCCTTCAAGGCATTGAACGTGATGATTTTTTGATTGAATTTTCCGGTTCTGAGATAAACGTGGATAGTGTGGGTTTCCAGTTTAATGTTCACTGGAATACGGTTGTTCAGCGAGCAAATCTAATGGTTGGTGAGCGAGTTGTATTGACCAAAAAGACTGGTATGCGGTTGGCGTTGATGAGGTTTGATAATGATGGTTTTCAGCTTATACATGAACATCATTACCCCACACGTCTTGCATTTGTTCAAGGGCATGATGCAAATGAGTCAGGTAGTAATACGTTCTTTTAAAAAATATATTCAATGTTACATGTTAATTTGAGGTGAATCAGTTGTATTTGTTTGCGAATATGTAATGTTTACTCTGTGGATGGTATTCGTTAGATGCAAGGTTGGTCCACGGCTGTAATTGGTTCCAACATGGAGTGCATTTTTCTGAAGAGAATACTTTCTACCGAAGGCTTTTCCCGTTTGTGATCGATTCCGGAAGAATGGTAAGGGTTGTCTCTTTATATACATTATGTATTTTCGTAATTTTTAATAAATATTTAATAGTAAAAGAGTTGAAGTTATCAAGTTGTTGTAATTGCTTTCAGACCATACCAAGCAATTTTGTTTCTGACAACAATCTGCAACAATTTGGTCATGCGCTTCTAAGGAGGATGGAAAGTGAACACCATGTAACCATGAAACTTGAACGTCATGCTGATAGGCCATGGAGAAACGATCACATGAACTTTAGGACAAATTGGAGTACCTTGGCCGAAGATTTCCAGTTTCCAATGAACAAAATGATCAGATTCCAGATGGTCGGAACAACAGTCGATCTGGCTTTTGAAGGTCAGTTGTTTAACGGTCCTGTTCCGTTGGTGGCTGTGTTTGATGTATGTTGAATCGCAAAACTAAAATATTTATCAGGTTAGGATGGAATCTGATTTTGAACACTGGTTGTCTGTAATGGTGATAAATAATAACAATCAAGTATGCTTAATTTTCGATAAATTGTAAGATGCAAGTATCCTACTGCCAAAAAATCAAAATACTAAGGTTCATAAAGTTAAGATGCAAGTATCCTACTTCCAAAAAATAAAAATACAAATGTTAAGCTGTTTACTTTCATTTTTTCCAAAACATATACTTAACATTATTTGATTTGTTCGTTTACTGTTTCTATCTCACCAGTGGATAGTAATAAGCAGTTTGACAATAGATGTTTAGGATAGTTTGATATGTATTTGAATTATAAGAAAAACTAAAAACCATATATGTTAACTGATATGAATCACGTATTTTTAAAAATTCACTAACAGTACCTATCGGTGGTACTGTTAATATCAATACTAACAACATCAATTATGTATATAGGTTTAATATAGGTTTAATTCACATCTAAAAGAAAAATGTGTCAATTATGACGGAGGTAAAATTTGGTGTTAACGTACCTCAAACATAAATCCCTAAACACATATACATTTAGTGCACGTATGAATCATAACCAATATGTTACATGGTACGGCTTTGCAACATAAAACATGTATTGACTGTGATAATAATATTAAAAAACACAAAGTATGAGTAGCGGGTAAAACATTGTGAGGGTTTATTATCATATAATCGCCACCACAACGATTGAATTGTAAGTTACGATTATAAACCTTAATCAGATTTACAAATTGTTAAAAATTAAATATTATGCTTACCCGAAGATTTTTTAAAGAGTTGTTGATTTTCCAAGATTTGATATAAGCTTAATGAAGAAGGAGATTTAGTCGAATAATTATGAGGGGATGGAATATATGGAGAGTTGGGCTGCATGTTTTATTGTCTCAAACCGACTTTGTGGTTGATATATATATTTATTTTTTTCCTTTTTTTTTACCCCTTCATACGAAAAAATATAAATTCATATAATGTTGCATAACACAATGTTTATAAACCCGAGTACATGTATATACATATATCGGGTTTCAAACATGGTGTATACAACATGATACTTAATCCTACACACGCAACTAATGGATCATGTGTCTTATAAAGTATAACCAATTATTTTGACTAACTGATGTGGGATAATAAGCTACTCATTAGACACATGAGTTAGTCCACATTCTTTAGCGGAATCAATTGTCGGGTCAATATTATTAATGCCTTATGTGTTTACATCATATTCTTAAACATCAATTCCGAAACAAAAATTCATCTAACACACATAAAGTATTTATAAAATTCACCAGTACTATTATACATAACATCTATTCAAAAGGTTCTTAGCATATGTAGCATAACATGAAAGTTTCTTAACATTCAAAAGTTTCAAAAGTGCCTAACATGTGGCATGCCAATATAAACAAAATGCAACTACTAACTTAATTTAGGGTGTTGAAGCAAAAGAGTATGCCAAATGCAAGTCATCATAAGTGAAAGTTTCAAAGTCTTCAGGGTCAATGTCGTCTTCGTCTCGATCGACATCAACTTCTTCATTTTTGCCTTTTGCATTCTCAAAACCATCACCTTCTTCTAAAAGTTTCTTAGCATTTTGTCTTTCTTTTTTCACCTGCTCATCTCGTTCCTCTTTACGTTGCCATTTTGTCATTCTCTTGGCTAATTGTTCAGAAATCTACCAATCATAAACAGAACTTACGCTCTGTGTTTCGTCATCATTTTCAGAATCCTCAACTTCTAATAAATGAATAAATATAAGTCAAACACAATAGTTATATACCATATCATTTTTAACATTAATTTCATCATGTTAACAAAGTACCTTCAGATGATTCTTCTGATTCAAATATTTCTGCAAGTGATTGGTTTTCACTGGACAACACCTCGTGTCCTTCCCGTTTGGGCTGCTTGCTACAAAAAAAATCAAAGACATTCAGTTACTAAATATATAGGGTAACACATAGTATAAAAATTTTAACATACTTTGGTTGGTCTTGTTTGTGGTCTTCAATATCTGCAATTTCTAGGGTTCTTTTGTTAGTTAATGACATTTTTTTGGTCAACAGTACCTTCAGTTTAAGATTTTTTTTTTTTATTTTATTTTTTTTTTTTTTTTGGTTTAAATAAAATGACAAATATGATCATCAAATGGTGTTTATACAAAAAATTATAACCGATATGACATATGAACAGTTTAGCCGTAGTTTGCATTGGAAAGTGTATACGTGAAGAGTCAAGTTGGGAATATAATGATTATCCTTTAACTTCTTTTGTAATTATGATAAGTATTTTGTTTATTTAAATTAATAAACTTTTACCATTATCATTAATATTGGATGAAATATTTAAAAATTTGATATCTTCCAATATTCTAAATATATAGAATGATTTTTGCTTGAATTATATTTTTATCTGTTATGAAATTTTAAATTAAAATCCACTATAGTTCGTGTCTAAACATTTAAAAATGTTGTTAGAGTTGATTATGTGTAAAAACAATGGACTACGTTATAATATAACCTTTATGAATTGGTTATAAAATCAGTACCAAAACGGCTGCGTAGCAGTACAAAATTAAAATACAAAAAATATCAGAAGCATGGCGACAACTCAGCAGTACAATTCTATTGTGTCCCCTTCTAATTTCCGAATAACATTATCCTTTTGTGCAAACACGCTATGGAAATAAAATTAAATAACTTTAGAAATAACATAATATTAAAAATATAATATATATGAATTCAAACGTATCTGTGTATATAGAGTATCTAACTACAAATGTTTGTTTTCTCTTTTTAGTATTTTCTAAAACATTTTAAACGGGTTGGCGTGTTTACTCTTTTTTCGTGTGTTATATTCTTAGGGGTATAATAGTCCAACCACATTCATAACTATTATAATCTATTTAAAGCTAACCCAAAAGCTGTACCGTAATATCGTTTCCATTTTACTTCAATTCACCCTAAATAAACAGCAACACACATTCAACCAAAATCCCAAATTCGGTAATTATGTCACAAAATGATAAGGGGAAGGCTTTGTATAGTGGGTTCAAGAAAGAGGATCGCTGCAATGAAGATCGTTTGGGTGTTAAGAAGGACAGGGAAGAGGCTGCCGACATCGGGTTGTCAAAGGCTTCTGATTTGGAATCAAGGATTAAGAATCTTGAAGCTGTGTTTAAATTTCTAAAGGAAGTGAAGGAAATGAAAGAAAACAGTGGTACTGAAAGTTGTGGGTCTAACTAAGTGTGTGTTTAGATGACAGGGAAGTTTGTAATGGGTGTAAACATGAAACCTATCAATAAATGTTTGGTTGTTGTTGGTAAACGTATAGTTTCACCATTACAAATCAAAACAATTTGCCTTCATATTCAAGGTCGATGTTCAATTTCTTTAAAGCACTAGAGAAAACATGATAAAATTAACGATTTATAAACTTAAAATTAAATAAATATATACAAAAAGATTATACATAATGAAATGTTATATAAACAAAAACGAAATAACAACCATCTTTTAATTAGATCCATCATATAATATGTGCTCACCAATTGAAAAATAACAAATGCCCCTAACACAACAACAAAATTAGATATCGTTTCATACACAATAAATACATGTAGCCAAAAGGAGTTGTTACATGTTACATAATGCACAATGAAGGGGTTTGGTAGCGGAAAATGGTATTTTTCTACAAACTATTCCAAATTGGTGTAATTAATCACACCCATTACCCACATGGCTGGAATTAAACTCAAGTTTTGATGTTCATGGGATATTTCCAAACAATTCACTTCTTTTCTTCTTCAGGCATCGTGTCTCTTCCTTTCAAACTGATCATATATCCTCTGTATTAGATTTTGGACTACTTCAGAATTTTCTTCATACTTGAGCTGTAAAGAAATCATCATTGCAAGTACTTCATAACTTAATGGATATTCTAGTTCAGCTAACATGAATATATCGATTCCGTCTTGCGCCGACAGACGATGAACATTGCACGTACCATAGAACTCCCATACAGTTGATAGCTCAAAGAAAGGAAAATACCAACGATCATCCGTAGGATCTGGTTCGTATAATCTCTTTAATTCAACCCAAAGTTCTTGCTCTTTCGCATCACACTTTTTCTTTGTTTTAAGCTTATTTTGAACTAACCTCCATAAAGCATCCAGATCTTCTCTATCAAAGGCTCTCAGCAAATTGTCAAAATTCTTGTACATTGCTGTCTCTCCACCAAATCTAGTAACCTTCCAAGCTGACCCAAATCTGTCCATGTAAATATCCCAGTCAATTATTGGATGTCTAGATTGGAGTGGTTCAACATGTAGAATTTCTGGCACCTTAGCTAACATTTTGCTCATTTTCTCTTGCGATACTTTTACTCTCTCCGTAGATGTGTCCACATTCACATGTTCTTCTTTCTTAGCAGCCTTGAGCCTTTTTTGGTGATCTTTCATGTTGGTCCATAGGAATTTTTGTTCGAACAGTTTTGTATGCATTGTAATACAAGATTGAATTTCTAAATCTGATTTTCCCTTCAACTGAACTGCCGTCAACCCAGCTTCATTCATAACATACGTCTTCATCTCTCTGATGACTTGTTCCTTTGTTGGGTTTTTATTTCTCTTTTGACCTTTATTCTTACCAATAGTCTGTGTTATCTGATTATAAGATTCTGCATAACTCTTTAAGTTAATAAAATCTTCAAGCATGTCTGACTTTTTCCCATCAGCTATGCGTTCATCCGCTAAAAGTTCTATACTCTTCTTCCTTACAATCATATCAGAATCAATTAGTTGTTGTATTTTATCTTGTTCTGTCACAATAGTATCTGAAGATACTCTCTTCACTTGCAATTTCGGATTTCCCGTAGAGCTTGCAACTTCATTTCCACTTGCTTTCATTGCGAATTGTTCATCCAAGTCAATTTGAACATGTGTTTCTGGGTTAACTTCATTTTTTTTCTCAGGTTCCTGCTCAGGTTCATCTACTGTCATGGATGCCTTTCCTTTTTCTACCCTTTTAATTTCAAAAGCATCAACAACACTACTTTCCATACAAACATCTTGCACTTTTAACTTTGTACTGTCAACACCATTTCGACGACTAATACTTTCTTCATCAATATTTATTTGATTCCCATTCTGAACCAAATAATCATCCAATTCTATTGGTGCTCTTTCCTTCGTCGACAATTTCCTTGATGGTTCTTGCTCAGCCATTATTCCTTTTCCCTTGTATGCATTTGATTTTCGTGGTGTCCTTGTATAAAATGCACTGGCAGAACCTTTATACCCAACATCCATTAAACTATGCAGGATAGCAGCACCCTCAACAACGCCAGTATCATGTTCTGTCTCATCATCACCATCACCAAATCCACCAGTACTTCCATCAAAATCTGCAGTATCATAATCCATCTGATGTTCTTGCCTCTCCTAAGTCTCATATTGCTCTTGAACAATAAAAACAGATGGATCTTGGTCAATCTGAGCAATTTTCCCTCCATGTTTAGAAGAACCCACATCTTTACCTGCACCTTCACCATCCAATGAACTTGCTGAAGAAGATGATTCAAAAGATGATACCATGTTAGCTGACCCTTTTCTTTTAAGTGTCTTGACCTGTTTTTCCAATTTTTTTATTTTACGCACCAACTTTGTATACACATTGCTGAAAAGCTTTTTGTGAGAAGTGAGTTCAGCTTCCACCGCTTCCATTTTTGAATCCTTAGAATTGAGATCAGACTCCAATGCAGTAACCTTCTGAGACAAATTTGTACATGTTTCCATCAATTCCTTAAGTGTTTGGCTGCCCTCAATACTTCCTGATGTATTACCTTCATAAACAGGTGCATCATGGGGCACAGATTCATGATCCACCATGTGCTGACTTCCCGAGCCAACAAATATATCGCGTCGGATTGCGATTCCACCAATAGTACTGGGTTCACAGGAACTTGGTACTGGAGGTGTTGTCACAGATTCTTTATTATGTACATTAGTTTTGTCCTGCCCATTTTCTAAACTCGCGACAGTAGAAGCATCCCTTTCTTTAATGACAACGCCAGACTCATATGCTACATGGAGAGTCACAGGGTCTTGATGCTGAGGAACAACAGAGCCCTCTCTGGATACAGACCTATCTAGTGTGTGATGGGGCACAACTTGGCATGATGATCCTTCACCGTGTACTTGTAACATGGAATCAAATAAAGGGACCTCTTCCTCATTATACCATTTTGAGGACATTTTCATATTACTGAAAACTTTTTGGGAAAGCTTGGGAGTGGGATAAACATTTTTATGATGAAGAAGTTGATGTTTAGATTTGTTCAAAATACTTTGTATGAACCTGGGATACATCAAAAATTTTGATTTGATATAAACATTTTTAAGCATGGCTTGAAAGATAAGTTTAGAAAAATTGAAAGTTCTGTTAGTGGCCAAACAGATGAGAGCGGTCGCGATATTGCTACTGAACTGTTCCCATGAGGTTTTCTTAGGGCTGAGGCAGTGAAGGATGGTGTGAATTAAAAACCTCCATTGTGGGGCAAAAGCCCCTTTTTGGAAGGTTAAAGCTTCTGATTCTATATTGTAACCCATTTTGGTTAAATTTTCAAAAATTTCAGTGTTTGGCATAGAACTAATACCATTTGAATCACCCAGACGGAGATGCCGCCTGATTGATGATTCAGTAAGAGTGATACATTTACCATCAACTGTTGCAACTAATTCGGTATGACCATCTTCAAATGTTTTGACAGTGGCACTCTGCCAAAACTCTTTGATTTGGGGAACATATATAGTAGGATTTAATGTTAGAGAATACCTTATGTGAGAAGCATTTAAAAAGTTGATTATCTGATGGTATTTGGTGTCATCCTCTGCCTTTTCCAAATAAGCTACCATGTTGTGTTTGTTGGCAAAGGTTAAAGTAACCATGACTGCTGGTAAATTGTTGATTTGACTGCTGGGATTAAAGTATTTTGGATTATAAAGTGAGATGAAGAATGTGAATTGGAATTTTATGAAATAATTATTAGGGCTTGTATTAGAGCACCGTCAAGTAAAATAAGTATGTTTTTCCATTCAAAAAAGGTGAACAAAATATATTAAAAGTCAAAATATACAAAAAATAGTCCCTTTTAAACAAATATTAATAATAATATCAACATAAGTCCTCAACGGATATTTTAATAAAGACGTAAATTTCGACCCAGTACCAACGTCTATCTAACAGTACAAATATATTGATACCAGTACTAACCTTTACTAATATAAACTGCCGAGACTTTAATATGACGTTTATCCAACAGTACAAAATGATTCTGCATTTAGATTGGTATGTCATTTGTCCATGTAAACATTAGATTAATTATACAACAACAACAATTAAAATACAACAACGTGATTGATTATACAACAATGATTACCTTTTAAAGGAGTACCCGTACTATTCTTATGAGACCTGCTTCCATTGGATTGCTTAAAGAACAACATCAATAAGAATATAACAACCAAACAAATAGATGTGTGTTATACATATGATTGTCCATGTAAACATTTTGCTTAAGTATACAACAACAACAATATAAAACATATATGATTGTCCATGAAAACATTAGATTAATTATACAACAACAACAATAAAATCACAACAACACATTGATTAACAACACAGTGGTTACCTTATGAATTCTTATGAGACCCTTTTGCATTGGATTGCTTCAACAAAAACATCAACAACAATATAGCAACCAAACAAATACGTGTTTGCTATATATATGATTGTCCATGTAAACATTAGATTAATTATATAATAACAATTAAATTATAACAACACATTGGTTAAATTATATATAAAAAACAAACCTTCTGAAGGAGTATACGTATTATTCTCATGGGATTGGCTTGAGAAGAAATGTTATATTTTCATCCACATATAATGTAAAAGTAGGTATATGATCTTAAATATAGGAATAAAATATTTATACAAAATACATTGTAAACTTATCTTTAAAATCATATCTTCTAGAAATTAAGCATATTTTGAAAAATAAAACGGGATACATGTTTAGAAAATACATATATCTTTCCAAAAATTCCGCATGGTCATCAAAAAAGAAGATTATAGTTATTTTTTTTGGTAGCTATAACACAAAAAATAATTTGGTCTAATGGTAACATTGATATATACTTAAGACATGTAAACAACCCAAGTTCGAATCTTTAGAGACTTTTTTAAACTTTCGGAATTAAAAGTCAACTAATGAATTTAATTCAGTCAAATATTGCTTAGGTGGCATGCTTAGGTGGAATAAGAGCATGATTACTCATCAATCCAGCGCTTATTCATCAATCCAGCATTTGATGACGTCATACGCATCCTGTTATATATAATATGTAGATATATATTATATATATATATATATATATATATATATAATATATATTTATATATATATATATATATATAAAACAGGATGCGTATGACGTCATCAATGCCACATAATGCCCAGTAATCATGCATTAATACCACGTCATAAATCCACCTAAGCAACTTATGCCACCTAAGCAATCTTTTTTCATTGAAAAATTATGGATTTAATAATTTGTTTAAAAATGCTTACTGCTAGATTCGAACCTGGGTCTATTAGTTCATAAACAAGCGCTTCAACCAATGGAACAAGCCAGAAGTTGTGATAGACAATTCAAAATCAAAATGTAATGTCTTAATAACAACACATTCTTAAAACCCTAGAATATAAATCTCATATTTATTTTCTCTTTATTATGGTTTGTTGCAAAAAAAAGGTACGCCTCTTTTAAAACCCTAATGAAACACGATTGGCATTCATTCAATCAAAGCTTTTTTGCCCTAGCATGAACTTTCACATGGATACATGTATCAACTTTGTAAACTGATGTCGACTTACCAGTTAGATTGTTGCGTTTTTATGCAGGTATGATTAAGAGCCGTTGTTTTGCATAGTTCTATATTATCAGGCTTGAGACTCATGTATCCTGTTAAGCACACATATTGGTTTGACATCTACATGGCATGTATTCATTAGTCTCATTTGATTTTTCTAATAAATCATATGAATATTGTTTCTTGGACTTATGATTGGTGATTGGTAATGTGCAGATCATTGATTAAATTCAGTTTGTGAAGTGCCATGTTCTCATCATGCATGTAAGCATGTATTGTATGTCGAAATCTATATAGGATAACTTTTTTTCCAGAACCCTAATATTAGCATAATCAGTGATAACATATACGTAAAAAAAACTGCGGTTCATTCATAATATATTTTTTCTCAAAAACCCTAATATCCTTTTTTTCCCTCACCATCATTCATCTAAATTTTTCTTTCTAAATTGCAGGATCTTATTTTTAAATTACATGTTCAGATCGTATCAGAAAGAATTAGCATTGGTAACCTTACTATGCTGACCTTTTTTTTTAGTTCTTATCCTTACTATCTTTTTATTCTTGCATATGTTGCTTAACAATGATTTTTTATTTTTGGTGCAAATTTGGGAATTGGGACATATTGCAAATCAAGTTGTCGCAACGCATTAAATATTGTTGGTACATTGAATGTAAAGTAACCATTGAGGAATCAGGTAAAAATCAACTTTTTTACCGTTAGCCGATTATGTCTAAAGTGATTATCTATGTTTTGGATTGCTTAATTATTTGATTAAGAAATAAGCAAATAGCAACCTGCTTTTTTAAGTGCTAATTACTCTTTAATAGGCAAATAATCAATTTAACCAACCTGTTAGAACTACTTATAATCAGTCGGGTTTTTATTCATAATCGGTTAGGAGAAGAAAAAAAGAGGCGAGTTATAAAATCTAGGTTATTACTGGTTTTCATTGTTAGTTGCTTCGCAACAAGGTAAATGCTTCTAAATATTTGTTTTTGATATTATGTCTGATTTTTTAGGTCCAGGAAAAATGGAGCTTTGTCTTGGAATTGTAAGTATGGTTTTCTTTTTACGTCACCAAAGTATTATTGTACATTTGAGTTTTTGATTTATATTGTTTTTAAAGCTGATTAACCTGTATTGCTTTAGCATGGAGAACCTAACCTGTGGATTTGGTGGTATCTCATGTATTGAAGCGGATACTCTTAGAAGTATGCCAATTCCATGCAAATATTTGTTTTTGATATTTTGACTGATTTTTTGGTCCAGGAAAAATGGAGATTGGTCTTGGAATTGTAAGTATGGTTTTCTTTTTACGTCACCAAAGTATTATTGTACATTTGAGTTTTTGATTTATATTGTTTTTAAAGCTGATTAACTTGTATTGCTTCAGCATGGAGAACCTAGTGCAATTGTAACAGACATCCAACCTGTAGATTTGATGGTATCTCATGTATTGAAGTGGATACTCTCAGAAGTATGTCAATTTCATGCAAATACAGATTTAATGGTTTTATCTAAGTACATTGTCTTGATTTGTGTTGTTTTCCATTTTTTCCTTGAAGGGTCCTGTAATATGTCAATCTTCTGCTTTCTGTTACGAAAAGATAGGAACTTGGGACTTTCGTAAATTAGGCAGCATACTCTCCTGGTCACTCCTACATTATCAAAATTTTCTCTTCACTATATGAATCACGACTTTCAACTTAATGGCACCTTTCTTTCGTTCTTTTTTTTTCCTCTTTCAGTCTATGAAACCAACTATGTTCCAATCAAACGTGCAAGTCGTGTTATTCTGATGATTAATGGGTATATACTCTCTTTTGGTTCTTCTTTATTAAAATGTGCTATCTTGGCATGCACTTGCAACATTAACATTTTAAGGGAAGACAAGAGTTACATTGTACTTATAATACTTTTTCAGTACACTAAATGTGAAGTTTATGTCATTCTTTTGTATAATATGAGTATATATTGGTTTTTGCATACTACATAAGCTTATTTCGTTGGTTTTTATATGTGCATACCATTATATTTTGTATAATTCGCAATTAGTGACATTTGCTTGCGGTTTCTTGATTTGATTCATGAATTGAGAATACTCAAATCTTGATTTTTAGGTTATGAAGAATCTTGGAATATAAGTGAAGATGCAAAGGAATGCTTTGAGTTTTAAGGGCGGTTTGGATATGCTATTCACGAATTTGTTGCCGATGATATGCCCTTTTTCTAATGCCGCTGATAATTTGGGCATGTTGTATTCTCCCTTTTCGTTAGTATCTGATAGCCTCAATTTCAGTGTTCATGTGCTAACATTGTATTTCGCCCATTTTTTTTTATCTCAGATAGTTTTCCAATGAATTGAATGCTTTTTACTTATGCAACGAGTACCGTTACTCAACGTCTTTCGAACAGTAAAGGAGCAAGTCGGTATACACCTGATGTCTTATCGATTGATAAAGGGAAGCGAAAGCTACACGATGCTGAAGAACGTCTTACCAGCCGTTTGGGCATTTTTTTAGAAACTAGTACTGTTTGTATGTTTTATTAATCTTCTTTTTGGTTTTTTTTTGAACGGCATTAATCTTCTTTTTGGTATCAACTTTGGTTGGAAATTTAGACATCCATTTGTATCTAACAGCGATTTTATGTGTATTTCAGCTCATGTTGATTCACCACGTGGAAGTTGTACATTATAACGGTCACCCTACTGCATACGGTATTCGGGATGCCTTAGAAAGGATTCCTGCCACTACTCACCCTTGCTATGCACGTAAAACTGATTTACCCGAAGGTACTGTCTATTATTTTTTTGAACGTTGAAATCTTCCGCCCTTAAGATGTATTTTTCTATGTGTAATTTCTTTTCACTTGCTGCTTCTAAAAATCTGCAGGTGGATCTCTGTGTACCAATAGCCCATGTGATAACCGTGAATTGCCAGACCTACATGTCGACACTAACTGTGCACTGACACCTTCTACAAGTAAATTTAAAAATCTAGCTGTTTGTTCTGGCGGAACCAAACGATAACAAAGGCGGACCCTTGTTTTTGGTTCCGCGGAATCCGTGGGACTTAGTTTGGCGGCACCAAAAGTTTCAACAGACGGAACCCAGATTTTGGTTCCGCCATTTCCGCTAAAGGAAAAAAGTTAACAGAGAGTATGTCAAAATTTCTGAAACCTGTTCAATTCCCGAAAATTATCCTAAAACATATGTAACTACTTAGTTGTGATAGATTAAAAACAAAAACACAGGTTTTAGCACACGTTAGCATATAGATCAATCCGAGGATTTTGAACTTACCATATATGGAAGTTAAGCAAAACAGTGGCTTAAACACGGAAACTTGATAACATCAAAGTGTTATCGTCCTACATGACACGCTTAGTTCACATGATCATTCAAAGATAAGTTTCTATCCTATGACAAGACACATACATTAAACGTCATTGTAGAAGCAGATGTACCAAACACCTTTTTTAAAGATACTACATGTTTACACATTTTAACACTTGAGCTAGAGTTTGTGCATGACAATACTTTTCAAGACACTAAACTAGTTTCACTTAGTTCTCATTCCTAATCAAGTTATGCAAGGTTTTCAAATAACAAATGCAAACAAAAATATTTAAGTCTATAAGTGAAACAAACACAGTTTATCAACTTAGTGCACAAGATCTAGCAAATGTCCTATTGTGTATAAATGAGAAATAGATAAACAAGTAAATGAAAATCATGGCAAGACACTTATGTAACACAAATAAACAAGTATAATCACCACTTTCAATAAACAAACATATATGCAAATAACCAAAACAAGTAGTCATATAGCATAGTATAAAAGAAAAGATACTTTTCGTCACTTTGTGTTTAAACATGACAATGTACATTAAGCTTGATTATTTTCCTTTATATATATTAATATCTCCTATTTTAACATCATTTCAACTTATGTGACTTATCAAATCATTTATGAAGGGATTTTTCAACGAAATTTATAGTTATCCCAAACGCTCCTTAAAAAACCGTATTTTTCGTAAATTTGCTTCAAGCACACAATTTGACACTTAATTCTTTTGAGAAATCTTTTCTTTTGATTTTCCAAAGATATCTTCCAGCTTGTATACAAAGTAACATTTAACAACAAAATTTCTAAGTATACTTAGCGAAACATTTTTCATATTATATTCCGCTTCAATGGTAATTTGATACATGGATCGTACTCCATTTTAAAAACCATTTGTTTTGAAAATAAGAGCCACGAGGCTCTGATACCAATTGTGAAAACGTAGAGGGGGGGGGGGTGAATACGTTCCCGTTTTAAAAACTTAAAACTTGGTGTATCAAATGTCCATTTAAGCTTGTTGTAATATGAAAGATGTTAAGTACAGTTTATGACTAGCATATACTAAACAAATTGTCACAAAAGTATTATCAAATAATCACAACACAAGCAATCATATAATGCAAACATAAAGTAAAATAAAAAGTAAAAGAAAGGGCAAACCGAACACGATGATTTATAGTGGTTCGGTCACGAAGCTCCTCTCCGCACTACTCCACTCCCCGAGCACCCAACTCGAGAGTTACTTCACTAGATCAACAAGCTCCCTTCTCGGCGGAGAAAATCTTACAATCCTCGCTTACACTTTTTCCGGTACAAAGCTAAATACCGGGTTCTAGTTCGAGGTAGAACCAACCTGACGTCGCCTATACAATTTCCGAAACTAAGCTAGATGTCGAGTTCTTTTACAAGGGTACAACCACTCCCGTCGTCGCTTATACTTTTTCTGACACTAAGCTAGATGTCGAGTTCTTTTACAAGGGTACAACCACTCCTGATATGTTTTATGGCCCAACATAGAAAGCTTGTGTTTTATGGCACAAACACATAAACCACCTAATCTAGTTTGGTGTTCAGATTGTGATGCAATGATGTTTACAACTATGATCCATGACATAAATGTCCAATGGATATGAATGCCTAATCTATAAGAACTTCCATTGATCGGAAGCCTTCAATGGATGAAGATCACAAGCTCCCTAAACTTGTTGTGATGGATCTTCATGTATGCATGTGAAATCTACATGAACTTCTTGAATAAGAAGTCTTCAATCATTGAGGATGTCAAGTGCCCTTGAATCTTCATATGATGGTATGCTTTGATGAATGATGACTTCAAGATCTTCTAACCTTCTTGGTGGATAAGGAAGTATGCTATGCTTGTGACTCATGATCTCTGAGCTTGCTTCACAGGATCATTACGAGTGTATGCTTACAACATAATGGAAGTTAGTAACATTATGATCATTATGAAAAGGGTGATTAATGTATGATTCTACATGGTTTACTACTGATCTAAATGTGTGCAAAGGGTAGAGAGAATGTGTGTTCAAGTTGGTTAAACAATGGGTAAACAATGGGCTACTATTTATAGGCAAACTGTAAAACAAGCCACGGATTTGGCGGATCCAAATCCAGGGGTCCGCCCTTTATGGCATTTGGTTCCGCCCTTTATGCCATTTGGTTCCGCGGGTGTCTGACAAAAAATCTTCAAATATCTTTCCAAATCTAACCAAGATCTTACCAAATCCAATTCTTTGCTTGAAGATCTTTCCAAAATATTTCCTAAATCTACAAGATATCTTAAAGATATCCCAATGATGTATGCAATTATGTCATGAACATATTTCCATTTTAATTCTTAAAATGTAAATAATGTAAATGTATATATGTATGTCCTATGTATATACTAGCTTAACTAATATATGTTTACCAATATGTATCATGTTAGTTTGACACCTAAAGTGTACCTATCCTATTAATCTTAAGAAACATGATGTACAAGTAAAAGTACTTGTATATGCAGAATGTAAAATGAGATTCTAAGTAGAATGGTTAGCCTTTTAAAATACTTAATGACCTAGCTGTATTTTGAACATTCTAAATGGTTTGTTAAGGGTTTGATCATAATGCCACATAACAAACATGTACGAACCTGTGTTGTACCATACGAGGACTTGAGAAGTCGTGAGATGTTGAATGTATGTTGAGACAAAATAAGATTACAAGTAACTTGTACATTTTACATTATGTATCAAGGTACATGTTTGTCATTAATCAAAACAAACGAGACTGCTTGCACTAACAATCTCCCCCTTTTTGATGATGACAAAATATGTAAACGTGATAGAAAGTAAAATGTAAAAAGTTACCTTGTGTCCGTACTACCTTTACATTACCTTCTCCGTTTATACTCTTCTCCCCATTACTTTCTCCGTTTACACCTTTCTCTCCCTTTTGTCGAAACAAAAAGGGTGTGTCCTTGGAGTTAACTTCATTTCTCCCCAAAATGGCGAGCTTGCATCATCCCTAGTGAAGTTAAATTGACTACTCCAAACTCCTATGGTTGTTGCGTCCCCTAGGTTGTTAGCGGATCCATGGATCAAATTAAGACTCTTAACCTACATCAAGGTTGGTGGTGTGCAACATAAAAAGAATATATATGAAAAATGCATGATGAATGAAATGCATATAGACAATGATACACGTGGGTAAGCTATGTTGGACTATCTCCTCCTTTTTGTCGATACACAAAGGTGTGTCGAAGAATGAGAATAATTAAGAATGCGTGCATGCTCCCCCTTGACTGTAGCTCCCCCTTGATCAATACTCCCCGTTGCTAGGGTAACAACGTATATGATGCAAGGATGAAGAATGCTACAAAATAAAGGTTAGTGTAGAACAATATTTGTCCTAGAACAAGTATGTGATATACAACAATGCGTGTATATGATGCATTCTATAAATGCTTGACGAAAGCTCCCCCTTGCTTTGGGGCGTCAAGATGAACCTACAATGACAGGATTAGTGCAATATATTTCATCTCAAAGAAAAATAAGATGTATATATATGATGCAATAAATCAAAGATATAATCATATTCATCTTAAGACAGAGAACCATGATCATTTAGCAAAACATGTTATAAGGTGTAATCTTCTAATAAGAGTTAAAATAATAAGAAGAACAAGAATATAATATGATAAAATCCTAGAAAATAAAGTCTAGAAAGATTATATGAAATGAAATTGATATATTAAGGGTTAAAGTGAGTGGTGCTAGTGTTGGTGTTGGTTTACTAGTGGTGATAACTCAATAGATGACTAAAGGTTGATGCAAGTAGGTTTTTCGCTAATCCATGGTGGTGATGATTAGTGAAAGAGGTAATGGAATGCAATGAATTCAGAAACTCTAATGTACAGCAAGTGCTATAAGAGTATTTGAAGATGGTTGAGGTTATGACATTATCATCTACCAAAGATGATGTAACGTGCCATAATATATGCTTGAATTGAGTTAAGATGAAGTGAAGACAATGATCACTTAGGAATAAAGATTCCATATGCAACAATTTGAAATGCTAGATACCTATATGAGGATGACATCATAAGATGCGAGAGTGTTGGCTAGACAAACGTGTTGAGAATGACGATTTTGATAAATCGTTTGCACTGACAATGACGTGCTTGATATGTATCAAAGATGAAAAAGGATGAGATCCTATGATAGTGTTCTAGACAATGAAGATGTTCTAGATAATGAAGTTGTGAAAGAAAATCCTAGACTCGGTTATGAGAGGGTTCTTTGTTTTGAATGGTCAAAAACTGAACCAGGTACCCGCGGATTGGGCGGAACCAAATCTTTGGTTCCGTCCTTCTTATCGAAGGGTACCGTGGGACCAGAATTGATTTGGTCATGTTTTGTCGTTTTTGATCAAACGAAGGTCCGAGATAAGGTCTATATACTTATAACTACTAATTTGGTTTCACTAATCCTAGTTAAAGTCTAAGGAGACTTAATGCTTCTCGTTTAAGAGGTTTGTCAAACACATGATATGTTTTTCACTTCACGAGGTATTGGTTACAACACTATGATGTTGAAACACTTGTGATTTTGTAAGTTGATTATAATTGAATGGTGTGAACCTATGAGTAAGTGTTCTTAAATACAAAAAGACAATTATGTGAATGAATTTCTCTCCCCCTTAATCGGTGGACATCCAACATAATGTGCAATGTATCGAATGAAGAAATGACGACGCAGGTTAATAAAAACGATGAGCTTAGCAATGTTTTTGCTGATGTTGGTTAGCATACAAATAACTTCATCCTTGAAGTCATGTAGCTCTTCTCTATCAATGCAAGATGATCGCATGACAAGGCATGTGGTTTCCTCATGGGAGGTGTATTGTTAAAAGATGATGGAGGTGTTGTTAGGAAAGCGGAAGCAATAATGCGAGTTGGAAAGAGGTTGATTTAAAGATACGTAAACACAAATTTCAAGCCTCTAAAACTTAATCCTATTAGCTTTAAGAGCTATATGTAAGGGAATGGGTCCCATAAACATATTATTAATCTACGTAACAATAAAGGGATTATGCAAAAATAGGCATAACAAAGTGAAATAACAAATAATTTGTTAGGAATTAAATATTCTGAAGTATAAGTATCGGGAAAATCTCTTAAGTGATTAAATTTGGTAGCAGTAGAGTTAAGTCTGGTGAGTTCCAAAGTTAAGTCTACTGGTTATCTGCTAGTTAAGTTTGGTCATTGAAGTTAAGTCTGGTGGATAAGTCAAGTGTTAATTCTGGTGACTATCTGAGTTAAGTCTGCTTGATGAAGATATTAAGTCTGGTTGACTAAAAGTCAATAATACACGGTAGATAATATCTTACCCCATGTGCTCAGTCTTTATCTTATACTCACAGAACAAGTTGTAAACATAGATACATGTTGTATCTTAGTTACTGACACACATAAGATAAGCTAGCAAGTTGTTTGACAAGACTTAACATTATTGTAAAGATCTTTCTTATATTATAAAAGAAAGATCTTAGACTAGAGATATAAGTGTGTGTTAAAATTATAGTGAAAAATATATATCTCTCAAGAACATAGAACAAAAACAATATCACAAGATATAGAAACATAAGATTCAAGGTTGTAACCCTAGTGATAACTCAAGATCACTCGTATTATTATCTTAATAATATTGAATCGTTTGGTGATAAGCTTTCATTGTTCATTGTCATATAACAAACACAACTGTTCCATTTCCATAACCATAATAACCTTCTAAGTGTGATTAAGTAGATTCCGCATACTTAATCATATTCACTCAATATATCATATACACAAAGTACAAAAGGTTTAACCACCTTAACCGTGTATCGAATCCTAACAAGTGGTATCAGAACCAAGCTGATATAGTTGATTTAGAAGAAGAAGCTTAAGAAATGGATGTTCAGGATACTGCTACAAATGTTGCTGCAAAGTTGCCCATGATCAAACAAAATGAGTTTGAGCTATGGAGGTTGAGAATTGAGCAATATTTTATGGTTCAAGATTATGCTCTCTGGGATATCATTACATATGGTGATTCTTTTTCACTAGGATATTCAGATGTTATCATTGACGGCAAAACAGTAAGACAAAGAAATACTAGACCAGTTTCAAATGAAGAAAGGATACAGAAGAGAAATGATCATAAAGCAAGAAACTTGTTGCTTATGACCATTCCTGGTGAACAGATGCTATCCTTTAGCAAGTATCCAGATGCAAAAACTCTTTTTAAAGAGATTTGTGCATGGTTTGGTGGTAATGAAACTACCAAGAAAATACAGAAGACATTGCTGAAACAACAATTTGAAAATTTCAGTTCAAATAGCAATGAATCTCTTGATTAGCTGTTTTCTAGATTACACAAGCTTGTCAGTCAGCTAAGTGTATTGAGTCTTGAGATAGCAAAGGAAGATCTCAACATGAAGTTTTTGAGAAGTCTACCTGATGAGTTCCATATTCATGTGGTTGTCTGGATGAACAAGCCAGATATTGAAACCATGAAACTCAATGATTTGTTCAATAACTTCAAAATTGTTGAACACAGTCTAAAGAAGTCTGGAATCTATAATACTAGCTCTGGGAATGTGGCACTCTTGTCATCTCCTAGTATTAGTAAGTCAGAAGACGTAGATGAATTTGAAAGTGTTTCTATTGCTACATATGGTGGTCCTTCTACTAGTTCACAGAAGAATGTTGCTGGACTTGTAGATCCGACATTCTATGTATTCATGTCTGGTCAAACTAGTGGTTCTCCTCTAACTCATAAAGATCTTGATCAGTTGGATGATAATGATTTGGAAGAGATGGACATAAAATGGCAGGTTGCTTTACTTAGCATGAGGGCTAAGAAGTTCTGGCAGAGAACTGGTAAGCAAATTACCATTGATGGTAATGAAACTGTTGGGTTTGATAAGAAGAGAGTAGATTGTTTCAACTGTCACAGGTTAGGACACTTTGCTAAAGAATGTAGAAACCCAAGGAAGCAGGATAATAGAAGCACATGGTATAGGCAAGAGAAGAAGAAGGAAGTCACAGTTGAAGAACCAAGGGCTATGCTAGCCATAGATGGGGTTAACTATGACTGGAGCTTCATGGCTGATGAAGAGGAAGCACCAAAAAATGCTGCTCTTGTGGCCACTGAGACTGCTCTAATGGCCTTCTCTGATTCAGAGGTAAGTTCCATAACCAAATGTTCTGAATCATGTTCTGCTCTTAAAGATAATGAAGAACTTAAAAGAAAAGCTGATAATAGGCAAGAAAAACTAATTATTGCCTTAGCCAATTTAAGTAATCATAAAAGAGCTATAGGTGTTCTCGAAAAACAAATTGCACACTTTCAAGGTAATGAATCTAAGTTTACTGATGATTTAAATGCTCTACAAAGAGGCATAGCATTTAGAGATGAAATACTTGCTAGTCAAAGTAAACAATTAGCTGAAGCAAATAATAAAACTGAAAAGGTTAAGATAACTGTAGATGCTTTAGCTCATGCATCAGAGGGAATGAATAAGATTTGGGAAGCTCAAGTAATTAATAAAGCTAAATCTGGTGTAGGATACAATTCTGTCCCTCCACCATATAGAGGTGTTCCTTCACCTCCAGGTGTTGACCTAGCACACACAAGTTTTGCTGAGTTTCAAGAACCAATAATGGAATATGGTTCTAAGGTCACTAAGAATCCTAAGATAGAAAAAGGATGTGAAAGTTTAGATAAAACTTTATTTTATCAGGACAAGGTGTCATTTGTTAAGAAAGGAGATGATATAGTTGTTGAGGATAGTACAACTGATAGTGATGAAGAAGAACAGGTTATGTCTAAACCTGAAAAAGTTAAGAAAGCAGGAACAAAGGTTCCTAAAGTGGTCAAAAAGGATACTGATAGGCCTAAATCAAACATTAAACATGTTAGGCAACCAGTTAGGTATTGTGAACAATACAGATCCACTAGCAAGCCCAGAGGTAACCAAAGAAATTGGAATAACCTCAAGTCTAACCAATTAGGTGATGACTTTGCTTTTTCCAACAAAGCTTGTTATACATGTGGTAATTTTAACCATCTTGCAGCTTTCTGTAACCATTGGGTATCTGGGTATGAAAACAATAGAGTGAACCACAAAAAGCAAACACCTAAATCTCATTTTCACTCTAGTTCTAAGGTTAACAGAACTAAACCCACAACAGTCTATGTTAAGTCTGGCTTCAATAAAATTAATTCTGTTAGACCATATATGACTGTTTACCCAAAATCAACAGCTAAGGGTGCAAAAAGATCTTACAAACATGCACCAAAGTCTGTTCAAAGGCCCATTCAAACAAAAGCAGTGGTCCAAATACAAGTTTGGAAACAAAAGGGGACAACTACAAAGTCAGCAGTTAATTCTGCTAAGCCAGCAGTTAATTCTGCTAGGCAAGCAGTTAATTCTGGTAGGCAAGTAGTTAAGTCTGCTGCTTGGGCAAAGAGGGAAAATGTTGTTAAGGCATCAGCATGTTGGGTTTGGAATTCAACTAAATCCAATGTTGCATCAACTGTTCTAAAAAGATTAAATTACATTGATGCAAGAGGCAGATCCAAGTCAGTAATGGCTTGGGTCCCCAAAAGAAACTAATACTTCTCATTTATGTGCAGGAACATTCAATTGATCAACAAGAGGATCAAGGATACTCAGATAGTGGATGTTCTAGGAACATAACAGGCAACAAGTCCTATCTTTCTGATTTTCAAACATTAGATGGTGGCTATGTTACCTTTGGAGGAGGTGTTGGTGGCAAAATTTCCGGTAAAGGTACCATTAAAACTGAAAATTTAGATTTTGAAGATGTGTACTATGTACAAGAGCTAAATTATAATCTTTTTAGTGTCTCACAAATGTGTGACAAAAAGAACAAAGTTCTTTTCTGTGAGACTGAATGTCTTGTACTTTCTCCTGATTTTAGGATGCCTGATGAAAGTCAAGTACTTCTTAAAATTCCTAGAAAGGGCAATATGTACAGTGTTGACATGAAGAACATTGTTCCCAAAAAGGATTTAACTTGTCTTGTTGCAAAGGCCACATTGGATGAATCAATGAAATGGCATAGGAGGCTTGGTCATATTAATTTTAAAACCATAAATCAGATTGTTAAGAATGGTTTGGTAAGAGGTTTACCTCACAAAAGATTTGAAAATGATCAAACATGCATTGCTTGTCTTAAAGGCAAACAACACAAAGCCACTTGTAAGCCCAAGATTTTTAACTCTATCAATCAATCATTGTCTATGCTTCATATGGACTTATTTGGACCTGTTTCAGTAAGTAGTATAATGCATAAGAGATATTGTCTTGTTATAATTGATGACTATACCAGATTTACATGGGTTTTCTTTTTAGGTTCTAAGGATGAAACTTCTAGCATTCTTAAGACATTCATTACATAGATAGAAAACCAAGTAGACAAGAAAGTGAAAGTCATTAGATGTGATAATGGGACAGAGTTTAAGAATAGAGTTATGGATGATTTCTGCAAACAAAAAGGTATTAGGAGAGAATTTAGTGTTGCTAGAACTCCACAACAGAATGGTGTTGTTGAGAGAAAGAATTGAACACTAATTGAAGCTGCTAGAACTATGTTAGTTGATTCTAAGCTACCTATAACTTTTTGGGCTGAAGCAGTCAACACTGCTTGCTATGTCCAAAATAGAGTTTTAGTTATACAGCCTCACAATAAGACATTATATGAACTTTTTAGAGGTAGAACTCCTGCAATAGGATTTCTTAGAACTTTTGGATATCATGTGACAATTCTCAATACCTTAGACCATTTAGGAAAATTCGATGGTAAAGCAGATGAAGGTTTCTTTGTTGGATATTCTCTTAATAGCAAAGCATTTAGAGTATACAACTCAAGAACCAGGATTGTAGAAGAAAATCTACATGTGGAGTTTTTGGAAGATAAATCCAATGTAGAAGGTCAAGGACCAAAAAGGCTATTTGATCTTGAAACTCTAACCAAATAAATGAATTATGTGCCTGTTGTTGCAAAAACTAATGATTTTTCTGGATCACAAGCAACAGATGAGGCAAGGTTAGAAAAGGAGACAAACCAAGATCATGTTTGGATACCAATATGGTCAAGTACAAGTGTGGTTTCAACTTCAACACATGATGAATCTTCTTCTGGTAAAGCTAAAGAAGATGTTGAAGATAAAAGCAAAGAAGATGGAACAAAGGAACAAGAAAATAGTTTTGCTGTTGATAATGCTGCTGAAACAGACTTAACTAAAGAAGCAGACTTAATAAAGGAAGCATAATTAACAGACGATGAGGTGGATTTGAGCAATCTCCCACCAAACTATCATGTTCCACTTACACCACAAACCAGAATTCACAAGGTCCACTCCCTAAAAAATGTGATAGGAGATGTACAATCAGGGGTGAAGACAAAACAACAACTGATGTCTTCAGACCAACAAGGGCTTCTTGATGCCCTTTATGCTTCAAAACAGCGTGAGTTTTCAAACTCTTGCTTGTTTGTATGTTTTCTCTGACAAGCTGAACCAAAGAATATTCTGAAAGCCTTAGATGATTCAAGCTGGGTAGAAGCTATGCAAGAGGAGCTTCTTCAGTTCAAGATTCAGAAAGTTTGGGTGCTAGTTAATTTACCTAAGGATGCAAAGGTAATTGGCACTAGATGGGTTTTCAAGAATAAAAGGGATGAAAGGGGAATAGTGATTAGGAATAAGGCTAGATTAGTAGCCCAAGGGTACATACAACAAGAAGGTATAGACTATGATGAAGTTTTTGCTCCAGTAGCAAGACTTGAGGCAATTAGGCTTTTCTTAGCTTATGCTTCATTTTTAGGCTTCACAGTTTACCAAATGGATGTCAAGAGTGCATTTCTATATGGCACAATTGAAGAAGAGGTGTATGTCTCACAACCTCCAGGGTTCATTGATCCTGACCATCCAGACAAAGTGTACAGAGTTGTTAAGGCTCTTTATGGCCTTCATCAGGCACCTAGAGCTTGGTATGAAACACTGGCTTCCTATTTAAAAGAGAATGGATTTCAAAGAGGAAAGATTGATCAGACACTTTTCATCAAACAGCACAAGAAGGATCTTCTGTTAGTGCAGGTGTATGTGGATGACATTATCTTTGGATCTACAAGGAAGGAGATGTGTTTGGAGTTTGAGAAGCTTATGCATGATAAGTTTCAGATGAGTTCCATGGGGGAACTTACATTCTTTTTGGGTTTGCAAGTTAAACAGTCATATGAAGGCATATTTATTAATCAAGATAAATATGTTGCTGAAATACTTAGAAAGTTCAACTTTGCTGATTCAAAAATGGCAAGCACACCAATGGATTCTGAGAAACAACTTCCAAAAGATTTAGATGGAGAAAATGTGGATGTACACACATACAGATCTATGATAGGATCTTTGATGTATCTCACATCATCAAGACCTGACATCATGTTCTCTGTTTGTGCTTGTGCAAGATTTCAAGTAACTCCAAAGGTTTCTCATTTAACAGCAGTCAAGAGGATTTTTAGATATCTCAAGGGTCAACCTAGGTTGGGTCTATGGTATTCAAGGGAATCACCTTTTGATTTGGTAGCATTTTTGGATAGTGATTATGCTGGTGCTAGCTTGGACAGAAAGTCAACAACTGGAGGATGTCAATTCCTTAGGTGTAGACTTATCTCATGGTAGTGTAAGAAGCAAACAACTGTGGCTACTTCAACAACTGAAGCTGAATATGTAGCTGCTGCAAGTTGTTGTGCTCAAGTCTTGTGGCTTCAATACCAACTTCTTGACTATGGGTACAATTTTATGAACACTGTTATTCATATTGATAATAGTAGTACAATTTGCATTATTAAAAATCCGGTACAACATTCTAAAACAAAACACATTGAAATTAGACATTATTTTATTAGAGATTGCAATGAGAAAAAGTTAAGTCAAGTAATGAAAATTGCTTCAGAACATAATTTTGCAGATCTGCTAACAAAAGCTTTTGATGTTGGAAGGTTTCAGTACTTGGTAGCAAGTATTGGAATGCTTAATACTTAAATTTTTCAATCTATGTGTTTTTATATACCAGTGTGGTTAATTCTGGTAATTACTCAGTTAATTCTAGTGGTTACTCAATTAAGTCTGGTAGTTAAATTTTTGTTTGTGCTGTTGTCTTCGTAGATTTGTACTATCTATTACTTTAAAATTGTGTTATTTCATACAGTTAGTCATATGTTTATTCTAATATAAGACAAGTACTTTGTACATTGTTCTTTTGATTTTAGACTAACAATTTCAGGTATGAACATTTGAGCACAAAGGAAGTTTTCAAGTGAAATGGAAGCAGCAGAATGTTATATCAGTTGCTTACATAACAGGTTTATGATGGACTGAGTTTGAGAATTCTTAACAAAGGTTTATACCTAAGTTCAATAATTCTTTAAAACTACTTTCTTGAAACTTGGTTATCATATTTCACATTGAATTGATGACTTAGTTGATCAGATAGTAACTGATGCAACTCACTTTCTATCATTTTATACTTTTAAGTATAATGAGCAAGTCTAAGGACATCTGATAGAAAGAACAGCTAGTAAAAGTGAAACTAACACTTGTGTTAGAGGCAACAATTACTATGAGCTGGAAACCCTGTCAAGAAAGCCTTTTGAATAGGTTTATCTTTACACAGGCAGTTATTTATAACTGAAAACATTGGTTCTCACACAACCAGAGGTTGTATTAAACCGAAATCTTGATTAAGTGTCTGTTATACACTTAATCCCTTCAAAATGGTTGAGAGCAGTATGATTTTTCATTATAAAATCATATGCATACTGCTAAAAGTCAAAAATTTTCTTAAAAGGCTTTTTGAAATAAAAATGACTCAGAAAACCATCAACTGATGGATTATGAGTTATTGCCCCATGAATCACCTCTCATAGGAGTTAACACACCTAGAAGTGATGAGGGTAGCAAATTAAACTCTTAAGAAATTGATGGCTTCATGTACAACATTGTCTGATAACAAGTTCTAAGTGATAGCTCAGATGATAGCAAGAGGTACATTGTGAGAGATCTTCCAAACAGGGGAGGAAATGTTATTTGCATCTCAGGGGAGGAAACATCTCAGGGGAGGCAATAAAGTTGGAAGATTAATCAATGAAAGGGAGGAAAAGTCAAGAGCATACAAGATGATGAGGAAGTTGAAAATGACAAGAATAGAGCTGTTTCTGGAGTATTCTATATATTCAGAAGGGATGAAGCATTCCAAAGGAGAAAGTTCTATCTAGGTCAAACAAAGAAAGCTTTCAGTTTCAATTTCAGTTCACTACGTTTGTTCATCACTTGCAAAGGCATGCTGATAGATGATTTCACTTGTTGAAACAATCATCCAAGATACACAGCACCATTGCCTCTTATAATTCCTCCATCAAAGGAAATTGCACCATCTTTTAGGTCAATGTTTGAAGCCTGAAGATGTGTATTGATATTGTTGAAGTCAAAGATCAGAAAGTAGATGAGTTACTGAGATAGATATTAATCTTTCAGAATAGAAGAAGGTTCAGTCCAAGGGTCTGACTATGAAGTGTTTGAAAGATCTTCACAATCCATAATTTAATTCAGAAACATGTTGAAATGGATTCACATGTTTAGGGGAGGATTGTTGGGAATTAAATATTCTGAAGTTTAAGTATCGGGAAAATCTCTCAAGTGATTAAATCTGGTAGCAGTAGAGTTAAGTCTGGTGAGTTCCAAAGTTAAGTCTGCTGGTTATCTGCTGGTTAAGTCTGGTCATTGAAGTTAAGTCTGGTGGATAAGTCAAGTGTTAATTCTGGTGACTATCTGAGTTAAGTCTGCTTGATGAAGATATTAAGTCTGGTTGACTAAAAGTCAATAATACACGGTAGATAATATCTTACCCCATGTGCTCAGTCTTTATCTTATACTCACAGAACAAGTTGTAAACATAGATACATGTTGTATCTTAGTTACTGACACACATAAGATAAGCTAGCAAGTTATTTGACAAGACTTAACATTATTGTAAAGATCTTTCCTATGTTATAAAAGAAAGATCTTAGACTAGAGATATAAGTGTGTGTTAAACTTATAGTGAAAAATATATATCTCTCAAGAACATAGAACAAAAACAATATCATAAGATATAGAAACATAAGATTCAAGGTTGTAACCCTAGTGATAACTCAAGATCACTCGTATTATTATCTTAATAATATTGAATCGTTTGGTGATAAGTTTTCATTGTTCATTGTCATATAACAAACACAACTGTTCCATTTCCATAACCATAATAACCTTCTAAGTGTGATTAAGTAGATTCCACATACTTAATCATATTCACTCAATATATCATATACACAAAGTACAAAAGGTTTAACCACCTTAACCGTGTATCGAATCCTAACATAATTTGTTATCAACCTACAAGACAAGAATCTTAATGAAAAAAGATGTAAATATCATAAGATAACATCTTATATAAACAAATAATCGACTACTAGACAAAAATTACCACATAGCATCAAGACAAATACTCATATTACAAGAGAGCATGATATTATTTGAGATACTACATTGTGAAATTGTTTTGATGTTATACTTAGTCGCTTAAGCATACTTACTCATTAATTAACACAATGATCTATGTGATTAATTTGTAGAATAAAATGACTTCTAAATGTTTATCATACCAAAAGCACTTTGACAAATTATAAGTGCACACGTGGCAAACAAATAGAGTGACAAAGTCACAAAAGAAATGAGACGACAGATTAATGCAAACAATTTTAACATTTTGGAAGCATGCATCGTTTAGACTATCCTACGAAAAAGCTCAATGAATGTCAACTAAAGACAAGAGCTATCTAACACCATGTATTAAAAATGACATATCGTAAGTTAACAAGAACCATGTTAATCTTGTGAAATATCATATAACAAGTATCATGCGAATCATGTTAACATCCAGTAGCATGAAACATATATAAGCATGCAGACAAAACCTTTCGAAGGTTTACACATTTGACTATCAATCAAATAATTATCATGATAACGTCAAGACACTTAAACATATCAAACACATAACATGTAATCAACACATATATATGTAATGCAAGTGATTTTACTAAGAAAAATCACATCTACTACTTGATTGATTAATATTCCTAAGACAAGATAAATTATCTTATTTTAATACTTACTTTAGGCAAGTATAGGAATGCAGATTTTTCAAGTTGGAGAATAAATATGAGACTATTACTAGCTGTGCTCAATTCAGGCTAAACACGACCATTTTTATGGGTGATTCCATATACTTAACTTATTTTCTTGAAGCAATTTAACTATTAGGTTAAATTGAGTTTCTAGTGCAACAGGTTCTCCACTAGTCATTCTCATGTCTGAAAGACAGGAATTCCTATTTTTACTTATCGAAGTATAAAAGAAGATAATTCACCAATACATGACTTAATAAAACTCAACTATTTCTATTAAAACTAAGGTGATAAAGATGTCATGATATACACGGGAGTTTGACAAATATGTGTCAACAGATTTTAATCTTTGTGTTTGGAATCTAAGGTTGAATGATCTAAAGGGTGACATCTTTTATTTTGAGTTTAAGTATGTGTTATGCAAGTGATTTGATCATCTAAGACCAAGAGATGTGTTTGCGTGTGATAATGGAATATGTTAAGAACGTTCTCAAGAAAGTTCTTTGGAACAAGTATAAAGTTACCAACTTTAATAGATCTTGTGTATGCTTCAGAGATGTGGATATGCACAAGATTTGACCAAGGTTTGGTTATGATGTACGCTTGAAGGGAAATAGATGCATAAAATATCTTTCAACAAATAAGATTATCTCATGGAAAAATGTTATCATACTTGAGGGAGATGTGCTAGTTCATAGAACTTGCAGATGTTTGTTTAAGATCATTTAGCCAATGAGGTGTGATTAAACTTCTTGTAACACAACCGTTCATGTTGCAAGGAAAGAATGATGCATAGGATATATGTTATCCTTTTAACAAGATGAAAACTAAACGCATGATTTCTTAGGCATAATGTTTTCCGAAACATCATGTTTTTCTAACAGAAGATATTAAGCCTAAGTGTTTGGATAGACCTATCCTAAATAAACTTGCTCTCGATATTATGATAACTAGATGATGACAAGATAAACTCACTTGAGTTTCTTATGTATACTCCTCAAGATTCATTGTCACTTGGGTTGCATGAGGTTATCTTTGAGATTGCATTTTAACATATGTTGTTAAAATGTTGATTTAAGGTTTAATGAAACTTAAGCAGAAGTTTAATGACAAAGTATTACCAATACTTTGATAACTTGTGAAAGTGGTGCTACTTAAACCTAGTGGAATTTGATAAACAATTAATGTGAGCATCATGCTCATCTGATGGTGAATGTTCTAATCCTATAGGTGATAAAGTATGGTTGAGTTGATTCAACGTGCATTTGATTTGGTATGAGTGTTGGACAAACGGCTTTTTGAGCAATGCACACAATGGTATGAATTATGGTGTTGTAGGGGTTTGTTGTACTAAGGATGTTGAAGACAACAAGGATGGAGACTAATTCTTGTGATCCATTGGTTGGTATAACTAGTGGGTGATTTGAAGCTTAAGGCCTGAGACATATCACAGAAGTGAATGTGATGGGATGATGGTGAAAGTACACGTGTACTTAGGTTATAGGATAAGTGTTTCGACATATGTTGTTAAAATACTTGGGTGTTGATTCTTTCGGATATGAATTTTAATGACTACAATCGTAAGTCAAGTTATACTTGAATATTTCGGATGAAATACTTAAGTTGTCAATCCTACTTTGAGAAAAGAATAGCAAGACTTGATAATTACATCTATAACCTAAGTGTGAGTTATGACTCGATGTAAATCATCTTGAAGGATGACATCTCAACCAAGTGAGGCAACATACAAGATAATATCTACAGTCATGAGTTGGGCTTGTAATCTGTGATATCTTTGCACACAGTGAGTCTGGTTTAGTTAGGAAGTTGTTAATTTACAAATCAAGTTAATGGATAAGTAAAGGACAGGTGGATGAAGTGAATGTGTGTAATGATCACAAATGCTCAGTGGTACCTCGGATTGCAAGGAACCAATTTCAGGGTTCCTTCCTTTATGGAGAAAGGTACCTTGGAGCATTTTCGTGAAATTTGAAAGCATGGTTAGAGATGATTATCCTATGGGTGCAAGTGAGATGTCCTAATCCTAATATGAGTGAACATTAGTGAAAAGAATTCTAGTGATGAAAGTGAGTGATCTTGAGTGAGAGATTTAAACAAAAATTTAAAAATCTAGCTGTTTGTTCTGGCGGAACCAAACGATAACAAAGGCGGACCCTTGTTTTTGGTTCCGCGGAATCCGTGGGACTTATTTTGGCGGCACCAAAAGTTTCAACAGACGGAACCCAGATTTTGGTTCCGCCAAAGGCGAAAAGTTAACAGAGAGTATGTCAAAATTTCCGAAACCTGTTCAATTCCCGAAAATTGTCCTAAAACATATGTAACTACTTAGTTGTGATAGATTAAAAACAAAAACACAGGTTTTAACACATGTTAGCATATAGATCAATCCGAGGATTTTGAACTTACCATATATGGAAGTTAAGCCAAACAGTGGCTTAAACACGAAAACTTGATAACATCAAAGTGTTATCGTCCTACATGACACGCTTAGTTCACATGATCATTCAAAGATAAGTTTCTATCCTATGACAAGACACATACATTAAACGTCATTGTAGAAGCAGATGTACCAAACACCTTTTTCAAAGATACTACATGTTTACACATTTTAATACTTGAGGTAGAGTTTGTGCAAGACAATACTTTTCAAGACACTAAACTAGTTTCACTTAGTTCTCATTCCTAAGCAAGTTATGCAAGGTTTTCACATAACATATGCAAACAAAAATATTTAAATTTAAATCTATAAGTGAAACAAACACAGTTCATCAACTTAGTGCACAAGATCTAGCAAATGTCCTATTGTGCATAAATGAGAAATAGATAAACAAGTAAATGAAAATCATGGCAAGACACTTATGTAACACAAATAAACAAGTACAATCACCACTTTCAATAAACAAACATATATGCAAATAACCAAAACAAGTAGTCATATAGCATAGTATAAAAGAAAAGATACTTTTCGTCACTTTGTGTTTAAACATGACAATGTACATCAAACTTGATTATTTTCCTTTATATATATTTATATCTCCTATTTTAGCATCATTTCAACTTATGTGACTTATCAAACCATTTATGAAGGGATTTTTCAACGAAATTTATAGTTATCCCAAACGCTCCTTAAAACACCGTATTTTTCGTAAATTTGCTTCAAGCACACAATTTGACACTTAATTCTTTTGAGAAATCTTTTCTTTTGATTTTCCAAAGATATTTTCCAGCTTGTATACAAAGTAACATTTAACAACAAAATTTCTAAGTATACTTAGCGAAACATTTTTCATATTATATTCCGCTTCAATGGTAATTTATACATGGATCGTACTCCATTTTAAAAACCATTTGTTTTGAAAATAAGAGCCACTAGGCTCTAATACCAATTGTGAAAACTTAGAGGGGGGGGGGGGTGAATACGTTCCCATTTTAAAAACTTAAAACTTGTTGTATCAAATGTCCATTTAAGCTTGTTGTAATATGAAAGATGTTAAGTTCAGTTTATGACTAGCATATACTAAACAAATTGTCACACAAGTATTATCAACTAATCACAACACAAGCAATCATATAATACAAATATAAAGTAAAGCAATAAGTAAAAGAAAGCGCAAAGCGAACACGATGATTTATAGTGGTTCGGTCACGGAGCTCCTCTTCGCCCTACGCCACTCCCCGAGTACCCAACTCGAGAGTTACTTCACTAGATCAACAAGCTCCCTTCTCGGCAGAGAAAACCTTACAATCGTCGCTTACACTTTTTCCGGTACAAAGCTAAATACCAGGTTCTAGTTCGAGGTAGAACCAACCTAACGTCGCCAATACAATTTCCGAAACTAAGCTAGATGTCGAGTTCTTTTACAAGGGTACAACCACTCCCGTCGTCGCTTATACTTTTTTTGACACTAAGCTAGATGTCGAGTTCTTTTACAAGGGTACAACCACTCCCGATATGTTTTATGGCCCAACATAGAAACCTTGTATTTTATGGCACAAACACATAAACCACCTAATCAAGTTTGGTGTTTAGATTGTGATGCAATGATGTTTACAACTATGATCCATGACATAAATGTCCACTGGATATGAATGCCTAATCTATATGAACTTCCGTTGATCGGAAGCCTTCAATGGAAGAAGATCACAAGTTCCCTAAACTTGTTGTGATGGATCTTCATGTATGCATGTGAAATCTACATGAAATCTTGAATAAGAAGTCTTCAATCATTGAGGATGTCAAGTGCCCTTGAATCTTCATATGTTGGTATGCTTTGATGAATGATAACTTCAAGATCTTCTAACCTTCTTGGTGGATCAGGAAGTATGCTATGCTTGTGACTCATGATCTCTGAGCTTGCTTCACAGGATCATTACGAGTGTATGCTTACAACATAATGGAAGTTAGTAACATTATGATCATTATGAAAAGGGTGATTAATGTATGATTCTACATGGTTTACTACTGATCTAAATGTATGCAAAGGGTAGAGAGAATCTGTGTTCTAGTTGGTTAAACAATGGGTAAACAATGGGCTACTATTTATAGGCAAACTGTAAAACAAGCCACGGATTTGGCGGATCCAAATCCAGGGGTCCGCCCTTTATGGCATTTGGTTCCGCCCTTTATGGTATTTGGTTCCGCCCTTTATGCCATTTGGTTCCGCAGGTGTCTGACAAAAAATCTTCAAATATCTTTCCAAATCTAACCAAGATCTTACCAAATCCAATTCTTTGCTTGAAGATCTTTCCAAAATATTTCCTAAATCTACAAGATATCTTAAAGATATCCCAATGATGTATGAAATGATGTCATGAACATATTTCCATTTTAATTCTTAAAATGTAAATAATGTAAATGTATATATGTATGTCCTATGTATATACTAGCTTAACTAATATATGTTTACCAATATGTATCATGTTAGTTTGACACCTAAAGTGTACCTATCCTATTAATCTTAGGAAACATGATGTACAAGTAAAAGTACTTGTATATGCAGAATGTAAAATGAGGTTCTAAGTAGAATGGTTAGCCTTTTAAAATACTTAATGACTTAGCCGTATTTTAAACATTCTAAATGGTTTGTTAAGGGTTTGATCATAATGCCACATAACAAACATGTACGAACCTGTGTTGTACCATACGAGGGCTTGAGAAGTCGTGAGATGTTGAATGTATGTTGAGACAAAATAAGATTACAAGTAACTTGTACATTTTACGTTATGTATCAAGTTACATGTTTGTTATCAATCAAAACAAACGAGACTGCTTGCACTAACATCTTTTATATTTAGGGACGCAAATTCCAATAGTACAATGAATGATCAAGTTACATGTTTCCAAAAGACTTTATCTTTTTTTCCTTTTTTTTCCCACGTCAACTTGGTGTATCAGGCCCAATTTTTACCCATTTTCATAAATTGTGAAGTTATATGAACCTTGACGGATACAGGATCTTGGAAGGCATTCAGACTCGGCATGTGGTTTCGGCCTAAGGCTGTGAGAAACAAAGTCTAGTACCCAACAATTCTTGGTTAGATCTCAAATTCGAGTATCAATTTTCCGTTGTTTAAGTTTTCAATTTTATTGGTTTTGTTAGATGAACTTTGTTGTTTAGTAAGGGTCAACTATGCATATGTGTGTGTCTATATGCATGATGCAAATGTAAGGTGCGTTTGTCATGAGATCTATGATAAACCTTAAAACTGACCAAATGTGGTATATATGATGAAGTATGGATTAACCTTTAGTTCTTTACGCACTATGGGACAACCATTTTTGCTGATATGTCTTCTGGATGTTTCCGTTCTCTTTAGTGTGTTAGATCGTAGTAACTGAAGGGGGTGTATATTAGGCTTTGATTGCAATAGCATTTGATGTATTTGGGGTTCTAATTGACACTTTATCTTGCTTGTTAGGGGCCTTGAGCTGACTCGATGAGGTGGATATACTTAGATGAGCAAATATTTAACTTTTGTGATATGTATCCTCAAAATAAGTGAATAAGCTTTTTAAAATTGGAACACAATGCCTACACAAATATTCCCCAGGTGCATTGTGCAGTCTTTGCATGTTTGGATATAAGAGGAGACCAACTAATCATTAAAAAAAATTATCATTAGTTTTTGTAATTACGTCAAGTGTTAGCAATAACTAAAAATTAAAGCACCCATAGAGGTATTTGATCTTCTGTGTATTATATGCATGTTGTCTAAGTGTGTGTTTTATTTCAGGGAATGGCAAAAAGGTTTGTGTAAAATAAATGAATTGAGCTTTGACTGTACCGATATGGCTAGAAAAATATGAAATTTGTTAATATGATTTAGTATTATTTCCTGCATCTATTTCCATTGTGTATATTTTAAACATTTAGATGAGGTTTTTTGATATTCAAACGAGACTTTGTATGTGTTTGTAAATTTGTATACAGTAGTATTAAAATTTTATGATTTCATAATTATTACTCTCTCTTATAATACCTTTTTAACAAACTTTGTGGATGTTAGTGTATGTAAAAGATACGTTTCTTAAAAAATGGAGGATATATTTGTAAGATCATTCATTAAAGTTCGTTGATTATTATTAGTTCAATTCAGATAGAAGGTTGTCTCGATATATTTATAAATCTTGCAGGGAGGTATCGGATGGTTTCGGGTGAACATGGAAAGGATAAAGGTTAGGAATGCAAGGTTGGAGGAGCCTGATATGCTCTAAGAGGTAGCAAAGCAGATTGAAAGGACACATGATTTGTGCATTATGTCATGTTGATGCTTAGCATGTACGATGAAGAGAATCGATGAGCATAAGAACGACTTAAATCAGGTCGGTGTTTACAACTTTCCAATTGTTTTTGTAATGTGGCATCAAGCATGCGTAAAGTGTTTACAAAATTCTAAATGTTAGATCAATATTTTAGTCATTGATGAAGCGAAAAGTGTACCGCTTTTAAGGGGTCATTTAAGCCCTAAATCGTATTTATTTGATCAAATATTGCCCTAAATCGTTCCTTTTGTCATTTTAGGTACTTTTGAGGAGAAATCTGGAAAAGGAGGCATTTTGGACATTTTTGGAGCATAAAAGTGAAGAAAACGACAAAGTCTCAAAAATCGGCTAAAAGTTACCTATGACGGCGTCACAATTAACCCCAGACGGCGTCATGCCTTGGCAAGAAAAAAAGTGGACGTGAAATTTACTCATGATAAGCCAGTGAAAATAGCATGTGAATTCTGACGGCGTCACGCTTTAACTTGATTAAGGGCGTCACGGCTTAAATCAAAAGGGGACGGCGTCACGTTCAAGGTTCGACGGCGTCAAGCCTTGATAAGCCAGAATGGATTTTTGAAGAGCTAAAGAGGGACGGCGTCAAGAAGGTCATCCGGGAACCCTAGAAGCGGCGAGGTGACGGCGTCACACTCCATAACGTGACGCCGTCAGATCCAAAAATCTATATATAGTTTTCTAATTTTTTGTCATTGAGAGAGAACATAGTGTGTGGAATTTTGGGAGAAAACCCTAAGACGAATTTAGCTTCTTTTTCAAGGCTTTTTGCCTTGAGATCTTCCATGTTACATTGAAGATAAGTTATCAATTAATCATTCAATATGTCTATGTGTTGTTTGATTTTATCTTATTCTTGTCTTTTGATTAACATGTTAGGCTAAATTTATCTTGTGATTGCTTAGATCTAATGAAACCTAGCTATTGATTATTGGTTATTAGTGTGTTGTTAGTTGTATTGGATGATTGTTTATCTATGTTAGGCTTAAGAAAACTGGCTAACTTCCTATTCGGTAACTTGCTTGAATGTCTTAAGAAACATGAACCAAAGGCGTACTAAAGGTTTTTATGGTTGTATTTAATTCACAAGCGAATTCTAGTGATCCCATGTTAGGAGCTTCCTAGCCGGCTCGACATAGGAGTGAAGTAGGAGCTTGTAGAGTTGGGGAAGTACGTACGCCACCCCACGATTGGTATTAAGGAATACACCCGTCATCCACGCGACTAATACACACTAATTAACCGGTAAAAGATAGTTAGGGAGTAAGGAAATCTAAGTAAACACATTTCTCTACACATAAGTTTCTCACCAACATTTTATTTTCAGTTATTTATTTTATTTGCATTTGTAGTTATTTGGGTTAGTTGACTAGCAACTAATTCCGCCCACTCCTTCAAACCCGAGATTTTACTTGCTTTCATAAAAATATAAAAAACATAAAAAGAATCTTCCTCAACCCTTAGACCTAATTAGAGTAGTCTTTCACACCTAACGAACACTATTCCCTGTGGAGAACGATCAATCCCCCGTACTTACCACTACACTATACTACATCGGTCAGGTACACTGCCTGGTGGGGTTGTAAGCCTCTTGAGATCCCTCGAGAGGTAAAACCTGTTGTAAGGTTACAAAACCACGCATCAAGTTTTTGGCGCCGCTGCCGGGGAATAGTTATTGTTTAGGTTGAATTTTTATTTCTATTAGGTCTACTCACTAGATTCCTTTCTAGTGAGATTTTTATTTTATTTTTCTAGATTTTCTTTAGTCTATCTATTTTCTTCGTGTCTTTGTTCGTAACCATTACCATCCGACATCATGGAAGATGGTAATATCCTTAACCCCCACAACCCACCACCACAACAACCACCACCACCTCCTAGAGCCCGTACTTTAGGAGAGTATTCCCGTCCTAGCCACCACGGCTATCGAAACACCATTGAGCTCACTCAAGGAGCCAATATCACACCCTTGCGATCCGACATCATCCGGTTGGTGCAAAGCGGATGCGCATTCCATGGACTTCGTTCTGAAGATCCTAATCAACATCTCAAGGACTTTCTTAAAATCGTTGATTCTATAGACCTTGATGTTGCCACTCGAGAGACGACCCGATTGCGTCTCTTCCAATTCTCTTTGCGGGACCAAGCTAGTCAGTGGCTAGAACGTCAACCCGCAGGATCCATTACCACTTGGGATGATCTCACTACTCGTTTCCTTGCTCAGTTTTTCCCACCGGGAAGAACTACCAAGCTAAGGAATGATATCTTGATGTTCCAACAACGTCAAGGCGAAACTCTCTACGAGGCATGGACTCGATTCAAGGACTTACTCCAAAAAGTCCCTCACCATGGCATAGAACTTTGGCTCCAAGTCCAAATCTTCTATGACCATATCAATCTCTCCACGAGGCAAACCATTGACCAATCGGCCGGTGGCAAGCTACGTGATCTAAGTGCGGAACAATCATGGGCTCTCCTAGAGGATCTTGCTCTTTATGACAACGAAAGTTGGAGTGATCCCCGTGATTTGAATAAAACGGTCAAGGCAATATCTTTGCCTTCAAACAATTCAAGCACTTCCGACCGTAGGATCATAGAACTTGAAGACCAAGTCAAGTTTCTCATGAAATCCTACGAGGCTCCTAACCCTTCAAGCCAAGTGAACAAAATCACTTCTTCATGTGAATTATGTAGTGGTCCCCACGACACTCGTGATTGCATGGAACTCCCCGAACAAGCTTTTGTTGACTACGCATCCTCGCGTACCGACGGAGCGGGAGACAAGTGGTACACTTTCAAACCCGAGCCAAACCATTACGGTGATTCATACAACCCCGCATGGAAAAATCACCCGAACCTTAGGTGGAAACAAAACCAAAACACGCAACAAACCAATTCTTCCAACCCACCTAATCGTTTCCAATCAAGCGGTTCCAACTCGAACCGTACTTTCAACAACAATCCTTCCGGCAATGGTAGTACCAATAACTTTGAAGGATTGATTTCCCAATTTATGGCATCTCAAGAAGCTCGGATAGCTAGATTCGAGACCGAATTCAATCAGCAACAAACTGAGATGACCAATAAAATTGACAACTTGTTGAAAGCCCTCAATAACCAAGTGCTATCACCCCCGCATGAGGACGCTAGGAACACAAATAGCGGACCCCAAGTCAAAGACCCTTCTTCATCCAAACATGTCCACTTCATCAACGTTGTCACTATTAAACCAATCGATTGGAGCATGGAAGGAAGTGACAAGAATGAGGGTAGGATAGAAATGGAACCTAAGGATGAGGTTAAGAAAGTCGAGGTTGATAAGGAAGTGAAGAAAAGTGAAGTAGAGGAAGTAGATAATGATGAGGACTACTTCAATAGGCTACCCACTAAGGAAGAGCGCGCATATCATACAAACTTATTCGATGACCCCGAGACACCATACTTCCTAGGTAAACCAATCATTGAAATAGGCGACCCTTCTAATCTCAACATACCATGCAACATCGGACATTTGCATGTGTGGAAAGCCTACATCGACCTTAGATCACCCATAAACATCATGACTAGAGCCCACTACAACTTGATAATGAAGAATCAACTTGGGTATAGGATGTTCCCTGACAAGGGTTGGATGAGTAACTTCACGGGAAGAGTTAAGGGATTACCGGTTTATGTAGGAAACTTCACCTATGTCACCGACTTTGTAATTGTAGAAGATATCCGCCCAATAGTCGATGCATCCTTGACTCAAGTGGTTTTTGGAAAACCATTTGTTGAGGTCTCTAGAATGACTTATGAACCTTCCTTAGGGATAGTTAGATTTAAGGATGAGACCGATGAAGTAAGCTACCAAATGCCATATAAGATAGAACAATTCCAACACTTGTCAAATGTTGAGAAGGAGCTCAAGCAAGCGGTCTACTATAGGAATGATGAGGATAGAAGTAAAGGAGTAGACTATGTTATGGAAAGGATATTCGGTTTCTACAAGGATTGTTTGAAATTATGACCGGAATATAAAACCGGGAAGGAGAATGGCCTAGGAACCGTGACCGATGATGGAGTCACGTAATGTACGTGACTTTGAGTCTAGCTACAAGACTCGTTAATAAAGAAAAGCGCTTCTTGGGAGGCAACCCAAGCTTTATTTGTTTTATTTGCTTTGTGTGTTTATTTATTTGTTTGTTTGATTTTATTTGTTTCCGTATGTGTGTTTAATTTTTATTAGTATTGATTCATGTTCAAAAGTAAATTGTGAAAATGCTTTATTTTGTTTTTAACTTCGTCTTAACTACATATAAAGGTATTTTGCAAAAGACAAGTGTAAGGGAAATCTAAATCGGTTTATTAGAACACAAATGAACATGAATCGTAATAATAATAAATTAGCATACATATTAGTATTTGTTTGAGTCAAATGCTTGTATCGAGTCATAATGATGTTTTGCAGGATTTCCAGGAAGTAAGGTAAAGGTTTTTCCAGAAATTTTCCGGAAACTTAAAATGAAAATTTTTGTCAGGTCATTTCTGACGGCGTCAGGCCTTACAACCTGACGGCGTCAGGTTTTAATTTTCTGAAATTTTTGAAAGTTTTGTTTTTCTACCGGAATCATAAAAAGTTTTTATTAAATCTCTAACTTATAAACTCCAGGAATCTGCAAAACATTCATTCCGCAAGCATTATATCTTTAATTGTTTTATTTCTAAGTCTGGAATTACACCTAGTTGTGAGTTGTCTTTGTTCGGTTTGATGCTTTGGTTTTTCTTGTTTGTTTTCTCAGGATTAACAGGTTATTTTGGACAAGGAGATGTATGTGGAATCAAGCTTTTGGCGATGCATTAGTCTTGAAGCTTCTACATTACCTTGGAAGAAGATCTAACCATGTTACCTCTTTATCCACCGAACGAATCAGGGAGTATTTGATTTCATTCTTTTACCTTTTCACTTTTACATCTTGTTATTTGAACATTGGGGACAATGTTCATCTTAAGTGTAAGGGAGGGTAAAAGTACGATTTTAGAGAATGCTATTACGCTTGATTTTTGTTTGTTTAATAGTAGATGTGTAATAAAACTGAGATAAATACCTGTTAGGGCAATTTTAGTGCCAAATTTAAATTTTTTTACAACATATAGGAGTGAAACTTTGATCTTAATAAGCGTCTCACGGATAGGAGTTATATGACTAGCACAAAAACCGTACCACAAAAAAATTTTCCACCCCCAAATATGTGAGGTTCGCCCCTAGAATTGGTAGGAAAAGCATTTATGCTATGATGTGTGTACCGGTAGCACTTAGATTCTAGAACTTGCGTTAGGACCATTCCAAGGCCACAAGTGAGACTACATTCGTGTAGTTAGATTTACTACATGATAAGAGGCATTCGGATTAACCCATTGTTTTACACCTGTGTTTTTGTTATAATTACTTCGGCTACATTGGTCAAGTAATTCTCCCACACCCTTTGCGTTGTACTCATTTTTAGTACACGATACCCCTAGTACACCCCTCAGAGCCTATCTTTTCGTTTCAACCTTTAAGCATTTTACTTAAAGGAAGAATTTGTTACACCCCACTTAAATGTACACCCAAATCGCCTTAGCCTACCTTGTATGCACTCATTTTTTGTGCATTCTTGTTACAACATTTGTTTAAACCCAAGTTAATTATCTAGTTGATTACATGGTTGCTAAGTCGAGTCATATCCTTTGGTACATTAAGTTGTGTTGTTGGGACGAATTGGATCAATGGGTTTAAAGTACTAGTTAATATGGAGTAATGGCGAAAGTCATCATTTATTACCCATATGTGCTAAATGTTTAAAAGTACTCAGTTTTCAATTATCTTAATTGAGTATTAGATTATATTTGTAAAGTTTGTAAAGTCAAAGGGAAGGGAATGCATGCCCAATATGATATTGGATAGGTAGGGAAAAGGTATGCAAAAAAAAAAAAAAAAAAAAAAAAAAAAAAAAAAAAATCAAAAAAATTAAGAAAAATACAAAAAAAAAAATGAGAAAAAGAAAAATAGAAAAAAAACATACGGACTACCATCCCGTTTCATTTTATGTTTGTTTTATGTTTTTATGTTTTTATTTTGTTATTTCGTTTCTAGCTTAAGATCGAGTCTAGTCTTGGCTTAGCAACATTGTATAGTACATGTAATTGATCAAGATCTTTAACTCGCCACCAGTAAAATATCCCTTATCCAACAAAACCGTGTTTTCCTTTTCCCTACACCTAACGTTATAACCCATTTAAAAGCCCTCTTTGATAGTTTATCTTTGGTGCTTACGCCTAGTGGAGGAGGTTTTCGATCCTTTCCCAAGCCTATGGTAATCTATTTGCTATGACAGGTAGTGAGAGATATTATCCGTTTTCATTTATGAGATTTATTTTGATGACACTTGAGAGATGTGAGTATCTAAACACTACTTGTGAGGTGCTAGTTTGTAATCTCCGTGCTTATTATGATTGAAGTGGAACGATTATTTGTTGTAATTACTTTTATGTTTGCATTAAATGACCCCTAACTTGTATTTTGATTAGAATAAAAGCGCATTTGCTTGAGGACAAGCAAATCTCAAGTGTAAGGGTATTTGATGAAGCGAAAAGTGTACCGCTTTTAAGGGGTCATTTAAGCCCTAAATCGTATTTATTTGATCAAATATTGCCCTAAATCGTTCCTTTTGTCATTTTAGGTACTTTTGAGGAGAAATCTGGAAAAGGAGGCATTTTGGACGTTTTTGGAGCATAAAAGTGAAGAAAACGACAAAGTCTCAAAAATCGGCTAAAAGTTACCTATGACGGCGTCACAATTAACCCCAGACGGCGTCATGCCTTGGCAAGAAAAAAAGTGGACGTGAAATTTACTCATGATAAGCCAGTGAAAATAGCATGTGAATTCTGACGGCGTCACGCTTTAACTTGATCAAGGGCGTCACGGCTTAAATCAAAAGGGGACGGCGTCACGTTCAAGGTTCGACGGCGTCAAGCCTTGATAAGCCAGAATGGATTTTTGAAGAGCTAAAGAGGGACGGCGTCAAGAAGGTCATCCGGGAACCCTAGAAGCGGCGAGGTGATGGCGTCACACTCCATAACGTGATGCCGTCAGATCCAAAAATCTATATATAGTTTTCTAATTTTTTGTCATTGAGAGAGAACTTAGTGTGTGGAATTTTGGGAGAAAACCCTAAGACGAATTTAGCTTCTTTTTCAAGGCTTTTTGCCTTGAGATCTTCCATGTTACATTGAAGATAAGTTATCAATTAATCATTCAATATGTTTATGTGTTGTTTGATTTTATCTTATTCTTGTCTTTTGATTAACATGTTAGGCTAAATTTATCTTGTGTTTGCTTAGATCTAATGAAACCTAGCTATTGATTATTGGTTATTAGTGTGTTGTTAGTTGTATTGGATGATTGTTTATCTATGTTAGGCTTAAGAAAACTGGCTAACTTCCAATTCGGTAACTTGCTTGAACGTCTTAAGAAACATGAACCAAAGGCGTACTAAAGGTTTTTATGGTTGTATTTAATGCACAAGCGAATTCTAGTGATCCCATGTTAGGAGCTTCCTAGCCGGCTCGACATAGGAGTGAAGTAGGAGCTTGTAGAGTTGGGGAAGTACGTACGCCACCCCACGATTGGTATTAAGGAATACACCCGTCATCCACGCGACTAATACACACTAATTAACCGGTAAAAGATAGTTAGGGAGTAAGAAAATCTAAGTAAACACATTTCTCTACACATAAGTTTCTCACCAACATTTTATTTTCAGTTATTTATTTTATTTGCATTTGTAGTTATTTGGGTTAGTTGACTAGCAACTAATTCTGCCCACTCCTTCAAACCCGAGATTTTACTTGCTTTCATAAAAATATAAAAAACATAAAAAGAATCTTCCTCAACCCTTAGACCTAATTAGAGTAGTCTTTCACACCTAACGAACACTATTCCCTGTGGAGAAACGATCAATCCCCCGTACTTACCACTACACTATACTACATCGGTCAGGTACACTGCCTGGTGGGGTTGTAAGCCTCTTGAGATCCCTCGAGAGGTAAAACCTATTGTAAGGTTACAAAACCACGCATCAATATTTTAGTCATCGTTTCTGTAAATTTGTTTATGGAATTCTGCAAATTATACACACGGAAATGTATTGCGTCAAACTAAACCAACCCAACTCACCCATTTTCGCTCATCCTATAAATTTACTATCTAATACGCTGCTCACGTGACGGGCCACTTAATTTGTACCATTTTTCAAAGCCTCCAACACCCAGGTCTTTATCGTACCACATAATATGATAAACATCATCCTGTTCCAATTAGAATGATTCCAAGGTTCCAAGCTAATAACTAACAAGTTCTCATATATACTCGAATTTTAATGGAATTCGATGATATAGGTATAATAACATAATAAGTAAATTAATAAACTCGGATATAAAGAATATGGTGGTTCATTAGTAGTTCAATGGTTGTGTATTGATGCGCGTGATGTGTCGTTGCGGTTTAGCAGTTTTAATGCCTACTCAAGTTTTAAATTTATATTTAGCCGACTTATCAATAACACACACACTTAACGAGCAGTGTACCCGGTCAGTATGAAGATAATGGTAAGTAGAGTGTCGATCACTAAGAGTGGAACGTATTATCTCGTTAATCTAATCAGTATTTTAATATCCTAACGCAAGGGGGTTTCAGCCTGAGAGACTGGCACAGTTTTGTTTGCAATTAAATAATAAAATAAACAAATAGGCACGAATCAGCAAGTAGCACACACATACACAGATAGATACTCGAGACAATAAGAGGGCTGTCCTTATAATTAAGTAGATTGTCACTTGTTTTATTGATAGCTTTATATGAAGTGTATGTAGTTAACCCTTTCTCGTTGGTCCTATTCTTATCGGCGAGTAAACCCTTAATGATTACTTATGTCTAAAAGTTATTCCTAAGTGATCAATTTAGAAACAACCGTGGGAGCCACATTATGTCCCGCAGTCAAATGCCCGCAAGCCACTAATAAACACAGAGGTTATCAATGCACTAATAAGTAGTAACCAAAGACATCAACATATAAACTTTAATTGATGGGAAAGCAAGTATTAAAGGGAGTGCAATCTTTCGTTGTCACATTACACAAGCCACCAATCTCTGATGAATTAAAGTTTGCTAACACAATAAAACAAAACTACTTAATGAATTAAATACATGCAACACCTTCTTACAGCTCTTGTATCTTCGATTTGGGTGTGTCTTGTGCTGCCTCCTTGACTGAATTCGTCCTTTTGCTCTGCTGTCCGAACTTCGGTTTTAGGGTTTCGAACTCGAACTATTAAATTCGTCTGGTCCACGGGGTATTTATAGTTTCTGTCTGAGGGAAGATGCGGCGCATCTACTAAGTAGATGCGGCGCATGTACTTAACTTCGCGTGGGGTCCAAGATTATAATATTCAGGAATATTCGTACACCGCCAGAAGATGCGGCGTAACTCCGTGATTAGATGCGGCGCATGTCCTCTTGTATCTTGGATCGTATCTGGTGATATCTTGATAGAGATGCGGCGCATGTTGATAGTGAGATGCGGCGCATCTGGAGCAGAATTGACTTGATCTTGTCCATGTCAGTAGACTTTCGCTTTATGCACGTTTTGCTCCATAATTAGTCCAAAATAGCTAAGTTTCACCAAATGCTTGTTTTTACCTGAGAATTACAAAAGTAAACAATTAAGTATCAATCCTCATACATAACATAGTAAAACAAGTCAAATTAATAGGATAAATGATAGTAATAAAATGTACTTATTTGAGTTCATCATGTATAGAATAAGATTTGTGGAAAAACTTGAAGATTCTATGTTGTTGTGATAGAGATGGTAAGTACACATGTGTAAAGAAGCTTCATTTCGTATTTGAACTAAAAGCATATATTTTGTAATGGCGGATAATTTATTAAGATTCATTTCCTCTTATCGGATTACCATTTATTTCTTTTTGTTCTTTATTCACTTTATAAATATTTTACGATGTTCGTACTTTATTAACCGTTGTTTAATTTATTCCTTGGACACTTTTTCAGCCATTTATTACCCGTCTTCTTTCGCTATAGTGGGCTTATAATTCATACCCGCCCATCGGGCGGGCTTTGCATATAACCATATATATAGATACATTAGGCATGACTTATAAAGACATGGCTTTTAAGCATGATTACATATATTTGAATGTGTTGTGAATGCGGTTCGTTATGGTATGTGTTAATACAAATATCGTCCTAAAAACGTTATTTATATTTTACGATCTTTGCTTTATTTTGTTAATGACAATTATAAGGTTTATCTTTAGCAAAGCATAAATATATGTTAAAGTCTTTTACATTTATAGCAACAAGCTTTTTAAACTCATTTACATATCACATGATCACTAGGAATTACATTGCATACATATATACTTTTACATGTTTATTTTTATTTCTTAAAATAGAAATATACACATGACATCATGGTATACCTCATAAGGAAACCTTTTGATATCTTGGAAGATTTGAAATATATCTTGGAAAGATCTTGAAGCAAAAGATTAGATCATGTAAGATCTTGGAAAGATTTGTGAAGATCTTAGCTGTCATCCACTGGCGGAACCAAATGGTTCAAAGGGCGGAACCCAGAATTTGGGTTCGCCAAATCCGTGCCCTGTTTGATCAGTTTGCCTATAAATAGCAAGCTGATCATTCAAGGTCAATCATCACTCATATAGCATAAATTACATATTCATTCATTTATACATTACTAACCCATTCATTCATTCATTCCATTCTTAGTGATCTTTCTTTTGTAGCAAAGAGATCAAGCATCAAGGATCAACAAACTGTTGCAATCCTGTTAGTATAGTCACTGTGTGATTTGTTAGTAGTTCACACATCGTTGTTATACCATTCATTCAGTAGAGTCCGGTTAGTGTTTTATTCCTCAAAGCACATAGAGTGTCGGGAGTGGTTGAACCCTTGTAAAGAACTCGACATCTAGCTTAGTGTCGGAAATTGTATAGGCAACGTCAGGTTGGTTCTACCTTGAACTAGAACCCGGTATACAACAAATAGTGGTGATATTGACCACTTACATAACTCTACATCGTTGGCTTAAAATAAACATCCAACTTTTCTTTCTTTCTTTTTCTTTTCTCATTTTTTCGATTTTTTTTTTTTTTTTTTTTTTTTTTTTTTTTTTTTTTTTTTTTTTTGAAACATAAACATAGAGGTGTAAAATTTCACCTCATCACTACAACTTTCTTTCCGGATAATTTTTTTCATACTTTTCATACTTTCAGAAATAACGGTAATAGTGAAAGTAGTAAACACACGAAAAATAAACTCAAAAATATACAATATTTACTTTCACTTCCAATTGCATTGTGCAATTTCTCGACCTAACCATAGATAATGAATTACGCACGCGAACGCAGGTAATGTAAGGAAACACACTCTGCCTATAGCAATTAACCAACCACGGATTCTAATCTACAGGGTAGGCTAAGGTTTAAGGTGTAACGAAACATTTTTAAACATAGGTGTAAGAAACGAAAGGAATGGCTCTGAGGGTTTTTCTAGGGGTATCTTACTCTAAAAATGAGAGTAACAAAAGGGTTTATACGGGGGTTAACTAACCAGTGTAGTTAGCTAATAACACATAACATATAAAGGCTATTTGGTGTAATCCTAGAATTTTACCAATTTAGACAAGTCATTCCAATTATATAAATAATACTCATTATGGTGGTCTCGAATAGTATACAAGCCAAGTTCTAAAGTTTACAAGTCACCGGCACACTCATAGATTTGTGAATTTTGAGAAATCACAATTTTTGAAAATAATGTCATGTGTGCAGTTATGTAACTTAGATCTTAAACAAAAACATGCTAAAAAAAAATTTTAAGTTTGATATATTAAGCACATTTTAAGCATAATTTTTGAAAAAGTAGGACAAGTAATTGTTAAGTGTTCTAATTCTCCAATCCCCCCACTTAAGTTAAACAACGTCCTCGTTGTTTGTATAAAAGGTTAAAAACTGGAAAATAAAAGAATTAGAACAGAAAAACTCCCCTGAGATTTGCTCGGTATGATCCTCCATTAGTATAAGAGCAAAAATCATCTTCTTGTGGATTAGAACGTTAAAGCTTCATACTTGATGTATCCACAGGAAATCCAGGAAACTATAATACCACCAACACTTTAAAACACACCTAAGATAAGAAAGGTTCAACTTGCATAACACATTAGTAGTTAGGAAAAATAAAACTTAAAAAAATTAAAACTGAAAATCATCAGGTCAGTCGATGCGCCGTATCTTATTGAAGAAGATACGCCGTATCGAGCCTGGAATAAATACGGATCAGAATAAAGATGCGCCGCATCCTTAACCAGGGATGCGCCGCATTAAAATAAACTGATAAATAGTTTTAAAGTCGGAAATAAAAATGCAGAAAAATAAAATAAGATATGACCATTGCATAGGATGCGTCGCATCTCAGGACTGAGATGCGCCGTATCTTCGTGCGGCCTGGACTGACTCGACACAGAAAACAGAATAATAAAAGATAAATCCGGGTTGTCTCCCGGTAAGCACTTGTCTTTATTCCAGAGTCTTCAAGTTAGACTCACGTTCAGCTCATTATTCCAATACGTCGGGTTCAAACTCCACCACCTCATTCTCATTATCATCGATTCTATTATCAAAGTATTTCTTCACACGTTGCCCGTTCACTTTGAATATATAACCATTTTTATCGCATATTTCAATAGTTCCGTATGGATACACTTTCTTGACAACGAATGGTCCCGTCCATCTTGATTTAAGTTTACCAGGATACATCTTTAATCTGGAATTAAATAGTAGCACTTTCTCTCCAATAGCAAACGTTTTATCCCCACGTAACCTCGAGTCATGCCATCTTTTAGTTCTTTCTTTGTAGATCTTAGTATTTTTGTAGGCCTCATCTCTTAGTTCATAGAGTTCATTAAGTTCCATGAAACGGTCCTTCGTTGCAGCTTCCATATCCATATTACAATTTGTCAAAGCCCAATATGCACTTTGTTCAATTTCGACCGGTAGGTGGCATGCTTTTCCGTATACAAGACGAAATGGAGTGCATCCCGTTGGTGTCTTATAGGCTGTACGGAATGCCCATAAAGCATCATTTAACTTGTCAGACCACCCTTTAGGATTATACCCAGTCGTTTTTTCAAGAATTCGTTTTATAGCTCTATTGGTTACTTCAGTTTGACCATTTGATTGAGGATGGTATGCGGTGGAAACCCTATGATATACTCCATATTTTTGCAAGGCTTTTCCCAGATGGTGATTACAAAAGTGCGTTCCCCTATCACTAATTAATGCTTTAGGAATTCCAAATCTAGAGAACAAATTTTGCAAAAATTTAAGTACTACCTTGCTGTCGTTTGTTGGAGATGCTTGCGCTTCGACCCATTTTGATACGTAATCAACAGCAACTAAAATATATTTATTACCTTTAGATTCAGGAAACGGTCCCATGAAGTCTAATCCCCATATGTCGAAAACTTCACATACATGGATATAGTTTTGCGGCATTTCGTTCCTTGATGTAATATTTCCAGATCGTTGACACGCGTCACATCCATTTATATAATCTTTCGCATCCTCCAACATAGTGGGCCAATAAAATCCCGCGTCAAGGATTTTTCTTCTTGTGACGACTGCACCGTGATGCCCCCCCCCCCCCCCCCCCGTTGGCCCTGAATGGCAATGTGCCAATATTGCAGGAATGTCGTCACCATCTACGCATCTTCGTATAATATTGTCAGGACATAATTTAAAGGCATAAGGTTCATCCCAAATATACTCGCTAGAGCGAGTTATAAACCTCCTTTTCTCGTCGGATGTTAGCCCTTTTGGAATTTCATTTGCAACAATAAAGTTTATAAAATCGGCGTACCATGGTCCATTATTATTGCTCTTAATTCCTACCATCATAAGGTGTTCATCAGGGAAGTCATCAGCTATTTCCCTTTCGTCAAGCACCTCCATATCAGGGTTTTCAAGTCTAGATAAGTGGTCAGCAGCTAGATTTTCGGCACCCTTTTTATCCTTAATTTCAATATCGAATCCTTGGAGCAATAAAACCCACCTAATAAGCCTTGGCTTGGCATCCTGTTTATTGAACAAATACTTCAAAGCAGAATGGTCAGTGTAAACCATAGTTTTTGACAATATAAGATATGATCTAAATTTATCGAATGCAAAAACTACTGCTAAAAGTTCTTTTTCCGTGGTGGTGTAGTGTTCTTGGGCATTATTCAATGTTTTGCTAGCATAATAAATTGGCTTAAATTTCTTATCTATCTTTTGGCCAAGTACGGCTCCAACAGCATAATCACTAGCATCACACATTAATTCAAAAGGCAGATTCCAATCCGGCGAAATTATAATGGGTGCAGAAGTTAGTTTTTCTTTAAGTATATTAAATGCCTTTTTGCAATCTTCAGAAAAATCAAACTTTTCATCCTTTAGCAATAATTGGGTCATAGGCCTAGATATTTTTGAAAAATCCTTTATGAATCTACGATAAAATCCAGCGTGCCCTAAAAAACTTCTAACGCCTTTTACGTTAGTGGGGTAAGGTAGTTTAGCAATTACATCAATTTTAGCTTTATCGACTTCTATACCTTTCCCAGAAATCTTATGTCCTAACACAATTCCCTCTCTAACCATAAAGTGACATTTTTCCCAATTAAGAACAAGGTTAGTTTCTTCACACCTAGCAAGCATTTTATCAAGTTTAAAGAGACAATCACTAAATGAGTTACCGAACACCGAGAAGTCGTCCATGAAGACTTCCATAAAGTCTTCTACCATATCATGGAAGATAGCCGTCATACAACGTTGGAAAGTGGCAGGGGCGTTGCATAGTCCGAACGGCATTCTCCTATAGGCGAAGGTTCCATAAGGGCAGGTAAAAGTCGTCTTCTCTTGATCCTCGGGGGCAATGGGTATTTGGAAGAAACCTGAAAAACCATCCAAAAAACAATAATAATCATATCCTGATAGTCTTTCTAACATTTGATCAATAAATGGAAGAGGGAAGTGATCTTTTCGCGTAGCATCATTGAGTTTGCGGTAGTCAATGCAAACTCTCCATCCGGTAACGGTTCTTGAAGGGATTAGCTCATTGTCGTCATTGAGTACTACCGTCATTCCTCCTTTTTTCGGCACAACGTGGATAGGACTGACCCACGAGCTGTCGGAAATTGGGTAGATAAGTCCGGAGTCAAGTAGCTTTACGATTTCATTTTTTACCACATCTTGGACTTTTGGATTCAAACGCCTTTGAGGTTGGATAGTTGGTTTGAATTCATCTTCCATAAGGATTTTATGTGTACAAAATGACGGGCTAATTCCCTTAATATCAGACATACTCCATGCTAATGCTCCTCTTCGTTTATATAATACCTGCAAAAGAGACTCTTTTTCTTTTGGCGTTAAGTTAGATGCAATAATAATGGGTGAATTAGTATTTCCGTTTAAATAAGCATATTCTAAAGTAGAAGGAAGATCCTTAAGCACAGGTTTAACATTATCAATTTCAGTAGCACTAGCGGAATAAACCTGTTCTTTAATTACATCGCTGCTGTCATCAGATAGATGCGCCGCATCGAGGTTTTCGATGCGCCGCATCGCGTTACATACAGCAGAATCAGCAGCAAAATTATAATCAATAGTATTCTCATCAACTTGATCTTCTATAGCAATTGTGTTTTCTAAATTTTTAAGCAGAAAAGAATCAAGCAAATTATTTTTTAACAATCTCTGAGTAAATTGATTAATCGTGTCATCAGAAGCATCGATGTTATATCATTCATCATCATCGGAATTATCTTTACTCGTAGATTGTTCCATGTTAAACTCAACCTCATCTTTTCCTATGGTAAGAGTTATTTTTTTATTAAAAACATCAATCATCGCCCTAGCAGTGGCTAAAAATGGTCTTCCTAATATTATAGGAGTTCTAGAATTTTCAGGCATATCAAGGATAACAAAGTCGATAGGTAATTCAAATTTATCAACTTTTATTAATATATTTTCCGCTATTCCTAATGGGTATTGTATGGACCTATCAGCTAGTTCTAAACACATCCTAGTAGGTTTTGGTTCACCAAGACCTAATTTATCATACATAGAAGAAGGCATAAGACTTATACTAGCTCCTAGGTCGGCTAAGGCATTTTCAATATGCAAATTTTTAATTTGACAAGGAATAGTGAAACTCCCTGGATCTTTTTCTTTAGATGGAAGTTTGTTGAGCAATGCCGCTGAGCTTCTTTTTCCCATTGTTATGGTGCAAGCCCCTTCGAGTTTAGACTTGTTTGTAAGCAAGCTTTTCAGATATTTAGCATATTTCGGCATTTGCACTAGGGCTTCCATAAATGGTATGCTTAGCTGCAGCTGCTTGAGATTCTCCAGGAACTTCTTTTGATAGGCATCTTCTTTCTCTTTCTTTACCCTATGTGGGAAGGGTGGTGTTGATCGTTTAGGTTCAACAGAAGGTTCTCTTCTAATTACAGGTTCTGGATCAGTCTCATTTGGTTGCTCTTGCTCAGGTGGTAAAGATTCAGGGGAAATTTTGTTTATACTGTCATCCTCGGGTGTTTCTCCGATTTGAAAGGTTGACTTTCCGCCTCTAGTTGTAATTCCTTTCAGATCGTGCCTTACCAAAAGAACCTTATTAAGTACTGTTGACAATTGGTGCACTTCAATTGCCAAACCATTGATCAAATTGTTTTGTTCCTTTAGTAATAGCTCATGACTGCCTTTGAATTCGGTGATAAAGTTCCTTGCCTCATGATATTCTTGTTCATTGGCTTGAGCGATTAGTAATGCAAACTCTTCCATAGTAAGTTTTCTTTGGGGTCTTCCGAACCAGTTTGGGAAAATATCGAACATTGATCCTGAAAATTAAGAACAAGAAGATTTCAAAGTAAAAGCTTCCAAGTATAAGGGTAAGTCAGAATATTTTCCGTTCGGAAATTAGAAAAGAATAAGAGTTGCTGATATCTGCAGATGATGCGCCGTATCCAAAAAGTTGGATATGCCGTATCTTATAATCGTTAAAATTTAATCAGACTTTATTCAGAAAATAGATACGCCGCTTTAGAATTTAAGAATGCGCCGTATCGAATTAATTAATCAAAAATCAGCTTATCTAATTAAAATTAAATGCGTCGTATTAACGAAAGTTAATGCGCCGTATTTTCGTTACGTTTAAAAATAAAAGATTTTTGATTCAGTAAGATGCGCCGTATCGACAGAGATCGATACGCCGTATTTGTTTAATAATTCGCAAACTGTTTTTAATCAAAATAATAGATACGCCGTATCTTCAAAAGAAGATGCGTCGTATGGCGTTAATGTTTTGAAAAAAATTTTATCAAAAACAGATACGCCGTATCTGCAAAAGCAGATGCGTCGTATTACTTTATCGCTTAGAAAAAATTTTCTTATTAAAAACAGATACGCCGTATCTTGGGGAAAAGATGCGTCGTATCGAATTAATTAAACGCGTTGTATTTTTAAAAAAAATTAAACGCAATACGCCGTATCTGAGTGATCAGATGCGCCGTATCGTTTGATTTTGCACAGTACAACGATAGCAGAACAGAAAATACGAAAAAATTAAAACAAAAATAAAATAAAAACAAAAAATTAAACACACAAACAAAAATAAACACAAATAAAGCAAACAAATAACACAAAACAAATAACACACAATACAACAAATATGCAAATTAGTACAATGATGCAATTAATCTAATAAAAAGAAAAAAAACCTAATTAAAATACTAATCAAATTAACAGATAATAACAATTCACTCCCCGGCAACGGCGCCAAAAACTTGATGCGCGTGATGTGTCGTTGCGGTTTAGCAGTTTTAATGCCTACTCAAGTTTTAAATTTATATTTAGCCGACTTATCAATAACACACACACTTAACGAGCAGTGTACCCGGTCAGTATAAAGATAATGGTAAGTAGAGTGTCGATCACTAAGAGTGGAACGTATTATCTCGTTAATCTAATCAGTATTTTAATATCCTAACGCAAGGGGGTTTCAGCCTGAGAGACTGGCACAGTTTTGTTTGCAATTAAATAATAAAATAAACAAATAGGCACGAATCAGCAAGTAGCACACACGTACACAGATAGATACTCGAGACAATAAGAGGGCTGTCCTTATAATTAAGTAGATTGTCACTTGTTTTATTGATAGCTTTATATGAAGTGTATGTAGTTAACCCTTTCTCGTTGGTCCTATTCTTATCGGCGAGTAAACCCTTAATGATTACTTATGTCTAAAAGTTATTCCTAAGTGATCAATTTAGAAACAACCGTGGGAGCCACATTATGTCCCGCAGTCAAATGCCCGCAAGCCACTAATAAACACAGAGGTTATCAATGCACTAATAAGTAGTAACCAAAGACATCAACATATAAACTTTAATTGATGGGAAAGCAAGTATTAAAGGGAGTGCAATCTTTCGTTGTCACATTACACAAGCCACCAATCCTGATGAATTAAAGTTTGCTAACACAATAAAACAAAACTACTTAATGAATTAAATACATGCAGCACCTTCTTACAGCTCTTGTATCTTCGATTTGGGTGTGTCTTGTGCTGCCTCCTTGACTGAATTCGTCCTTTTGCTCTGCTGTCCGAACTTCGGTTTTAGGGTTTCGAACTCGAACTATTAAATTCGTCTGGTCCACGGGGTATTTATAGTTTCTGTCTGAGGGAAGATGCGGCGCATCTACTAAGTAGATGCGGCGCATGTACTTAACTTCGCGTGGGGTCCAAGATTATAATATTCAGGAATATTCGTACACCGCCAGAAGATGCGGCGTAACTCCGTGATTAGATGCGGCGCATGTCCTCTTGTATCTTGGATCGTATCTGGTGATATCTTGATAGAGATGCGGCGCATGTTGATAGTGAGATGCGGCGCATCTGGAGCAGAATTGACTTGATCTTGTCCATGTCAGTAGACTTTCGCTTTATGCACGTTTTGCTCCATAATTAGTCCAAAATAGCTAAGTTTCACCAAATGCTTGTTTTTACCTGAGAATTACAAAAGTAAACAATTAAGTATCAATCCTCATACATAACATAGTAAAACAAGTCAAATTAATAGGATAAATGATAGTAATAAAATGTACTTATTTGAGTTCATCATGTATAGAATAAGATTTGTGGAAAAACTTGAAGATTCTATGTTGTTGTGATAGAGATGGTAAGTACACCTGTGTAAAGAAGCTTCATTTCGTATTTGAACTAAAAGCATATATTTTGTAATGGCGGATAATTTATTAAGATTCATTTCCTCTTATATCGGATTACCATTTATTTCTTTTTGTTCTTTATTCACTTTATAAATATTTTACGATGTTCGTACTTTATTAACCGTTGTTTAATTTATTCCTTGGACACTTTTTCAGCCATTTATTACCCGTCTTCTTTCGCTATAGTGGGCTTATAATTCATACCCGCCCATCGGGCGGGCTTTGCATATAACCATATATATAGATACATTAGGCATGACTTATAAAGACATGGCTTTTAAGCATGATTACATATATTTGAATGTGTTGTGAATGCGGTTCGTTATGGTATGTGTTAATACAAATATCGTCCTAAAAACGTTATTTATATTTTACGATCTTTGCTTTATTTTGTTAATGACAATTATAAGGTTTATCTTTAGCAAAGCATAAATATATGTTAAAGTCTTTTACATTTATAGCAACAAGCTTTTTAAACTCATTTACATATCACATGATCACTAGGAATTACATTGCATACATATATACTTTTACATGTTTATTTTTATTTCTTAAAATAGAAATATACACATGACATCATGGTATACCTCATAAGGAAACCTTTTGATATCTTGGAAGATTTGAAATATATCTTAGAAAGATCTTGAAGCAAAAGATTAGATCATGTAAGATCTTGGAAAGATTTGTGAAGATCTTAGCTGTCATCCACTGGCGGAACCAAATGGTTCAAAGGGCGGAACCCAGAATTTGGGTTCGCCAAATCCGTGCCCTGTTTGATCAGTTTGCCTATAAATAGCAAGCTGATCATTCAAGGTCAATCATCACTCATATAGCATAAATTACATATTCATTCATTTATACATTACTAACCCATTCATTCATTCATTCCATTCTTAGTGATCTTTCTTTTGTAGCAAAGAGATCAAGCATCAAGGATCAACAAACTGTTGCAATCCTGTTAGTATAGTCACTGTGTGATTTGTTAGTAGTTCACACATCGTTGTTATACCATTCATTCAGTAGAGTCCGGTTAGTGTTTTATTCCTCAAAGCACATAGAGTGTCGGGAGTGGTTGAACCCTTGTAAAGAACTCGACATCTAGCTTAGTGTCGGAAATTGTATAGGCAACGTCAGGTTGGTTCTACCTTGAACTAGAACCCGGTATTTAGCTTTGTACCAGAAAAAGGTGTAAGCGACGTGTGTAAAGGTTTTCTCCGCCGAGAAGGGAGCTTGTTTCTTAGTGAAGAAAAACTCTCGAGTTAGAGGCTCGAGGAGTGGAGTAGGGCAAGGAAGATAGTCTTTGTAGCCGAACAACTATAAATCTCCATGTTGTGGTTTGATTGTTCTTTTCCTTACTTACATTACTTATATTGTTTGTTTGTGTGCATTAACTTGAAATCACGTTAAGTCTCAAAGCGAATTAATTTTAAAACGGTAAAAACTATTCAACCCCCCTTCTAGTTTTCTACAATTGGCATCAGAGCTACGTTACTCAAGATTTTCAAAATATATTCTATTTTAAAACTTTAAACGATTAATGGATTTTGAAAACTTCAAAGAAGGGCAATCTATGCAAAGACCACCACTATTTGAACCAAATAGTTTTATATATTGAAAAAACCGCTTTGAAACTTATCTGAAGTCAAAGGATATAGATTTATGGTATATTATTGTAGAAGGTGATAATAAACCTATATTAAATATATCAGGAGGTTGGGATGAGGGTACTTCTCTTACTCGTCATAGTGATGAGCAAAAGAAGTTGATTGCCAAAAATAATGAAGCTAAAATGATGCTTTACAATGCTTTACCTAAGAAAGAATATGAAAGAGTCTTTATGTGTAAAACCGCTAAAGATATTTGGCAATCATTAATTATCACTCATCAAGGGAACTCACAAGTCAAAGATAACAAAATTGATCTTCTTGTTCAACAATATGAAAAATTTGTTATCTCTAAACATGAGACCATTGATAGTGTTTTTGCTAGGTTTAATACTATAATTACTTCTCTTAAAGCACTTGACGAATATTTTTCTAGTAAGAACTTTGTCAGAAAATTTCTTAGAGCACTTCATCTGAAGTGGAGAGCAAAGGTGACGGCTATTGAAGAATCCAAGGATCTTTCAAGCATGACACTTGACGGGCTCATCGGAAATCTCAAAGTTCACGAGATGGTGATGGAAAAAGACTCAGAAATAGTTAAAGGCAAAAAGGGGAAGATGAAGTCCATTGCCTTAAAAGCTAGGGTAGAGTCAAGTGATGATGAAAAGTCTAGTTCAGGTAGCGAAGACGAAGAGCATGCCATGGCCGTAAGAGATTTCAAGAAGTTCTTTAGGAGACGAGGAAAGTTCGTAAGATAACCTTGTGAAGAAAAGAAATCCTTCCGGAAAGACTGTGATGATAGAAAAGGAAAAGTAGATAGGAACTGTTTTAGGTGCGGGGATTCTAGTCATCTAATAGGAGAATGTCCAAAGCCTCCAAAGAACAAGTCTCAAAGAGCATTTGTTAGTGGAGCCTGGAGTGACAGTGAAGGTGATGATGACGAGCCTAAGAACGACGAAGTTGCTCTCATGGCTCATGACTCAGAAGAGGTACATTCTGACTCATCATAATCCTCTATTGATGATGAAACCTTAGAAGTAGAATATAACAAACTGTGTGATATTACTCTAAAAATTATAAACAAAAATAAGTTCTTAAAAACCAAAATGACACTTTTAGAAAACGAAGTTTATTCGTTAAAAGAAAAAGAGATACGATTAGAAAAGGGTAAAGCTACTGAAGAAACATGTGTCTCATGCCAAGAACTTAAACTAGAATTAGAAACACTTAAGACCACACAGGAAGATCTTATCAAACAAAACTCTAAGTTTAAAAGGTTTGATAAAAACATAAGTTGTTCAGATGAGATAATGAGAAAACAAAAATTACCTCATGATAAAACCGGACTAGGTTTTATGAAACTAGGAAACTTAAGTGACTTTCAGAAACAAACTGTGAAAGTACAAGAAACTGTTCCAACAAGATCAGACACCCATGGATCTGGCGGATCCAAAAATTTGGTTCCGCCAGTTATGGCCAAAGGTTCCGCGGGTACTGTTGATGAACAGAAGGCTTGTACTTCGGATCGTTCTGAGTGTGTTAAAGTCATAAGAAAACCTAACATTAGTACAACTGTTAACAAACAAAAACCAGCAGTTACTATAGGAAAATGACAAGTTAAACATGAGTTTAGGACTAAAACAGTTCAACAAAGACCTAGAACTAGTTTTCCCAAACACCCCTTTCCAAAGAGTAACTTTAACTCACAGCATCATCATAGTTGGAACCAAAACATGTCTAGGAACTATCAAGGTCCCATCTACATGCCATGGAACACTTATCCACCATTTCCATACATGAACCATGATAATGTAATGTTTAACCCAAATGGACCCATGAGATATTGGGGACCAAACGCTTGAGTTTTTATTTAACTTAGGTATGCTTGAAAGTCGGGTTAGAACCGGACGAGTGGATCAAAGATAGTGGGTGTTCAAGACACATGACGGGAAACAAAGGCCTTTTCTCAACCTACCAAGTGTACGACGGAGGTAATGTTACGTTTGGTAGCAAGCTTAAAAGTAAAATCATCGGAAAAGGTACAATCTCTCAAGACTCTCTCACTATTGATGATGTTGCTCATGTAGATAACTTAGGTTTTAACTTACTTAGTATTAGTCAATTATGCCGTAAAAAGTATAACGTCCTTTTCAGTAAAAATGGAAGTAAAATACTTAAAGACGGTATAACCGTAGGAAAAGGTGTTTTAAAGAATAACGTATACGTTATGAAATTAGACAAAACACCTAAAGACAAACTTTGTCTCACCTCCTTGGATGAAAACTCAACTCTATGGCATAGACGCTTAGGTCACGCCAATATGAGGCTAATCCAATCCTTATCATCTAAGGAACTCGTTAGGAATCTACCCAAGTTGAAATACGACCAACACTTTTGTGATGCTTGCAAAATTGGGAAACAAGTTCATAATAGCCATAAGGCTAAAAACATGGTGTCTACATCTAATTATCTAGAATTGTTGCATATGGATTTGTTTGGTCCATCCGCTATACAAAGTTATGGAGGAAACTTCTATACTTTGGTAATAGTAGATGATTACTCTAGGTATACTTGGACTAAGTTTTTGAAAACTAAAAACGAGGCATTTGATAAATTTGAAATTCTAAGTTAGAAAATTCAAAATCAAATAGGAAATAGCATTGTGTCTATTAGAACCGACCACGGTCGTGAATTTGATAACGAAACCCAATTCGGAGCTTTTTGTGATGCTAATGGCATAACACATAACTTCTCGGCTCCTCGAACCCCTCAATCAAATGGTGTAGTCGAACGTAAGAATAGAACACTTAAAGAAATGAGTCGAACAATGTTAAATGAGCAAAATATACCCCAAAAGTTTTGGTGTAATGCCATTGACACATCCACATACATCCTAAATAGAGTCTTAATTAGACCATTCTTGAATAAAACACAATATGAGCTTTATAGAGGCAAAAAGCCTACACTAGGATATTTTAGAGTTTTTGAAAGAAAGTGCTTCATTTTAAACACTAAGGATTACCTCATCAAGTTTGACCCAAAGTCTTATGAAGGTGTATTCCTAGGATACTCACAGAATAGTAAAGTATACATTGTCTTGAACAAAGAAACGTCAAGAGTCGAGGAATCGTTGAACGTAACATTCGACGAAAGTTCACCTCCCTCTAAGACATCACCTTTGGTAGATGATGACTTAGTTGAAAGTCAAATGGTTGAAAACAAAGAAAACGTAGAAAATGACAAAGAAGACGAACCGGTAAATAGAGAAATAGTCAACGTTAAAGAATCTAAAAGTCATCCATTAGATAACGTCATTGGTAAAATTAATGAAAGAACATTAAGATCAAAAGTCCAAAACCGAAGTAATTTCTTTTGTTTTGTTTCAACTATTGAGCCTAAAAATATAAATGAGGCCATAAAAGATGAATCTTGGGTCGTAGCGATGCAAGAAGAATTAAACCAATTTGTTAGAAATGACGTTTGGACATTGGTCCCTCAACCTAAAAATCAAACCATAATCGGTACAAAATGGGTTTTTAGAAATAAAATGGATGAAAATGGCGTAGTATTTAGAAACAAAGCTAGGCTAGTAGCACAAGGCTACAATCAACAAGAAGGTATAGATTACGACGAAACATTTGCACCCGTCGCTAGGCTTGAGTCAATTAGAATACTACTTGCATATGCATGTGCACACAACTTTAAACTATTCCAAATGGATGTTAAAAGTGCATTTCTAAATGGTTTTATAAATGCGGAAGTGTATGTTGCACAACCTCCCGGCTTTTCCGATTTTGAAAAACCAAATTATGTCTACAAACTTAAGAAAGCTTTATACGGACTTAAGCAAGCACCAAAAGCTTGGTATGATCGACTTAAGACTTTCCTAGTTGACCATAAGTATACCATGGGCCGAGTAGACAACACTCTTTTCACCAAGAAAAAGGGATCACATATTATCATAGTCTAGATATATGTGGATGACATTATATTCGGTTCAACTTGTCAAGAGTTATGTGACGATTTCTCAAAAATCATGCATGGCGAGTTTGAAATGAGTATGATGAGAGAACTAAACTTTTTCTTAGGTCTCCAAATTAAACAATTAGAAGATGGGATATTCTTCAACCAATCTAAGTATATCAAAGATATGCTTAAGAAATTTGGTCTTGAAGACTCTAAACCTATGAAAACACGAATGTCTTCCGAAACCAAACTCACTAAGGATGACGAAAGTGAATCCGTAGATAGCACTAAATATAGAGGAATGATTGGTAGTTTACTCTACCTCACGGATAGTAGACCGGACATTATGTTTAGTGTTTGTCTATGTGCACATTTTCAAGAAGATCCTAAAACATCCCATCTTGAAGCCGTTAAACGGATCTTTAGGTATATTAAAGGTACTACACATTTAGGATTATGGTATCCCAAAGGAACGGGAGTAGAAACCATAGTGTATGCCGACTCAGACCATGCCGGTGACTATGTCGATAGAAAAAGTACAAGTGGTATTTGTACTTTTGTTGGGCATTGTCACACCTCATGGTCTGCCAAGAAACAAACGGCCCTAGCGATATCAAAAACTGAAGCTGAGTACGTGTCTGCAGGAAAGGCGTGTCAACAAGCACTGTAGATGAAACAAGCTCTCGTCGACTATGGAATTGAACTCAACAACATTCCCATTCTTTGTGACAACAAAGGAGCCATCGACCTTAGCTAAAATCCAGTCCAACACGTTAGAACCAAACACATAGAAATACGTCACCACTTCCTACGCGACAATGTTCAGAAGGAAAACATCTCAATCGAGAAAGTATCCTCAGAGGACAACATTGCCAACATTCTCACTAAACCTCTTAAGAGAGCACCATTTAACTTCCTTAGACTTGGTTTAAGATTAATGGAACCAAATGTGCAGTTAGAACCTTAGCTTGAACCTTAGATTAACCAAACACAACAATAACCAAAAATTGAGTCTGATCCTGCGGAACCAAACGACAACAAGGACGGACCCCTTGTTTTGGTTCCACCAGATCCGTGAGTCTCCAGGCCAGTTTTTCTAGTATATTAAACAAACACCCTGTACTGTGCATCACATTCCCCAAAAATATACCAACTACTGGAACTCGACTCAAAATCAACCAAACTCACAATTTAGGTCATCCCCCTCAAACAATTTGTGCTCTAATCATCTCTGTAAGTATCCTAATCACATCTACATTCCTGATCTGAGTCTAGGATTTCTATTTCATGCACAAAATCAAAACTTGGGGTTTATGCATATTTCTTGAAAAATCATGAAGCATATTTACTGAATTGCATAACAAATCATTTTTTCCTTAGTTAGGAATTGCATATCATAATTCATCAAAAACCCCATGAGAAATTTTTATAAAAATCTTCTCACGACTAGGAAAAACGGTTTTTGTACATTGTTCATACAAATACAAAACGTTATGTTTTAAACATCACTTGCATAATGTCTCTTGAATGCTAAAGGGAATACATAACTAATATGTATTTTCGGGTACATTCAATCGTAGATACATTGAAGTAGGAGCGTTTGGGTTATCTCTAGTTTTGTTATAAAACTTGCATAAACTAAATTTTCATGCATCAAAAGGAGTCGAGATAACCGCAACTCCACATTGTCCCCATGTAGGCACATACTAGAAATCTATATACGTATTTTCGATAGTTTTAACTAAACTATGTAATTTTCGTGTCTAGGATAATCATGCCTCCCGCGACGTATTATGATCACAAAGAAACCCTCAAATACCTACCTCCACACCACTGAGGACCAAGTCAAAATCTTTAAAGCCTTAGAAAAACGCTATGTTCACAAGGGTAGAACCGTAGACCCTTCATTCTTAGAAGGAACCATTCTTAGAGAACAACTAGCCGCCATCCAATTCGATTGTCTCCTAGATATCGATGAACCCATAATTCCTAGATTCATACTAGAATTCTATGCGAGTGTAGGTCTTAGCTCAAATGACTATGGTTACATGAATGTCCATTTCAAAGTAAACCAAACTCAATTCAACATCCCTTTGGACCAATTTGGGGGAGTCTTAGGAGTTTCGAATCAAGGAACTTTCTTTTATTTGGACAAATGGTCGTTGTCCATCCTCAATTCCAACCTTGATCGTATGCCACCATACGACACACCTTTAACTCCAAAAGAGACCATCCGTGCTCATCTTTTTGTACCTAGGACCTCCTACACTAGGACTAGTCACGGTAGAGAGGTAGATCAAGATCCATCTGGCATGGAGCTAAATGAGCTTAGGCCCCAATTCAAGAAGCTAGAAGAAGTTCTTAGGGCCAACGTCATTAGCACCATAGGAAATAGGGACCATGTCAATGTAAGCCTTTGCTACATGCTCTATTGTGTGTCAAACCACCAACCATTCAACCTCGCCTATTATATCGCCAAAAGAATGGCCGATATTCCTGTTTTAGGTACCATCGCAATGCCTTACGTGATGCTACTTACCCGTCTTTATAGAGCTTTTGCACCCATTCCTCGAAACACTAAAGGTTTCGTTCCCGACTACACCGAAATTGAACACACCTTTGTACCACTTAGTGATCATAGGGTAGCCGTAGCAAGAGGAAAATGAGCTCATCCTCCAACCTCATCATCATCATCATCATCGGTTAGCGAGGATGATGATTTGCCAAATTCTAGGATTCCTCCACCCGAGTACATGAGTCAACTTCCTCCCATCAACAACCAATCCGAGGAGTTTCGACAAACACGAGGGATGATGAAGAATATTGGACGGTGGATCATGAAGCTTAACAAGAAGCTCAACAAGAAGTGAGGATTAGGGAATATTTTGTATAAGACAATTTCAAAACAATGATGTGATGAATTGTTGTGTTGTTAGGATATTATGTTGGTATTTAACAATTATGTGAAATAACATAACTATGCAGGACGATAACACGTGATGTTATCGATTTTTCGTGCTTAAGCCACCGTTTGGCTTAACTTCCTTTTATGGTAAGTACAAAATCATCCGTTTGATCTATGGGTTATCATGTGTTAGAATTTGTGTTTTTGTTTTTAAACAATCACAACTAATTAATTACATATGATTTAGGATAATTTTTGGGATTTCAACGGGTTTCGGGTAGTTTCGTAAGCCCTCTGTTAAGAAATTTGGATCGGCGGAATCAATTTTTGGGTTCCGTCTGTTGTATTTTTTGGCTCCGCCAACTTTCACCCTACGGATTCTGCGGAACCAAAATATTGGGTCCGCCTTTGTTATCGTTTGGTGCCGCGCTCCAACAGTAACATTTTTCATATTTTTCGTCTAATCCCGCTACTTAGATTGTTGATTCTAGTTCTTAGGATTATTCTACTGATCATTAGGCACATTAGGATGATTTAGGAACACTTAGAACTATAAGAAATCCATTTCCCACCAAAATTTGAAAATTCAAATTTTCCATCCAAGTTACCTTTCTGTAACAAGCAAGGAACCCTCAACTTGGTTCCTTGCAATCCGTGGAAATATCAAATCAATAGATTTCCCATTCAAACCTTGCATTTACTGCATATCTTCAACCCTTTACTCAACTCCATCTCAATGGGTTGACTTAGATGATGTGACTAGCTCAATTTTTTGTTCCAAATCATTAGGAACCTCAATCCTTCTATGGATCAACATCAACTCCAAACACCAATTTCCATAAACCTTACTGCCTATAAATTGGAACCTTTAGTTGATCAAAACTCACACCTTCACCATCAACTCTAAGCATCATTTATGTACTTCTTAGCAAACCTTCTCACTTCAACAATGACAAAATCCAATAACTCATCAACCAACAGACCACCACGAAGGAATGCTCGTATGAGCGTCAGACCGTGTTGCTTTGTGAATCTAGATTCTTCATCAGAAGAGTCTTCGCCCCTTAACATTTCATCACCTATAGCAAATGAGAACTTTCTCACACACTCAACTCCAACACCACCTAATGTAGCCATCAACACTCCACCACCAACAATACTCCAATGGCTACCACTCCACCACCTCCACTATCAAACAACCAACCACCACCAACTCATGAACAAACCCTTCCACCTCCTAGACATGATTGTATCATGTGCGAGAGGACCGCCCATTTGGCTCAACAAACCAACATCTCGGTTCTTGAGTTGCAAAACAAAATGAGGTTCATTTTAAACCACATTCTCGAGCGCCTTAATGCGCTTTCACATCCTCCACAATAGAAGTCTCTCATTAGTTTCCTTTTATATGATTTCTTAAGACTTTTTAGAACTCTTTTTTTTTTTCTTTTTTTTTTAATCTTAGGACTTTTTCTTTTGTATTCCTTGTTTTTTGACTTTTGTCACAAACAATTTTCTAATGGAAGGATGTTACATTTATGCTTGTGGGTGATCACTACATATGCATTATATTTTGGTTGGTTTACTAACATTTGCATCATTATATGGTTGATTATAGTATTAACTTTGTTTGAACTTTGTGATTGGTTTGAAAAATTTCAGTTACTTGACTTTTTTAGTCAAACGGGTTAAACTACATTGCTTGGTTGAACCTTTACATTTGCATTATGTTACTTAGTTGGATTGATTCATATACAACTAACCTTTGTTTTGTAGCATTTCTCATCCTTGAATCCTATACGTTGGTACCCTAGCAACGGGGAGTATTGATCAAGGGGAGAATATCATACACTAACTTTTATTTTGTAGGATCATTCATGCATCATGAACTTGGAACTCCAATTAAGGGGAGTATTATCTAAGGGGGAGCTTTAAGTTCTCAAAATCATTGAATCATTCTTGGTACTCCAAAATTAGGGGGAGTAATAACCAAGAACCGTTCACCACATTCCGGTATGCATTTCTTCTTTTTGTTTCGACAAAAAAGGGGGGATAAGATTAAGTTCATACATCACTGTTAGTACAGACAGTACATGTTTTTATGCTTAAAATAGTTTTCACAACTTGCATAAAACTAACTTAATTTATATTTTAAAAGACTTTCACTTTACTTATTCCATTGCTTAAAAATAAACTTTATGTTTTGTCATCAACAAAAAGGGGGAGATTGTTAATATAAATATCGTCCTAAAAACGTTATTTATATTTTACGATCTTTGCTTTATTTTGTTAATGACAATTATAAGGTTTATCTTTAGCAAAGCATAAATATATGTTAAAGTCTTTTACATTTATAGTAACAAGCTTTTTAAACTCATTTACATATCACATGATCACTAGGAATTACATTGCATACATATATACTTTTACATGTTTATTTTTATTTCTTAAAATAGAAATATACACATGACATCATGGCATACCTCATTAGGAAATCTTTTGATATCTTGGAAGATTTGAAATATATCTTGGAAAGATCTTGAAGCAAAAGATTAGATCATGTAAGATCTTGGAAAGATATGGAAAGATTTGTGAAGATCTTAGCTGTCATCCACTGGCGGAACCCAGAATTTGGGTCCGCCAAATCCGTGCCCTGTTTGATCAGTTTGCCTATAAATAGCAAGCTGATCATTCAAGGTCAATCATCACTCATATAGCATAAATTACATATTCATTCATTTATACATTACTAACCCATTCATTCATTCATTTCATTCTTAGTGATCTTTCTTTTGTAGCAAAGAGATCAAGCATCAAGGATCAACAAACTGTTGCAATCCTGTTAGTATAGTCACTGTGTGATTTGTTAGTAGTTCACACATCATTGTTATACCATTCATTCAGTAGAGTCCGGTTAGTGTTTTAGTCCTCAAAACACATAGAGTGTCGGGAGTGGTTGAACCCTTGTAAAGAACTCGACATCTAGCTTAGTGTCGGAAATTGTATAGGCGACGTCAGGTTGGTTCTACCTTGAACTAGAACCCGGTATTTAGCTTTGTACCGGAAAAAGGTGTAAGCGACGTGTGTAAAGGTTTTCTCCGCCGAGAAGGGAGCTTGTTTCTTAGTGAAGAAAAACTCTCGAGTTAGAGGCTCGAGGAGTGGAGTAGGGCAAGGAAGAGAGTCCTTGTAGCCGAACCACTATAAATCTCCGTGTTGTGGTTTGATTGTTCTTTTCCTTACTTACATTACTTATATTTTTTGTTTGTGTGCATTAACTTGAAATCACGTTAAGTCTCAAAGCGAATTAATTTTAAAACGGTAAAAACTATTCAACCCCCCTTCTAGTTTTCCACAGTATGAATCGGTGGAGAACTTGAGTTTAACACATTTACTTTGAAGTTAAAATTGCATGTAGTACTGCTATTCTAATTGTGCTATTGCTTCTAATTGGGCATCTTTTCATCACTTGGAAACTGCAACAATAGTTATGTTTTTTTTTCATGGTATGTTATATATTTAATTAAAACAATGTGAGTATCGTAGTCACATGGAACACGAAACGGGATCTCGGATCATTAATGTTAGGAATATAAATATTCAGTTGAAGACTCGGTCACCCCGAGTACTCTTGTGTATTAAATAGCTCGTAGTAAAACAAGTAATATTAGTAGTAAAGTAGTTAATTAATATTGTGGAGTGAGTCGGGTCTTTACCCTCTGTCAGCTCGCTCCACAGTCCACTAGGGACAAAGTAAGTAGGCTATGCATGTAACTATAAATACCCCTCTCCTCATGTGGAGAGGGTTGGACCTTTGCATACTTTCAATTTCATTTTTCTTTTGGTTTATCTCTCTAAAAGGCTCCCTACTTCTTTCTCTCTCTAACATCTTGTTCGATCCATATAACCCACCCAAACTTGTGTTTATTAGTTTCTGAATATCCTACAATTGGTATCAAGAGCCATGGTTAGATTCGTGTAGTGCATATTCAGATTTGTGTTTGGTTTTTGGGTGTTTTTTTTTTTGGTTCAAACAATAAGTAAGAAAAAATCCTTGTTTGATCTTGTTTTGTGGTTAAAGTAGTGTAAGACTTGTACTTTTATGTTCAAAAAGGTGTCTTAGATCGTTCTTGATAAGTTACAACAGTGTTTGTGACTTGTTTGTGTAAGATTAGACGGGTTTCTGGGTAGCGGGTTGTACTTCGGACTTAGTTTCATCGCAGCGGTTTACCATTCGGTGAAAGTTTCTTGTTAGCGGTTTACCCTAAGTTGGCTGTTTAGGTTCAACGGCTTGGTTAATAGCGGTTTGTAATTTATCTGTTTTTGGTAAAGGACAAACTATACTGAAAAGGACAGTTTGTCAACTAGTGGCAGCGGTTTGTCAGAAATTGTCAACTAGCGGTTTGTCGTTTTGTGTTAGAGGTTTACAGTTTGTCGTATTGTGGTAGAGGTTTACGGGATTCAGCGGGTTAAGCATCAGCGGGTTAAAGTTCAGCGGCTTTAGTCTCAGCGGGTTAATCATTCAGCGGTTTAAGTTTTAGCGGGTTAATCATCAGCGGGTTAAAGGTCAGCGGCTTTGTCTCAGCGGGTTAGTCGTCCAGCGGCTTAGGTTTCAGCGGGTTAAATATCAGCGGGTTAGCGTTCAGCGGTTTAATCCTCAGCTGTTTAACTGTTAGCGGTTCTGCCTTCAGCGGCTTAATACTTCTGTATTTCAGCGGTTTAGATTAGCGGTTCAGTTATCTGTTTTAGCGGTTTACCTCAGCGGTTTGACTTGTGCTAGAGATTTGGTACTTAGCTTTAGCGGCTTGTTATTAGCGGTTTGTTATTAGCGGTTTGTCTAGAAGGGTAGCGGTTTGCTTTTGAATTGCCCATTAGCGGTTCTGAAGATACTTTCAACTCAATGGCGAGCACACCTTCCGATGATATTCAAGCAGCTGGGTCTGATACCCGTCCACCTATGCTTGATAGGACAGACTATGAGTCATGGGCACAAAGAATACGGCTTTATTGCTTGGGAAAAGATAATGGGGCAAACATCCTTAAGTTCATTGATGAAGGACCATTTCAGATGGGTACTACCAGAGATGCTGTGACTACTGGTGAAGATGGCACAGTCACACTTGGTATTGACAGACCTCGCACATACAATGATCTTACTGAGAAGGAAAAGAAGAGGTACGATGCTGACATTAGAGCCTCAAATATCATCATTCAAGGTCTTCCAAAGGATGTCTACAAACTCATCAACTTCAATACAGAAGCCAAGGCAGTATGGGACAATGTGAAGATGTTGTTGGCTGGGTCAGAACTGACAAAGGAAGACAGGGAATCTCAGTTGTATGATGAGTTTGAACATTTCAAAATGAACCCAGGAGAAAATATTACAGACTACTATGTGAGATTCCATAAGTTGGTTAATGACATGAGGATAATTAGAATGACAATGCCCAACATCCAACTTAACTCCAAGTTTGTGAACAATATGACTCCAGAATGGGACAGATTTGTGACTGCTGTCAAACTCAATAAAGGTCTGAGGGATACCAACTATGAACAGCTGTATGCCTATCTTCAACAACATGAGAAGCATGCTGTCTTTGATCGGGTGTTAAGAGAGAAGTTGAATCCATCCACTTCCAATGATCCACTAGCATTCATGGCAACTGTTGTACCAAACTTTCAACCATCATCTGCTATGAGTCCTCAACTTGACTCAGGCTATACTCAGACTGATAAAATGCTTGATAACCTCACCAATCAAGTATCTTTACTTGTGCAACAGTTCAAAGCTTCTCTCCCTCAGACCGACAATCAGTTAAGAAATTCATCCAACCCGCGAAATCTTGCAACGGTGGAGGATGGAAAAATTGTGGTTCAAAATGTGCAAGGGAGAGCTGGCAGAAACATGGGTAGAGGTATTATGCAGAACAGGGCTGGTAATGCCAACCAGAGGCAAGGGAAACATATCAAGTGCTATAATTGTGGAGGTCTGGGGCATATTGCAAGAAACTACAATCAACCAAAACGACCTCAGAACTCAGACTACTTCAAGGACAAAATGCTGTTGATGCAGGCTCAAGAGAATGGAGCAGTATTGGATGAGGAAGAATTGTTGTTTCTGGCTGGTGATGGGGGTAACACTTTTCATGCTGATGTGGATGAGCAACCAGTCCAAGATATGACACTCAATGATCCTAATGTCTTCCAAGCTGATGATTGTGATGCATTTGACTCTGATGTGGATGAAGAACCAACTGCTCAAACTATCTTCATGGCCAATTTGTCGTCTTTGGCATCTCCATCTCAACAAGCTGGTTCTTCAAATGCTTCTGTGATATCTGAGGTACTAAGATTATACGACACATATGAAATAGTTGATAAACAAAAGTTTCCCATCGAAGTACAACAGGCAATGGTCTCTGACTCAAATAATGTTGACATGGATAATAGCAATATGATTCCATATGAACAATACTTGAGTCAGAAAAATGTGCCTGATGTACAAAATGTTGAACCTTCTGTTATAAATGATACTTGTGTTGTTGATGACTTGTGTGCCGTAGATATTACACGTGAAATAGATAATGCATGCACTCATGAAAGTACAGTTCTTGCACCTGATAATAACTTGATCACTAGACTAAACATCTATAAAGAACAAGTAGCTATGTATGAACAGCGTGCTAAGTTTGAGCTTAATGAACGTGAGCAGAAATTAGAAGGTAAAATGAGTACACTTATTAAAGAGTCTAGAGTAAGAGAAGAAACATTAAAACAAGAGTTGAATTCTTTGAAAAGCCAGCTAGAACAGTCTGTCAAACAGAAACAGGAAGTACAAAAGTGTATAACTACACTTAAGCTAGAATTCAAAGAAAAAGAAAAGGAACTCTTAAATGATTTCTCTAGGCTCAAAACCTTAAAAAATAAGCTTGAGGATAAGTTGTACACACAAGACCAAACCAGACAGACTACCCAAATGATGTATAAGCACAGAAAGTTAAGTGACAAGCATAGTGAAAGAAATGTAGGTAGATCAAAAGTAGCTATTCATGAGATTGATAAGATAGCCCAACCTGCATTAAATGATTCTAATGTGATGTTTATGCCTAATCACGACCCGCCTGAGCATATATACACTGAAGAGGAAGATGAGTTAAGTGAGAGAACAAGGGAAAGAATAAATGAGAAAATGAGGGATCCCGAGTGCATAGCCAGACGAATAATAATCAAGCCCCATGACTATAGTGAGGAAAATCGTTTGGCTGTGTTTGTTCCTCAAAAGAAGTTAACACCTGAACAGATATTCTGGAAACAGGATACTGAAAAACTTAAGGAAGAAAAACTTAAGGCCAACACCCCTCTCATTAGAAAAGTTGCGTCCATAACGGTGTATCCTCCTAATACACCTAGGAATTTGGTGCCACTGTCTCTTCCCACTGAAAGCAAAACCTTTATTAGCTTATATGTGCTTTGGCAACTGTTTGCTGATTTTGATAAAACATGTAAGAAGAGAATCACACCAACCGGCATTACTGAGGGGGAAAGGTGTTTTGAACATGCAAAAAGGTGTTACTTAACTGAGGTTATGCCATTCTTTAAACTACTCAAAGAACATTTTGAAGGGCTGCAAACTGCTCTCAATACAGAAATAAAAGAAATGAAAGTAGTGTTTAAAGATATGAAAAATGAGGTGAATGAATATGCAATAGAACTTAAGAGCCGCGAAATTGAAAGGAAAAACATGCTCATCAATTATGATAATTTGATTGCTAGATGTATTACACAAGATGTATTTTTTACTGCAACTGATTCTGCATTATCTGCTTGTCAATATCATGAGTATGCTATGGCTTTAAATGTTACTCAGAATCGTGTTGTGGAGCTTGAGGGGGAGAATTTGAAACTGCTTGAAAAAATTCAAAATGATGACCATGATGACATGGTCAAACGTTTTTCTAAACTAGAGGTTGAACATCTTAATTTACAATTAAAATATCAACACTTAGAAGAAAGATGTAATCTATCAAATGCCAAGACATCTTCGGATGCTCCTGAGTTTGATACATATTTTGAATTAAGCAAACGGGATGAGAAAATTCAAGCTCACACTAACACGATTCGTCTGTTGAGGGCTCAAATTGCCCAATTGAAGTCAAACAAGTGTGATGTTTATGGCACCAATAAAACGTCGTCAGATTCTCAGAATTTTCAATATCAAGACACCATAAACAAATTACGTCATGAAAATGAGTGTTTTCGAGAAGAAAATTCCAAGATTAAACAACATTACAAAGAGTTATATGACTCAGTTAAAGTTACAAGAAATAGTCATAATGAAAGGATAACTTCTTTGTTAAATGAAATCGAGAATCTGAAGACTCAGGTGAAAGGTAAAATGCCATGTACATCTTGTAATTGTGTTTCATCAAAGGTTTCTGCTTGTAAAATATATGATGTTGATGTGGGGCCTATTCCATTTCCCATAAGAAATAACAGACCTGTCCATCAGATGTATCTCAGTCACCTTAGGGATGGTTTTGACACTCTTCGAGAGGTTGTGAAAGAGGACAAAATAGGAAAACCACATGATAAGGCAATAGGTTATGCATGTGTTCTCACAAAAAGGATCCAGGAACAGCTAGAATATGCTATTTGCTCGGGTCCTAGGTCCAGTTACCAAAAGGATAGCTTAGGTGCCTCATCGTCCACTATTAAGAACAAGCATGTGTCCTTTGATTTACCACCAAGAACATCAGAACCTAGCACATCATTATCAGGAAAGCATGTGTTAGTGAAGCAAACTAATGTTCCCATCATTGCTTCTACAGGAGTAAGAAGTGACACCCAAGCTAGCGGGTCAAAGCCTTAAGGCAATGCAAGGAATGATAGGACTGCGCCGGCTAAAAGTGATCACAAGAAAAGAGTAGAAGTCCAACCTAGGAACAATAAGTTTGTAACGACTAGATGGAATCGTGTTGATTCTAGTATCAAAAGTACTGTAATTAATTCGAATTCTAAAATGGTCTGTAAAACATATGACAAATGCTTAATTTCTGTTAATCATGATGAATGTGTTGTGTCGTCTCTGATATCTCATGTATCACCCCATATCATGCATGTTAGGAAAACTGAAAGTAATGTGAAAAGATGGAAAGCCACAGGAAAAATCTTCACTAAGGTTGGGTATCAATGGAGACCCACTGGAAGGAAATTCAGTTTAGGAAACAAGAATCCATTGCCTAAGTTGAATAAACATAAAATTGTGAAGATTAAAGAATGGAGACCAACGGGTCGAATCTTTCCATTAGGAACACATAGCCCTTCTAATAGGTCCCTTGATAACTCTAGAGTAGTTCTTACTGTAGAGGCATCAATATTAGAAAAGAATAATGCTCCAGAACTTGTGTGTGCTAACCAAACGGACCCCAAATTTCAGTGGGGATCCACATATTTCAGTTATCCACTGTTGTCTGATTTCAAATGCAGGTCGTACAAATCGTTCTTTGGTATTTGGACTCAGGCTGCTCAAAACATATGACTGGGGATCGCTCACGGCTCAAGAACTTTGTGAAAAAGTTTATCGGGACAGTTAGATTCGGGAATGACCACTTTGGTGCGATTATGGGTTATGGAGATTATGTGTTTGGTAACAGTGTGATCTCACGGGTTTACTATCTGGAAGGATTAGGGCACAATTTGTTTTCTATGGGTCAATTTTGTGATGCTGATCTGCAAGTGGCTTTCAGAAAACACACATATTTCGTCAGAAAATTGGATGGTATAGATCTTCTCAAGGGTAGTCGGGGTACGAATCTATACACCATATCAATTGAAGAAATGTTGAAGTCCTCTCCCATATGCTTGCTTTCAAAAGCCTCTAAAACAAAATCATGGCTGTGGCATCGTCGTTTGAACCACCTGAACTTCGGTACCATCAATGATCTTTCCCGCAAAGATCTTGTTAGAGGAATGCCCAGATTAAAATATGAAAAAGATCATCTCTATTCTGCATGTCAACTGGGCAAAAGCAAGAAACAAACTCACAAACCCAAAACCGTCAACACCAACTTGGAAGTTCGTCATACCCTCCACATGGATCTATGCGGTCCAATGAGAGTACAAAGCATAAATGGAAAGAAATATATTCTGGTAATAGTAGATGATTTCTCTCGGTTCACATGGGTAAAGTTTTTGAGAACCAAGGATGAGACTCCAGAGGTGATCATTAAGCTGATTAAACAGCTGCAAGTAAGGCTTAACAAGACTGTCAGAATCATCCGCACTGATAATGGAACTGAGTTTGTCAATCAACAACTCAGAAATTTTTATGAAAATATTGGCATTACACATCAGAAAAGTATACCTCGCACTCCTCAGCAGAACGGAGTCGTTGAACGGCGAAACCGTACTCTAGTAGAAGCTGCAAGAACCATGCTTATATTTTCAAAGGCACCGATGTTTCTCTTGGCAGAGGCCATTGCAACTGCATGCTACACCCAAAACCGATCTCTGATTCATCCCATTCATGAGAAGACTCCCTATGAGTTAATTCACAACAAGCAACCAGATTTATCATTTCTTCGTGTGTTTGGTGCTCTTTGCTATCCAACTAATGATAGTCAAGACTTGGGAAAGTTAAAAGCTAAAGCAGATGTAGGTATTTTTGTTGGATACGCACCAGACCGTAGAGGGTACAGAATCTACAACCAGAGAACCCGACAAATCATGGAAACCATCCATGTCACGTTCGACGAGCTAAGTGAGCAAACCGTTTCAGGACAAACCAGTTCTGGACCCGATCTTAAACTTTTGACACCTGGACCAATTAGTTCAGGGCTTGTACAAAATCACACGCCTGCAGAGTCTTTCGTTCCACCAACAAGTGAGGAGTTGAAGAAGTTATTTGATCCTATGTTTGACGAATACTTTGAGCCAACAAATGAAACAATCACAAATGCAGTAGCTGCACCTGATGCTGCGGATGTTCAAGTCCCACAAGGCTCAGAAAACCATCCAGCTTCAGTCTCAATCAGTTTCAATGCTCCTGCTGCAAGTTAATCACCCACAACATCTAATACTCAATCCTCTCCAGTGCAACAAGAATCTGCAGATGATCATTCTTTGGAAGTTAATCCTTTTGCTCCTATAGATGATGTTCCTTTTGAGAACATATTTGCTCCTGAACTCTCATCAGACATGTCCTCTCACGAAGAACACAGCACGGCAAAATCAATCCAAAACCCTCAACCTCATGACCATCTCAGAAAATGGACCAACGATCACCCAATTGACAACATTATCGGCAATCCTTCTCGTCCTGTATCCACTCGTAAACAACTGGCAACAGATGCATTGTGGTGTTTCTTCAATTCTGTATTGTCTAAAGTCGAACCAAAAGATGTCAAAGATGCAATGACCAAAGACTGTTGGTTCGAGGCCATGCAAGACGAAATTCATGAATTTGATCGACTTGAAGTATGGGAATTAGTACCTCCTCCAGAGTGTGCTATGATTATTGCTCTCAAGTGGATCTTCAAGGTAAAACTTGATGAGCATGGGGATGTTTTAAAGAACAAGGCACGTCTAGTTGCTAAAGGATACAGACAAGAAGAGGGCATTGATTTTGAAGAATCATTTGCTCCAGTTGCTAGAATTGAAGCTATTAGAATCTTCCTGGCCAATGCTGCAAGTCTTAATATGATAGTCTACCAGATGGATGTCAAAACAGCTTTCCTGAATGGGGACTTAAAGGAAGAAGTCTACGTGAGCCAACCTGAAGGATTTGTAGACGCTAAACATCCTACGCATGTTTATCGCTTGAAGAAGGCTCTTTACGGGTTGAAGCAGGCACCTAGAGCATGGTATGATACATTGTCCACGTTTCTTCTAGATCATGGATTCTCAAAGGGTGTAGTTGATCCAACATTATTCACCAGGAAGACAAACAAACATCTACTAATTGTTCAGATTTATGTAGATGACATCATATTTGCTTCATCTGATCCTAGTGAATGTGATAGATTTTCAAATGAGATGAGCTCCAAGTTCTAAATGTCAATGATGGGACAAATGTCATTCTTCCTAGGACTACAAGTATCTCAAAGTCCCGGAGGCATTTTCATCAATCAGTCCAAATATGCATATGAAATCTTGAAAAAGTTTGGATTCGATTCAAGTGAGCCAGTTGATACTCCCATGATTGATAGATCTAAGCTAGATGAAGACCCGTCAGGGATTCCAGTCGATCCAACGAAGTACAGAAGCATGATTGGATCCTTAATGTACATTACTGCAAGCAGGCCAGATCTTCTATTTGCTGTATGCATGTGTGCGCGATATCAATCCAAACCTACCAAAAAGCATCTAGAAGCAGTAAAAAGGGTTTTCAGATATCTTCAAGGAACAGTTCATATGGGTCTCTGGTACCCTAAGGACACAGCCATGGAGTTAACGGCTTATGCTGATGTAGATCATGCGGGGTGTCAGGACACTCGTCGAAGTACTTAGGAGGAGCTCAGTTTTTAGGGGAAAAGTTGGTTAGTTGGTCTTCGAAGAAGCAAATGAGCACATCCATATCTTCTACTGAAGCGGAATACATTGCTATGTCGGCTTGTTGTGCACAAATTCTATGGATGCGATCACAACTATCAGACTATGGATTCTCATACAACAAAATTCCTCTATATTGTGACAACAAAAGCGCTATTGCACTTTGTTGCAACAATGTTCAGCACTCCAGGTCAAAGCACATCGACATCAGGCATCACTTCATCAGGGAACAGGTTGAAAAGGGAATCGTGGAGCTGTATTTTGTGAAGACAGAGTTTCAGCTAGCAGACATCTTCACTAAGGCTCTTCCGAGAGAAAGGTTTCAGCTTATTCTCCCACGTCTGGGAATGAAGAGCTTATCTCCAGAAACTCTCAAGTGTCTTCAGGAGGAAAAGGAGGAGTAAAGGGTTATCTTCTTATATCCTTGTATATATTTGTATATATCCTAAAAAAAAAAAGAAAAAAAAAATCGAAAAATCAGAAAATACCAAAAATAGTCCTACTTAGGCATGTCTTCTGTTTATCGATAACATTTACAGATCTAGAAATGTCATTCAATAATGACACGGATCTTTAAATAAAGCTCGATCAGAAGTTATACTAATCAGTTAAAACATGTATTAATGGCTTGCTATTACTTCAGATAGCAACCCGCAATACACACTGGGGAACGCACGTCGCCAAAAAGACGGTTGTTCCTCCAACTGGGTGATGTTCACCTGGGCATGGATTACTTTATATCCATGTTTCACCGACTTGATGTACGTTTCAGTGCGTCATTTCGTGTATAAGAAGAGAAGTCTTCTTTACATCAGACTCTTTATCTTGTTTGATTCTTCAAGAGAGTCTTGATGTTACACAAGGTGGTAAATTGAATTAAATTTTCACAAATATCCGCCGCTCAATTGAATGACTACAGCTCTTTAAATGGAAAACGGGTCATTAATTGAGGGGGAGCATATTTGTTCAAATTTCTGACACCTTGCCAAATTTGTGCAACATCAGCAGTGACACTCTCTCGTTGGTTCAGGGGGAGCATAGTATGCTCCTAAATCAGAATACATTTAAACAGGACCACATTTTCTCCCAAATTTTTCTAAACTTATTTAAATCACTTGGGATCACAAATCTCAAATGGTTTGAAATTTTTGATCGGGGGAGAGAATGTGATTTAAATTTGAAATTCTGATAAAATGTGATGATTTGGAAGTTAATGTAAGCTCTCCCGTATGTGCTAAACTGCTTTGTATATCAATGCACATATTGAGGGGGAGCAAAATGTTTTGGTCATAAAAGCAAGCTCTTCCATATGTGCTAAAATCTTTCGTATATCGATGCACATATTGAGGGGGAGCAAATGGTTTTTAACAAAATATAAAGGATTTGGGCATCTCACGTGAGCAAGGCTCAGACTTCACCAATGAATTGACGAAACATATACTGTCATTGATCGAAAGGACATATCCTGTCCGGGTAATAATTTCAAGCTGGTCCAACCAGTGATGTAAGCGTGTCTCGAAAAGGATGTGTCTAAGTAGAGTGTACCGTTTCGAGAAACTTTCTGTGGACTTGACCAGGCTGGGTAATAATTTCAAGCTGGTCTAACCAGTGATGTAAGCATGTCTCGAATCGGTCATATTCACTGAACGTGCCGATAAGTTTTCCAGCCATCTTTCCGGAGAAGATGTCAGACGAACCGCTGGTAATTGAAATGGAAGCTGGGGGAAGAAAAATACGTGAGGTCTACATCGACCCCGGTGCCTCGATGGAAATAATGTACGGACACCAATTCGAGTGTCTGGATCTGACGGTCAAGGCATGATTGAAGGAAGTTAGCACAATCTTGATGGGATTCACGGGAAAACCCATTCGGCCACGAGGGGTGATAAACCTGGAAGTCTGTTTCGGAAGTCAGGGTTTGTCCCGAAAAGTCAGCTTGGAATTTACCATAATCGATTCGCCTTCCCCTTACAATGCCATACTGGGACGCATCGGTTTAAAAAAGTTGCGTGCCATACCTTCAACTATCCACTCGATGGTCAAATTTCCCACACCAGGCGGCATAGCAACATTGACCACTCGGACAAAAGTGCAAAGACATCATGGTACGAGGGAAAGACCTGTTGCGGGGGTAAGAAAAATCAGGGAAAGAGCTCATTCGCCGCAGGGAAAGCGAGGAGGCATACCGCTGGAGCAAAGGAAGAAACCTATCGTCGGAAAAAAGGACGGGAGGAAGGCGAACCAATGTTGTGATCGAGAAGGCCCCGGCAGACCCACCAAGGTACGAGTGACGGCTCAGGTAATTGTCAATACGAAATAACCGCTGGAATACCTTTGTTATTTTATCCTATCCTATGATTATATGCAAACTAACGGAAGGAACGCAACTACTTTCGTAACTTAAGACAGGTAATACCGCATGTCGGGGAAGCAAAGCCTATGGGAATACCATCCGCCAGAAGCGCGAGCCCCTCGAAAGGCTGGAAGCTTACCGGATGAAAACACACAAGTCAAGGAGGGAGGGGCAGAGAAACGCCGCGAGCATAACGGGCGACTGATAAATAAAAAAAATGTTCACATAAATAGGGTTCATTGTACCTTTTGTAACGCCCGAAAGGGTTTGATGTTAGCTATTCTAATGAAATACAGTCCCCCACCATGTGGGGGGGGGGCGATTTTCCCACAATACCTCCTTGAAATGCTTGTGATCTCTCTAAAAGACCCGATATTGACTATTCTTAATATTAAATGCAGTTGTCCCACCGTTGGAGGGAATTGTCCCACCGTTGGAAGGAGTTACCCCGCTGCTGGAGGTAGACCGTATTTCTGAGGAACATTTCAAGAATACCTGCGACATGCTGGACATAATTAGAAAGTGGCCCCCCCGAGAGGTTCACGCCCTCCGGGGAGTGTGTGGTCAATGTCCAAAGATGGGTGATACCCGGAAAGGGGTTCCCATAATCCTGGCGGAAAGGCTGAACCACCTGTAATATCTCGAACATAATTAGAGAGTGGTCCCTCCGAGAGGTTCGTGCCCTCCGGAGATTAGTGATCAATGTTCATTGTTTTCTGGACATAATTAGAAAGTGGCCCCCCCGAGAGGTTCACGCCCTCCGGGGAGTGTGTGGTCAATGTCCAAAGATGGGTGATACCCGGAAAGGGGTTCCCATAATCCTGGCGGAAAGGCTGAACCACCTGTAATATCTCGAACATAATTAGAGAGTGGTCCCTCCGAGAGGTTCGTGCCCTCCGGAGATTAGTGATCAATGTTCATTGTTTTCTGGACATAATTAGAAAGTGGCCCCCCCGAGAGGTTCGCGCCCTCCGGGGAGTGTGTGGTCAATGTCCAAAGATGGTTGATACCCGGAAAGGGGTTGCCATGATCCCTGCGGAAAAGCTGAATCGTTTGTCATATTTTGAACATAAGTGAAGAGTGATCCCTCCGAGAGGCTGGCCCCCTCCGGAGATTTTTGTGGTCAATGTTCAAGGAGGTACCATGCAACCGCTCAAAAATGCATAGACTTGTACTTCCGGAGCTATGCAAATAGTAAAGGTAATAACAAACAAGTGCTATACGTTCGTAATCATAAGAGTGTTGCTCCAACGTAAATATATATTTCCGAAACTACGCAAGTAGCAAAGGCGATAACAGACAAGTGATACGATTCATAACTCAGGCAAAGGCCGAACGACAACAATTGCCCGGCATGTGTCGGGGGTCGAAAGAAGATGAAGGAAAATAAAGGGATAACCCGTAAGAAGTCCAAAATCGGACGAGCAAACCAAAGCAACACCACGTTTGAAGATCCAAGTCTTCCCATTCCATTCCACATGCAGTACCATACATAATACAAAAAAAAATGATGATAAAAAAAAGGGGGGGAAGTAGGACAAGGCAACCATTGATAATCGCAAGTTCACAAAATCCGACAGGTTCGTTCGAATTTTCGAAAGAACACCCCATCATGTCAACCGAAATATAAAATCCTACTTCCAAGGTAGCACTGAAACCAACAAACCAAAAAAGAGAAGCACTACAGAAACAAGCAAATGATAACACGAAACATGAAGCATGGCACGTATGAAATATGGAACAGTCATAAATATATACAAACGAATAGGCCATACGAATTATTTGTTATAAATTATTACAGTCATCCGGATATAAAAATATTGTTCTTGGCTCGAAGGCCTTACAAAACCAAATTGAACCAAATTGTGTAAGAGTTCAGGGAGCCGACTCATCCCTTCCAACAGTTGAACCCTCGACATTAGCAACCCCGGCTTTGGGAGCCCCGGAAGATGACCCCCCGGCGGCATCGGCAGTTAGGCTCTTAGGAGAAGAAGCTGGTTCAGGATCGGGGAAGATTTGCAGGATTTCATCAAGAGACTTAAGGTAGGAGCTGCTGACCTTCTTGATGTACGGATACTCTGCGGTGAACAACCCATCATACAATGGGTCGAGCTTCTTAGCCGCATCTGCATCCAGGTCTTCCGTCTTGGCCAGGACAGCGGCCACCTCCTCCGGCGTGCGCCCCACAATCACGCCCTCCATGAAGCCGGATTGTGAGGACAAGCTGAAAGGTCCTGCCAAATGCTCCTTATATTCATAACTACCCAATAACCGACGAACGACCTCCGGGAGGACCTCCTTGACAACCCTGAACCTATCCCCTTCAGTGCGGCCCACCCGGGCAATAAGATCCTTCTTTTGCTCCCGGAGGGCCAGATTGTCCTTCACCTCCTCACCCAGGTTAACCTTAGCTTTTTCCAAATCAGCTTCCAAGGCACTGATTCGTTCCGCCGCGGCCAACCTTTCGTCCTCCACCAACTTCTCCAAATCCTTCACCTGTCCCATCAGCTCCGACTCTCTCACCATACAAGTAGAATGCTCAACCTTCAGCTGTTTAAGCTCACCCCCGTTCTTTCTGAGGTATCCGCAATGTTGGTGAACACGATACAGCTCATTGTGGTCATTAAGAAGGCCCTCGAACCGAAGCAACAAGTTCGACTGGGCAGCGGCCCCCATACCCAAAAGTCTCCAGGCCCTTTGAGCGGCCTCAGCATCCCCCAAACCTTCCAAAAACGACTCTTCTTTCGGAGTCGGTAGGTTCAGCATCAAGTCCCGACAGACCTCCCAGCTATCCAGACGGTCATCCTTGCGCACTTTCCACATCGGCACATGCAAAGACGCCGAGTCATCTTCATCTGTCACCTTGTCTTTCCCGCGGTCAGGAGCAGCAGCGGAGGAACCTCCTGCATTTTCCATAAGAGAGAATAATAAAGTTAAGTAACAACTATTGTCGGAGCGAAGACAAGGGACAGGGATCAACACTTCCTGAATATAAAAAAAAAGAGAGAGAGAGAAAAACTTACCTGCACCGGTGGTCTCCGGCGCGAAGCCTCCGCCGATATCTCCTGGGATATCCGGCTGTTTTCTTCCGGCCGAAGCATTGGGCCCCTCCGGTTGTTTTCTTTCGGCCGAAGCATTGGGTCCCTCCGGCTGTTTTCTTGCGCCCGAAACACTGACGCTTTCTTTTGGACCCGCCATACCGGCCCCCTCATTTGGCTTACTTCGTTTAATCTCTCGGAACATGCCACCACCTGACGAGTCAGGATGAAGACGGAATCTAGTTCCCTGTGTTTGAGACTGAGACGTGGGCCGGACAACATTCTGATCCTGCTTTCACTTCCTGGCATCCAATACCTTTGGGTCAGACACTTCGACCCTTGTCGCTTCAATCGTCTCCTCCGGGGTAACGGTTTGGGAAGCGGCGGAAGCAGCCGCATGCGTTTCGGAGGACTGATCCTTCTGGACCACAGGCACATCTTTTCTAACCTTGGGCTTCCTTAAGTATTGAGACATTGTGATAGCTGTAAAAACAAAAACATCGAACGGTTAAGATTCTGCACGTACACGCTGGCCGAAGTACAGAAAATAACGAAACCACCCCCAGTAAAATACTCAGAGTACAAACCAATGGCATCATTCGGCAATTAATCCATCGTCATACCCTTCGGGGGCATACGTTGACATAGGTACGGCAGAATTCTATGGCCCATGTAATCCTACGCACAACCCTTTCGTCTAGCCAAAAGGCGAACCCCTCCGACAAACTTTGAGAGGAAGCCCTGGACTCTTGGAAGTTCCTCGCGAGTGGAAACAGGCAGAACCGACATGGTCCAACCGAAGGGAAGAGGGATGCGGCCAAACAACAGTAAAAACAATATATGCGTGAACCGAGCTGCGTGAACCGAAACGTACCTTTATAGACGAAGTACCAGTGTGGAAATGGAACGGGCAGAATCACTCGAGCTGACTTGCAATGATCGTTTGAAAAGCAACACCGGAGGGCATCTCATTTGAAAATGTGGAATTGCGGTAGTCAAAAACACGCACCAATATCGCTATTTATAGGAAGAACGCAGAATGCGGAATGTCACATTTAGCAAGATGCTGGCGTGGCAACACCTCAACGCGCGTGTTGGGCACGCGCACGCGTGTCAACACTCATCAATTAAGATCTATATTAAATAACCATAAAATAATAAGGAATTGCAAATAATGGATAACTCCCGGTCAAACCAGTACATACATGCTCCAGCCTAACGGCACATCCTTCGGGAGGGGTCGAACAAAAATCCACAATTTGTTTGAAATATCATACTATCGGCACACCCTGACCCTTCGGGCAAAAGCAGCAATCAATCTCCAAAAGGAACAGCAATGGTGTTCGGCAAATCGGAACCCTCGGGCAATAACGTCAAGCGGACGCGAGCGAAAGACCATTACTAATCTGAACTGAAAGAAGTATACGTTGTAAACCAGTAGAGGATCGAGAAAGGTACAATGATAGCTTCTGCGCATCAAAGCCATGTCATGTCAAAGACAACTCTTAAAGTATTAAACCATCGGCCGAACCGAAAGGCAAGTACAGCATTAATCCGAATGATCTAGGCCAAAAGGTCATAGGATACCCTTCGAAGTATTACGTTAATATTTTGCCGACAATACGATACCAGCATTACATGTGTGCATCGGAAGGCACTTGACAAAAGGTATAAAAATATTCTTTAAGTATTACATCATCGATCTTCAACCGATAATGCAATATTGGGGGGACATGTTGACGTATGTGTCCGAACGGCCTGTATCGACAGGTCATCCGGACGACGCATTGCCATCCGGACCTACCGGAGGACACACGGCTCTTCCGGCCAGTATCACTGTAAGTAAATAGGACAGGTGGCATTTACCTGTTGACAGATGGCAGCTGCAGACACCGCCGCCACCGCCCCAGGATTTACGGGATTATGTCTGGGACATGTTCCCTGAAAATCCGGCGCCGCCATTCCAGGTATCGAGGCTGAGCACTATAAATACTCAGCTCATTTACTACTCTCAACCAACATACAACCTGCATTTATTTCCCACTATATTTTATAGCCCATTCGGAATACCAAATACTTACTCTCACACCGGAGGTGGGTCCTGGGATAACACCCGGGGCGAGCCTAACGTGTGCTGTTGTGTGCAGATATCCGGAGGACCTCCGATAGCCGAAAAGATCAACACCCAAGCCTACCGGAAGAACCCTAGCTGAGTTCAACCGGAAGGCTACCTTTATTTGTCTGAAGTGGTTGCAAGAAATTGCTTCAACAATAGAGACATATAATATATGGACCGTATTAGCACACGAATCTAATGATTTTGATATTTTCATTTATGATGGTTTTGGGGAAGATGAAGTCTGAAGGTGATTACCATGCGAAAGACGCAGTGTCCGCCTGGTCCAGCAAGATTCATCAAGTTGCCTATTTGCACTTTTGAAAGACGCAGGGCCCAAAGACTTTATAACTTTACAGGCTTTTGTGTTTTATTTTTGATGGGTGTTTGCTAGCACACAAAAGAAAACATCGTTCAAAGAAAAAATTAAGAGCAAAAATTTTAAATGAACAATTTATACTACTAGCTTATGAAAAAGAACGTTCTGTATGTTTTTTAACGAAATGAACTTTTAACACCTAGGCGACCTTGTAGGCGAAGAACAACATGTGGACGACCTTGTAGGCGACCAACAAAATGGAGTAGGGGTGGCAAGATTCATCAAGTTGTCTATTTGCACTTGTGAAAAACGCAGTCCAAAAGACTTTATAACTTTACAGCCTTTTGTGTTTTATGTTTGATGGGTGTTGCTGGCACACAAATAAAACATCGTTCAAAGAAAAAAAAATTAAGAGCAAAATTTTTAAATGAACAATTTATATTACTAGCTTACGAAAAAAAACGTTGCGTATGTTTTTTTTTTTTTTTTTTTTTTTTTTTACTGAAATGAACTTTTAACACCTAGGCGACGAACGACATGTGGGCGACCAACAAAATGGAGTAGGGGCGACCTCCTTGGACGATCTCCTAGCTCATGTAGGCGGCCTGGTTGAATCAAGATTCAAAGGATTTGTGTTTTTCTAAATCATGTTTCATGTATAAGAAAGAAAGATGAACTCACACATCACATATCTCAGAGTTTAAACTCATCCTCCATCTAAACAAATCTTACCTAAGACATTTATCAAAATCAAAACATGCATGAATTGAGATAAAAAAAAAAAAAAAAAATGGGACAAGAGATTCGTATGTGTGGTAAGGAAGATAAAAGTGTGGTGAATATCAAAGAGATAATGTATGTGTTAAAATGGTACCAAAACAATCAACACTAAGATGAATCACCCAACCAACCACCCCTTGGTGATCTTTATTATAACAATATACACTGAAGACTTGTCCCCAAACGGATGCAAGCCAAGTACGATTACAATAGAAACAAGATAGTCCTCCTAATTAGTGCTATCTTTACATAAACTCACACCTAATCAACACTAAAACCAAACTACACCAGCAGATCAAGATGATCTGATTTAAACCTAGAAAACTAAGCTAACAAACTAGCCAAAAAACTACAACTATGAAACTGATGTTGCCAGAGACCACTTGAGAGAGAATCAGGAGCCAATGTGTGTGAATAATGAGATATCCCCAAAACCCTAGCTGGATGATAGCTTATATACTCCAATATTGCACTTAAGACCCTGCACAACACAATACTAACAAAACTAACACCAAAGTTAAACATTAGAGAACAAGGCTAAAAATATTTACATATTAGATCTCAAAGTTGAATAAGGTTGCTATAAAGAGTATTTTCAATACCCTCCCTCAAACTTATTAAACAAATAAGTTCAACATTCCAAGCTTTTTAACCAAGAAAGACTGCTGCACAGACCCAAGTGCCATAGTAAACACATCAGCAGATTGATTTTTAGAATCAACATGTACAGTTCTAATCAAACCTGATGCAACCTTATCTCTCACCAAGTGAACATCAATATCAAAATGTTTAGTTTTTTCAAACATAACTGGATTAGCAGCAATTTGAACAGCATAATTATTATCACACAACAAATCTACTGGAAGTAACCCAGTTTCACCCAGGTCTTCTAAGACCTTCAAAATCTACATTATCTGACAAGTTGCAGAAGCCATACTTCTTTAGACACATAGCAAATAAAACACTCACTCTTATTCAAAACAGCAGAACTAACAAACTCTTTATTAAACATATAAAGTCCACTAAATTCACTACCAGTCCCCAGAACTTTCTCCTTTTTCAAATCCTGAATGTAACACTTAGTTTCATCAAAACCAACACACAATTTACTATCTTTAATCATTTTATGAACAGATAGAAGACTGACAGTATACTCAAGAACAACCAAAACATCAAACAAAACCACATTATTATTTAATCTCAAGTTTCCTACATGAGTAATTTTGGCCAAAGTACCATTTGGGTGTCCAACAGTCATTTTTAAATCAGATATATCAACAACCCCAAACATCTTATCAGTATTATTAATCATGTATTGGTTAGCCCCTGAATCTATAATCCAACCTAAGTGATAACTAACACCATTAACTTTCAGATTGGCACAAAAAAATCTGTAGAAATATTGATTAAAAAACACATTGCAATTAAAAAAGGAACAAGAAGCACTACCTGCCATATTAACATGTGCAGAAGAACTGTTTTTGTCATTTAGAAGACTCATCAACTTCAAAACCTGATCATTAGTAAAAGATAGAGTACTAGCATTTTTGACATCACTATTGACTTCAACATTGTTACTTCTATTAAAACCAGTAACAGGTTTCAGATTAGGATTCTTTTTTAATCCAGGTGGATAACCTATTAACTCAAAACATCTATCAATAGTATGTCCTTTTAAACCACAGTGCTTGCAAAGCAAGCTATCATAATTTCTTCTATTATTATTCATATTGTTACTAGGCCAATTATTATTAGAATTTCTCTTGTTATTTCCATTTGGTCTAGCCACAAAAGCAGAAACCTAAGGCTTCTCAGATTTCACAGAAGTGGTAGGAATCCCTCTATGGGATTCTTCCCTAGAAATGATGACAAAAGCATCTTTAACCTCAGGAAGGATTTCCCTGGTCAAGATACTGCTCCTAATGGGTTGATAAATATCATCAAGACCCATCAAGAATTGCATCAACTTTAACAACTTAGCATGATCATTCAGCTCAGTCCTAGCCTTACAAACACAAGCAGGCAATTCGGTAAGAATATCAAATTCTCTCCAAAGAGAACTCAACTTATGAAAATATTCAGAAACAGGCAAACCACCTTGTTTGTATGTATTAATCTTTTGCAACAAATTGAATACCACAGAACCATCAATTCTATCATAAGTGTCTTTTAATTCTCTCCACACAGTAGCAGCATTATCAGAAAAAACATGACCAAGATACACATCTTGAGACAAAGAACTAAGAATCCAATTTAGAACAACTGCATTACACATATCCCACTGTGCCTTTAATAAAGGACTAGCAGCATAATCAGTCCTAATACAAGTACCATGAAGAAAACCCATCTTGTTTTTAATTTGCATAGGAAGTTTCATAGCACTAGCCCAGACTCTATAATTCTCAACACCAGATAGTTTGATACTCACAACAGATGCACAATTAGAATCATTAGGATGCAAATGCAGAGGATTACTCTGATCTAAACTACTAATCATAATAGCCATAATGAAAAATAAGAAACAAACAGACAAATAGCTAAACAGAAAAACCAAGAAAATAACAACTAATCAACAAACAAACAATCACCAAACAGATAAACCAAACAATCAAGAAACCAATCACCTCAAATCAACTTCCAAAACTATCCTAATCTTATCCTCCTGCGTCCTAGACTCAAAAACAAAATTGAGAATTTAAAACACACACCAGAGTTAACTTGATCCATGCCAGCAGACTGTGAATGGCCAGAGCAGGTATTCATACCACTCACGGTGGCAGATCAAGATGTTAGCCAAACCGTTTGCGCCCACTAAACTCAAAACCAATTAACTCTAAAGGAGAAGAATGATACTTACAGTGCTATAACCAGATGCAGCAGAGAAAACCACAATCAATCACTCTAGATTCACTTAGTCTAGAGTAACTGACCCAAGAATTAGCCTAGAAACCACAGATTCCCAAAAACCCCAAATGTCAAATTAGGGTTTACAAGAATCAGACCAAGAACTAACAATTAATTGTTAATTCTTCAAGAAACCAGAACCAGAACCTTCCAATCGATCAGAAACAAAAACCCCCAAAAATTAGGGTTTCAAGAGAAAACCTTAAATCTTCAATTGAATATACCAAACTTCGATTAGACCCAAGAACAACACGATTCAACAACAAGAACGTTGAATCAATCAAAACCTGAACCAAGATCCACCAAGAAGTAATCAAATCAGAACCTGGCTCTGATACCATGTTAAAATGGTACCCAAACAATCAACACTAAGATGAATCACCCAACCAACCACCCCTTGGTGATCTTTATTATAACAATATACACTGAAGACTTGTCCCCAAACGGATGCAAGCCAAGTACGATTACAATAGAAACAAGATAATCCTCCTACTGAGTTTTATCTTTACATAAACTCACACCTAATCAACACTAAAACCAAACTACACACCAGCAGATCAAGATGATCTGATTTAAACCCAGAAAACTAAGCTAACAAACTAGCCAAAAAACTACAACTATGAAACTGATGTTGCCAGAGACCACTTGAGAGAGAATCAGGAGCCAATGTGTGTGAATAATGAGATATCCCCAAAACCCTAGCTGGATGATAGCTTATATACTCCAATATTGCACTTAAGACCCTGCACAACACAATACTAACAAAACTAACACCAAAGTTAAACATTAGAGAACAAGGCTAAAAATATTTACATATCAGACCTCAAAGTTTAATAAGTTTGCTCTAAAGAGTATTTTCAATAGTATGGTTACATTTGGTATGTGAAAATGTGCAAGTAAATTAAAAATAAAGAGATGGACAGTGACATGTACTAGTACATTAAAAGAGTAAATTACACCGTTAATCCCTGTGGCTTTGCCACTATAACATCACAAGTCTCTCGACTTTCATTTTTGCATGGTCGGTCCTTATAATAAAGTTTTGTAACACCATTCGTCCTTATCACTAACAGCCGAGGGAGTTGCGATGTTATTAAGGCCAAGCGGACAAACGGTGTAATTGATAAGGGCGAATGATGTTACAAAACTTCATTATAAGGATCGACCATGCAAAAATGAAAGTCAAAGGACCTGCGATGTTATTATGGCTAAACCACAGGGACGAACAATGTAATTTACTCAAATTAAAATAAATAGATGGAAAGTGACATGTATGGTTTGTTTTGATAAACACATTATTCTTGGTCCAATTTGGTAAAATGGGTAGTAAAATGGTAGGTTTTGGTAATTTGTTTAATAATTAATAATTTCTTTTTTGCTTTCTATAATGACTAGGTTGTTGTAATCGTATACTTTGGGTCTTGCTAGTTTTAGTGATTAACATAATATTTTTTTAAAAGAAACTTACTTAGGTAACATAGTCATCATAAAAAGTAAAAAAGAAATTATTAATTATTAAACAAACCTTGTAAATACTTACCCAAAGAAAATTTTAATGCCTGGAAGGTTATTTTGGTCAAAACCGTGTAAATACTTACCCAAGTAAGATTTTCAAACAAAAATTTCATCCATTCCTCTAGGGAGAGAAGAACGCTCAATTTTGAAACAAACCTTGGAAAAACAGACGCCCCCGCCACTTTAAGACTTTATATATATCGGGCTAGAATTTTGTGTCACTAGAGCATAAGCCCTACATTGGAATTAGACCGTGAGGATTTGAGAAGAAACAACGCTAACAAAGTGATGGAACATCGTGTAGTTAAGATTTAAACTGTTAAACTTACTTCATAAATCATTGTATCCCACCAAAACGCTAGAAGGAGACAACGTATGGCAGACCACTTAAGTACTCTTCCCCAGGCAAGGAGAAACCTTTAAAACAGTCCAGAGAGACCCGAATATGTTACCAGTACCACCACCTCTCCACTAACACCGTTTCGACGGGTAACTTGAACCAAATCGCGAGGACGCGATTCATTTTTAAGGGTATGTGATGTAACAACCGACAAATTTCTTAAACTTCTTTTACAAGCCAAAACAATCATTTTGATTTTCCTTACTTTTTAAAACATCTTTGAAACCAGAATTGATAAGTTAAACTGAAATCCGGGACGGATTTCCAAATATGATGTATGTGCTGTAACACCCGGTAAATTTTCCAAACCTATTTTACGATTCAAAACACTTGCTTCTCATTTTCTTTAGCTTTTGAACTTCTTTGAACCTGTTTAGGTTCGAAAAACTATGAATATCTTGTTTAATGTGAGCATTATTCCCTTATCGAACTAGTACAACCTAGAAAGCTCAAAACGTATCGTATTTGCCAAATATATTGATTTCTTGAAAGTATTGCATATTTATACTCGTTTTCGTTGGAAAAATTATTTCGTGAACAATGGCGCAGGTTTCGTTGATTTTCGAGTCCGTTTAGTACGTCAAATGGGTCCCGCAGTGTTTATTGCAAAAGTTTAGCCAAATTGGCAAGATTAGTCCCTCCGCCCCATTGCTACATTTCAGGCCCCCACTTTCAATTTTACACAATTATTCCCTCCTCAAAAATATATAAACCTATTTTTTATTCATTTCTCTCATTTCTCACTCACACACAAACAAATATAATACTCTCTCTCCCCTCTCTCCTCCACCGCCGGCGACACCCTCCGACCGGCCAACCACCATCTTCTCCAGCCAACTTTCGGCGACCACCGTGCCGGAATATTTTCCGGCGAACCTTTTCTTAGCCGATTCGATAGATCGGTTTACCCACATCATTTATGGAGCGTTTTAGCTCGTGGCTCACACCGCAACACCCTCACGCGCCACCCACCGCCACTGTCACCGCGCCGCCACCACCATAGCCTCACCTCCCTCCGTTTCTCTTCGGTAAAAACCCCTCACGCGCTTTCCCCTCCCCGTTTTTATTTATTTTCCGAAACCCTAATTTTGTAACCTTTTAATAAATCAATTTTTATTACAAAACCTTTTATAAAAATGTTTTAAAAACCTTGTAAAACGTGTGGATCTATGATCTGAACCGTCGACTCGGCCATAACTCGGTGACTCACCGAGTCAACTCGCGTTGACTCGGGTGGGTTGGTTGTTTATTCGATTTTCTTTTCTTTTCTAATCTTCTATTTGGTTGTAGTTTGGATTTTGGATTTGTTTTCTGGTTTGATGGTCTCGACAGCCGACATACGGCGAAGCAAAGCCGTGACTCACGGCGAGTCACGGCGAGGCGTGAGGTTTGGTTTAGGCTAGGGTTAGGGTTTGGAGTTGGTTATGTTCGGATTTGAATTTGTTTCGGATTGGATTTGGATTTGTTTGTGTTCCAGTTGGATTTGGATTGTGGATTTGTTGATGTTATTTAGAGTTAGGATTAGGATAGTGATGGTCTTGTTTGTGTTGCGCTCGGATTTGGTGAGGTCGAGAGCCTCATCGGCTTGGGTAAAGTGAGTCGTGACTCAAGGCGAGTCACGGCAATGTTTATTTATTTTTGCGTTAGGTTTTGTTTTAGTTTTAGTCGTTTGCTTATTTATTTAGTTTTTGTTTATCGATATGGTGTTTCGGTTATTAAAATGACATGGGATAATAAATTAACGAATGGGATATAATTAATGCATTTGGAATTTGGACATGGATATTAGTTATTATACCATTGCTGTACAAGGATTGGACGTATTGGATTTACGGTATTGGTTGATTGGACTATTATGGACCCTTTGGTACACGAGAAGGAAGGGTATGTTAGACTCGTAAGAATTTAACGTATCTGGACCCGAACTATACGAAATGGTCGATAAAACTAAACAACTAATATATACGCGAATAATATGTTCAATTGTATATTATAACATGTAAAACTTGACGATAATTGGTTTATTCAAATGAGTCGTATGACTTGGAAACATCTTATAAACGGGCACTTCATGCCAAAATTTTGTAAGACCTTTATAAAACTTAAATCATTATGATTTATTAAATGTCCTAAAACCTTTTTGAAACTCATACGTTTTAACGATTATGACATCTATTTTGGGAAAATGGGTAAATACCGAAACTACCTACTGTTGTTTGCTTGTGTGTTTATTTGTTTTATGTCCTCTTTTCCCGTCAGTAATTCTCTATTCTTTTCATATTTCCTTTCTTTCTTCTCTCATATCCTTGAGTATTCGTTCGTATTCGCCGACTTTTGCTATTTTCCTTTTCTAAAATATCCACACGAGTCTTAAACTTTCCCTTTTTCTTTCAAACGCCATTGAAAACTAAACCTTTTTAAAATAACACAAGTATTCAACGAACACTACTTCATAAATTACTTGAGTATTATTTATGAAACATGTTACTTGTTAGGTTGTGCCGATCCAGTACCGTTATGCTTGTACTTTCTGAATGCTGTTATGCTTTACTTCTTGATGCCAGTTGTGATCTTTGTGAATGTCTTGCATTGCTGCATACTGAGGTGAGTTCATAGCCCCATGAGATACATGCTACTGTTTTGACTATGATCACAATTGTTTGGAAACTATACTTTGAATTGAAAACTATGTTTTCTGCTATCTGAAACTTTATTTGAGCTGAAACAACATTTATACTTTTCTGGTACTGTGAGTGAAGCAGTAGCCACTTTGCGAACCACCTGATAAGCACTAAGAACCTTCCTTGCCAAAAGCAAGTCCCTCGATCATGAACCATTAATCACCTGCGGGTGAGCGCGATTATAGTTTATAGGCCTATAGGATTTAACCATCCCGCCATGATGACTAAGGTCGGTCAGCATGTGATGTACTATAATTGTGTTACCTAGGTATTTGGCAAGATACCTACTTTGGGGGCAACTATTACGATTATGAAAATTCCGCGGTTATTGTCGACTTACACCAGGATTACTGGTGCCGGTTAACGCTTTGAGTGTCATGAGCTTAGTGCAGTGGTTACATCTGAACTTCCGGGCGTATAACAACATAGCCCACTTTCTTGGAAACTTGAAACATTGTGATTAACTATTTTATTTAAACCTATGAATTCACTCAACCTTTGTGTTGACTTTTAGCATGTTTATCTCAGGTGTTAAATCATTTTCGCTGCATATCTTACCTTTGGAGGAGCTTGGCAAAGGGTATGGCATGGTCATAGAAGACTCAGAAAACTATTTGGGACCACTCTAAACCCTTTTATGAAACTTTATTTTCCGCACTATTTTAAATGATGTAATTTGGATGTTTTAAATTATGAAATTTCTTCTAAAATGGTTTAAGTAAAACCGTTCTTTGTACCTTGTGTTGTGACAACTATCGAATAACACCCCACAACTTGTATGCTTCCGCTGATCCGATTTCGGGGTGTTACACTAGCCCTCGAACCTTGTTGAAATGAATAGCAAGCATATATGAATCACAAACTAAACCATTACCGATCTAACCACAAACCAACCAAAACAATCACTTGAACCATTCAATAAATATGAACCATACAATTCCAAGCATATGACCATTAATATATTTTTGAACCAAAATGAGGTTAGTACAATTGTATTTATTTATTATTTTCTTTTGTTTTAACCAACTATTCATATATCCTTTTTCGTTGTTTACTGATTCACCCCATTCTCACTCTCAATCCCGATTCGTATTTCAATCCAAATTTGTTAAGCTGGAACTGCGATGATGTTATTATCATCTAGATGATGATGAAGACTTGCCGACGCTAATCAGTTCTTTAAATTTGCTGTAATATTTCATTTTCAGTTTCACTAAATGCTTTTATATGTTCTTTGATACATTTTAAGAATTATTCTTTGAGTTGAATTATCGCATGTTATAAAAATTTTCAATTATACTTGATTATTTTACGTTGTATGCATACACGTTATACAAAATAATTAAGAAATTAATATCGCAACTATAATTATTTGTCGCCATAAAACCCCGATGCAATGCACATGTAGTTGCCATAAGAACAATATTTTAAAACTCAAAAAAAAAAAAAAAAAACACTTTTTATTTAATTAGGGTACTCGCCAGGACATAAACATAATTAGAGAGCACGGTGCAGGGGTTATTGCACGCCATTCGTCTCAAAAAAGCACCAATGGAACACCAATGGCTAGCCACAGTGCACCGCACCGGTTCTTCGTGCCATTCGTCCCTAGTCATTTCCGCAACTGATGCCATTCATCCTCTTTCTTTTAGTGAGTGGGTTATTTTTTGTGATGTGTTATGAGACTCACATGCACCAATAACAGTTATTGATTTTATTGCAAGGGAGAGTATTTTAGTTATTGATGTATTATTGAATAGGTGCTGAGGTGACGTTGAGGTGACACAATAATAAGTGTGGTTTTATTAGTGTTGTGCTTCACCTAGCACTCTTACATCATTACATGAAACACTAGTTGTTACGTGCGAAACTTTGTACTAGAGGCCCGGTTTTGAGCATGTGCAACATGGGCTAGCGCACAAGCCCCATATTTTTTAGGGGCACCACTTTTTTACAAAGAACATTGTGTACAACTATAAATACCTTTTTTAAGCCCAAGAAAATACGTTGTGTTATAAATTTGAATACTTAATCAGTCTTTTTAGTATGTTCCTTCTATCAATCTCCGAATATTAACCTCAATCATTAGTTAAAGGTAACACTTCAGTAATCATTTAGTTGTTGGCTAGTTAAAGGTAACACTTCAAAAATTTTATTAAGATTCTTAATTTTGTTGTGTTTATCTTTGATGTTATAAATTCAGTAATCATTTATTTTCTTACTAGTTACGAATCTACATAAGATAGCGAAGTAATTTATCACAAATTCACATATGTATTATATTATTGATTTAAGATCATTTGAGGACCAAACTTTGTTTACATACCAAGGGATCAATCCCCACTCTTCATCTTAATTTGATCTAATGGTTGAGATTAAATACACACTTTACACTAAAAGGGCATTTTTGTCCATATATAAGCTATATTTTTTATAACTGCATATTCAAAACACACAAACAAATGGTGTGTTTTGTACCTCCCACGTTTTCTCTCCACTGTAGCTTTATCTCCTTCATCACATATCATCACACAATCCTATTTTTTTTCTTCAATTCATTAATCGATCATCTACTTTATGATTACGTTAACATCACGTTGATCTTCATCGCGTATTTTCTTCAGATCCGGTTTTTGATCCATTAATTTAGGTGATTGATCTCAATGAGCTTATTAGTTATCATCAATTGAAGTTATTGTGCTGAATTATAAGCTAATTGATTCGTATTATTTGTCAAATAATCAGGTGTTATGGATTCGATTGAAATAAGTGAGCAAAATTCCTGTTTCGTATGATGTTGCTCTTACAGCTAAGCACACTGAAGAGATCGTTGCTTATGAACACAGTGATGAAACGCAAGCTGTTAGTAGTAAGCTTTAGAATTCTAAGCTAATTTTTTTAACGATAGATCATGTTATAGTCTGAATAAGCTATATAATTAAGCAGTTTTAAGTTTTGATTAAGTTATCATTTAGCATTTTGTGAAAACGTAGAGGGGGGTGAATACGTTTACCGTTTTAAAACTTAAAACTTGTTGTATCAAATTTCCAATTCGGCTAGTTCTAATATGAACACTGTCTGTTGTAGTTTATGTCTACCAAGTTGTCACACAAGTATTATCACATAATCACAACACAAGCAATCACATAATGCAAATATAAAAGTAAAGAGATAAGTAAAGGAAAGCGCAAACCTAACACGATGATTTATAGTGGTTCGGTCACGGAGCTCCTCTCCGCCCTACTCCACTCCCCGAGTACCCAACTCGAGAGTTACTTCACTAGATCAACAAGCTCCCTTTCTTAGGCGGAGAAAACCTTTACACGTCGCTTACTTCCTTTTCCGGTACTAAGCTAAACACCGGGTTCTTTACAAGGGTACAACCACTCCCATCGTCGCTTATACAATTACCGACACTAAGCTAGATGTCGAGTTCTTTACAAGGGTACAACCACTCCCATCACTCTTTGTATTTTAAGGACTAAAATACTAACCTCACTCTACTGATCTAAATGATACAATGATGGTTACAACAATGATCCATGACATAAGTATATCATGGATATGAATGCCTACACTATATGAACTTCCATTGATCGGAAGCCTTCAATGTATGAAGATCACAAGCTCCCTAAACTTGTTGTGATGGATCTTCATATATGCATCTTCATGGTGGATTAGTAAGTATGCTATGGATGATGACTTGTGATCTTGAGCTAGCTTCACAGGATCATAACAAGTGTATGCTTACAACATAATGAAAGTTAGTAACATTATGATCATTATGTAATGAGGTGATTAATGTATGAATCTACATGTTTTGCTACTGATCTAAGTGTGTGAAATGAGTGAGGGAATGTATGTTCTAGTTGGATGATTCTATGGGCAAAACTAAGGACTATTTATAAGAAAACATGGCATGAAAACTATGGGCAAAACCATGGACTAACATGGTTTCTAGTGGCATGAAAACTATGGGCAAAACTATGGACTACCATGTTTTCTAATGGCATGAGTCTATGGGCAAACAATGGGCTCGTGTTTATAGCCAGCAATACTTTTTCCCGGCGGATCCGGCGGATCCCATAAAAGGGATCCGTGCTTGTTATCGTTTGGTTCCGCGGGTATGACAGTTAAGAGATAGCTAAGAGATTTTAGTGTATCTTTCCAAATCTTGCATATCTAGCCAAATCTTCCAAGATCCACAAATGTGAACTATCTAACTTGTGTATCTAAACAAAATATTACACAATCTTACAAAGATTTCACTTGTGATGTATGCCATGATGTCATGGTATTATTTAACTAATAAAGTTTCCATTTTAAGAAATAAACATGTAAACTTGTATATGTTATTCCTAGTGAACTTTGTAATGTGTATATGTATGTAACATATATCCTAGTGATCATGTAAAATAAGGTTCTAAGTAGAATGATTAGCCTTTTTAAAATACTTAATTACCTAACCGTATTTTAAACATTCTAAATGGTTTGTTAAGGGTTTGATCATAATGCTACATAACAAACATGTACGAACCTGTATTGTATCATACGAGGACTTGAGAGGTGTTGAATGTATGTTGAGACCAGATATGATTACAAGTAACTTGTACATTTTATGCTATGTATCAAGTTACATGTTTGTCATCAATCAAAACAAACGAAATTGCTTGCACTAGCAATCTCCCCAACGAGACTGCTTGCACTAACAATCTCCCCCTTTTTGATGATGACAAAATATGTAAACGTGATAGAAATTAAAATGCAAAAAGTTACTTGTGTCCGTAATTACTTACTTTATCCTTGTGTCTGTTTCTCCGTTTACACCTTTCTCCCTTTTCTCCTTGTGTCAGTAATTACTCACTTTCTCCGTTTACACCTTTCTCCCCCTTTTGTCGAAGCAAAAAGGGTGTGTCCTTGGAGTTAACTTAATTTCTCCCCGAAATGGCGAGCTTGCATCATCCCTAGTGAAGTTAAATAGACTACTCCATGGATCAAATTAGGACTCTTAACCTACATCAAGGTTAGTGGTGTGCAGTAAAAAGAATATATATGAAAAATGCATGATGAATGAAAAGCAAACAGCCAATGATACACGTGAGTAATCTATGTTGGACTATGTAGACCTATCTCCTCCTTGTAAAACCCTAAAATCTGAAAATGTGTAAAATGACCAAAATGCCCTTACGATCTAAAACTTTGGTTAACGAGTTTATAAAATACCAAATAAATTCCAAATTTCGGGAGATAAGTAAGATACGAAGAAAAATTACTTCTAATGCTACACTTGACATTTTGAGATGTACTAAAAATATATTTACATAATATGTATTAACCGAAAATATTTAATGAATATTATTATTCTTATTTAAACCTTATAAATATGTTTAAAAACCTTTTAAATGCAAAATTAAATTTTGGAAACTATGTGATTGATTGATGCCCATAAATTTCGTGATATGCCAGCCCATCCCTCCCCCATTGACCGGCTTTCTCATTAATATAGCAACAAACTCATTTTTAACCCTAAAAACAAAAGTGTCGACTAACAAAAATCACACACAATTCGTAAAACACAAATCCGGCCATCCAAAAATTCGTGGGGTATTTTTCTGCTGTTGCTCATCATCTAGAGGAGTGGGGAAAAATAATATTGGAGTCGTGGAGTGGCTTGTTCGATCGCTAGACATTCTTGATTCGAAAAACCCATCCGCCAAGGTGAAATTCGTTGTGACCATCCTACTCGTTCACTAATCAACTTGGTATTTTTCTTATGTCCCTTTCATCAATTATAACTCATAAAAATTGTTAAACTCGATTCATGCATGGATTTTTACATCATACGAATTATAATGTGTAAATATGGGTTAATTATGTAAAATATACAAAACGATTTTTTTGGGTTCTTAATATAATTTTCTTGAGTTCTTTAGTCATCAAACAAGTCTATAAAAATGATTGTTCGAATTGTAATGGCTTAATTTGATCGTATGGAAATTATTGTGTTCGAAACCCTAAAAACACAAAAACTCTATATAAAATTCATGCGATTTTTCTGGACCTTTTGTATAATTTTCGTGGCTTCTATGTTCATCATATAACATCAGAAAAATAAGATTTCGAATTGTTGTTGCTTAATTCGTGGTTTTGGAATTATTTTATTATACCGGATTTAAAATAAAACAAGAAAGAAAAGGAATAAAATGGATCGAATTAGGGTTTAATGATTTAGGGTTGTTCTTGGATAATAAATGGTATCTAAATGATGGTATAATGATTGCATGATGATTAGTATTGTTAGGGTTTGATTTTAATATAAATTCATGTATACGATTGGGAAAATGAAAGTTAAGGGTATGTTTTGTAATTTTTAAAAGTCATGGACCATTTTTGTAATACTCTATAAATCAAGTTCAATCTGAATAAAATATAAATTGAGGGTTCTATTTGTAAAATATGGAAGTTTTGGAATTTAAATGTAATTTGTTAATTAAGTGTATTCGAATTGGAAAATAAATAAAATGAGGGACTAAAATTGTAATTTCTGGAAACTTGAAGTGGTTTTGTGTAAATAATAATGCTAAGAGTATTTTGTGTAATTTGGAGTATTTATGGGGCTAATGTGTGATTATGGCTAATTATATAATTCGATTTGTATTTAAATAAGTACAAGGACTAAATATGTAAATTACCTAAACCTTGAGGGCTGTTTGTAACATATTTATATTGAAGGGTATTTTCTGTAAATTGAATAAATAAAAGGGCTTGATGTGTAATGTAACTAAGATGAGGATTAAATTGTAAATAATAAAAGTATAAGGTTTAATTTGTAATTAATAAAGTAAAAGGGTGTAACTTGTAAATTATGGAACTTGAAGGCTAAACATGTAATTCTGGAAAGTATAAGTGTTTGAAAGGTAAAATGATAAGATTTCAAATGTGGACCTTTAACTTTGGTAAATTTGCATTAATAACCCTAAACTATGAAAGATTATCATATTTGATCTTAGATTTGTATAATGAGTTAAAATAAACGTTCCTTCCATAATAAGTTAATTGAAGACTTAACTTGGCTTGTATCATTTGAATATTTCTAAAAATGGAAACTTACTAATTCTGGAAACCTGCTAAAAATAGAAAGTTACTAAATCTGGAAAGTTCTTAAAATGGAAAGATAAACTAAAAATGGTAATCTGAACTTGAACCCCCTTAGTAATTTGTCTTCTACTTTCTCTAGGTGTGAAGAGAGAGAGGTCTTGATCCTTCTCAGTACTTTCTGCTTTTGTTCTTGTGCTTGCATTTGAATAAGGTACAGATACTCTGCCCTTTTTCAGTAAGGGTGTCTTATTTCTCTGACATGATATGATTTCTGATTTGCATCTTCTGATCTGTTAAAATCTGATTTGGATCTTGATACTTCTGAAAAGATTTGATTTGAACCTTTTGTTATGAGCCATCTATTTTGATCTATCTGTTTTGAACCTTTGGATATGACTTTCTGATATGATATGATTTGTGACTCTTAGTTTGATACCCGAGCCAAAATTTGTGACCCTAGCCATGAAGGTAACATGGCCGTGTCTGTGATGCACCACTGGCATGACTAGTGTGTAGCCCTAGTGATTTGGTTACACCGTCCCTTTGATTTGGTCTGCATGTGATTGGGTAGGGGCGTATGGATGCATCCTAGATCTGTTTCTGTTTAGTGGATTTGACTGTATATGATATGATATGATTTGTCTGGTGATTGGTACTGTGTGCTATACATGCCCTTCACATTTCTGAGAGGTCGCTCCTCTATGGTTACTGTATATGATATGATCTGATATGTTTCTGGGCTCGTGGTGGATTACTATCCTATCTTATTCTTTCTCTTTCATTGACTGTACCTTGTGATACTTTCCTTTGCACCATATATTATATCTGTTTCGTTATCATTTAATCTTTGCCATGATTCGTTCTTCATTATTTCTGCTTATTATATGTATCTGTTCACTGAGCTTTTTAAGCTCAGCCGCACGTCTTTTCTTTTCGTGTGCGGCAGGTATCTAAGCTAGGAGCTGGGGATTTTCTGCTTTGGGATTGAGAGATTAGAGCTTTTGGTTGGAGCTTTTACCTTAGATGACCACCCTTATATTATGACATTTGTTTCGGGATTTTGTTTCTTTGTTTATTCCTTTGGTTTATCTCTATCCTTTGAACTCATGTAATTTTGATTTAAGCCGTGTTGGCTTGACTTTTCTTATTGATTTTGGTTTATGGCTTCCGCTGTGTATTATGTATGCTCTGATATGTCACCGTGATGTGATACCTTTACCCTTGTCGGGTTGGGGTGTTACAATTATGGTATCAGAGCCAGGTTTGCGACCTGTAGTACATAAGCCATGACCTGTGGATCATGTGGACCTTAGGATTTGACCCTTAAGATTTGAGTCTTGACTGGTGAGGATTTGGGTAGACATAGGTTTCGGTTTCGCCTTTCCTTTCGTGCTTATTCTTCCTATATTTTGCTAATCATTTCCGTGATCGTTCAGATGGTGAATACACGCTTTACTCAGTACACTAATGGGGATGATGGCCCCAATTTCGAAGAGATGATAGCCGCTGCTGTGGCTGCTGCTATGCCTAAAGTGGTGGCTGAGGTCACCACTAACATCAAGAACGCTGCAAGTTCTTCTGGTGGTGGTGGTGGTGGTGCTCAACCCGAGACTCCACCCACTGCTCCTCCCGCTGCTCCACCCGTTGGCATTCATGTGTGGATCGAGAGGTTCAACAAGCTTAAGCCTCTCTCTTTCAGGTCCGCTGCTACTCCCCATGAAGCGGAGGACTGGATCACACACATCGAGAAGTTGTTTCGTGTTCTGGGATGTGCTGACGAGTTTAAAACTCGGTTGGCCACATTCAAATTTGAAGGTGATGCTCAAAATTGGTGGGTTGCTCTTGTTCAGGCGAAAGGGGATGATTTTGCTGAGACTTGTTCGTGGGCGGATTTCATCGAAGTGTTTTATAAACAGTATATTCCTATGTCGGAGCAGCTAAGGTATGAAAGGGAATACGGGTCGATTCGTCAGGGTGATCAGGAGTCGTCAGGAGAGTTTATGCAACGGTTTCTGCGTCTGGCCAGTTTCGTTGGGCCAGAGGTCACTGGTGATGCTATGCGGCAGGCTCGTCATTTCAAATGGGCTTTAAAGGGGTGGGTGTTAGACCGGATTGTTAACACTCCGTTCGAAGATGTGGCTGGAGTTCAGGACGCCGCGCGTAACATCGAGTTGTTACATGCAGACAGGGATTCTAATAAGCGGGATAGGGACGGTAATCGGGTAAACTCCAGGGAGCAGGGCCGTCAGGGCCAGAGTCGGGAGTATAAGAGTTATGAGGAACGAGATCGAGCGGACCGTGGTCGTGATCAGCGAGGTCGGGAGTCGAAGTCAGTTTCTAGGCGGGATGGTGATCGTCACGAGCAGAGGAGGACTACTGAGGCCTTACCTCCTCCACCTCTGTGTGCTACTTGTGGGAAGGCGCATCCGGGTACTTGCTTTAGGATTACCGGCGGTTGTTTCTCATGCGGCTCTACTCATCATCGGGTGAAGGACTGTCCCAGGAAGAACTATACTGTACCGACGGAACCGGCTAAGCCAGCACCCACTTTGGGACGAGTTTATGCTTACACTCGTGATCATGCGGAGGACTCATCAGGTACTATTTCCGGCTTTCTTTTCATTGTGATCGTTTTGTCTTTGCATCATTTCGTCATATCTAATCCGTTTGTCAAGAAGCTTAATCTGAAACCAACATCATTAGCTAATCGTATCCTTATCTCTGCGTCTATGAAATCATAATCGGAGCTATTTTAGTTATCCGCGTTTCGTGTTCTGATCTGGTATGCCTCTGTGTTGTTTTCCGTTCTGTTTCGTTTCCGGTTCTTCGCAAATTTCGAGGACGAAATTTTTTTTTAGGGGGGAAGAAGTTGTAAAACCCTAAAATCTGAAAACGTGTAAAATGACCAAAATGCCCTTACGATCTAAAACTTTGGTTAACGAGTTTATAAAATACCAAATAAATTCCAAATTTCGGGAGATAAGTAAGATACGAAGAAAAATTACTTCTAATGCTACACTTGACATTTTGAGATGTACTAAAAATATATTTACATAATATGTATTAACCGAAAATATTTAATGAATATTATTATTCTTATTTAAACCTTATAAATATGTTTAAAAACCTTTTAAATGCAAAATTAAATTTTGGAAACTATGTGATTGATTGATGCCCATAAATTTCATGATATGCCAGCCCATCCCTCCCCCATTGACCGGCTTTCTCATTAATATAGCAACAAACTCATTTTTAACCCTAAAAACAAAAGTGTCGACTAACAAAAATCACACACAATTCGTAAAACACAAATCCGGCCATCCAAAAATTCGTGGGGTATTTTTCTGCTGTTGCTCATCATCTAGAGGAGTGGGGAAAAATAATATTGGAGTCGTGGAGTGGCTTGTTCGATCGCTAGACATTCTTGATTCGAAAAACCCATCCGCCAAGGTGAAATTCGTTGTGACCATCCTACTCGTTCACTAATCAACTTGGTATTTTTCTTATGTCCCTTTCATCAATTATAACTCATAAAAATTGTTAAACTCGATTCATGCATGGATTTTTACATCATACGAATTATAATGTGTAAATATGGGTTAATTATGTAAAATATACAAAACGATTTTTCTGGGTTCTTAATATAATTTTCCTGAGTTCTTTAGTCATCAAACAAGTCTATAAAAATGATTGTTCGAATTGTAATGGCTTAATTTGATCGTATGGAAATTATTGTGTTCGAAACCCTAAAAACACAAAAACTCTATATAAAATTCATGCGATTTTTCTGGACCTTTTGTATAATTTTCGTGGCTTCTATGTTCATCATATAACATCAGAAAAATAAGATTTCGAATTGTTGTTGCTTAATTCGTGGTTTTGGAATTATTTTATTATACCGGATTTAAAATAAAACAAGAAAGAAAAGGAATAAAATGGATCGAATTAGGGTTTAATGATTTAGGGTTGTTCTTGGATAATAAATGGTGTCTAAATGATGGTATAATGATTGCATAATGATTAGTATTGTTAGGGTTTGATTTTAATATAAATTCATGTATACCGATTGGGAAAATGAAAGTTAAGGGTATGTTTTGTAATTTTTAAAAGTCATGGACCATTTTTGTAATACTCTATAAATCAAGTTCAATCTGAATAAAATATAAATTGAGGGTTCTATTTGTAAAATATGGAAGTTTTGGAATTTAAATGTAATTTGTTAATTAAGTGTATTCGAATTGGAAAATAAATAAAATAAGGGACTAAAACTGTAATTTCTGGAAACTTGAAGTGGTTTTGTGTAAATAATAATGCTAAGAGTATTTTGTGTAATTTGGAGTATTTATGGGGCTAATGTGTGATTATGGCTAATTATATAATTCGATTTGTATTTAAATAAGTACAAGGACTAAATATGTAAATTACCTAAACCTTGAGGGCTGTTTGTAACATATTTATATTGAAGGGTATTTTCTGTAAATTGAATAAATAAAAGGGCTTGATGTGTAATGTAACTAAGATGAGGATTAAATTGTAAATAATAAAAGTATAAGGTTTAATTTGTAATTAATAAAGTAAAAGGGTGTAACTTGTAAATTATGGAACTTGAAGGCTAAACATGTAATTCTGGAAAGTATAAGTGTTTGAAAGGTAAAATGATAAGATTTCAAATGTGGACCTTTAACTTTGGTAAATTTGCATTAATAACCCTAAACTATGAAAGATTATCATATTTGATCTTAGATTTGTATAATGAGTTAAAATAAACGTTCCTTCCATAATAAGTTAATTGAAGACTTAACTTGGCTTGTATCATTTGAATATTTCTAAAAATGGAAACTTACTAATTCTGGAAACCTGCTAAAAATAGAAAGTTACTAAATCTGGAAAGTTCTTAAAATGGAAAGATAAACTAAAAATGGTAATCTGAACTTGAACCCCCTTAGTAATTTGTCTTCTACTTTCTCTAGGTGTGAAGAGAGAGAGGTCTTGATCCTTCTCAGTACTTTCTGCTTTTGTTCTTGTGCTTGTATTTGAATAAGGTACAGATACTCTGCCCTTTTTCAGTAAGGGTGTCTTATTTCTCTGACATGATATGATTTCTGATTTGCATCTTCTGATCTGTTAAAATCTGATTTGGATCTTGATACTTCTGAAAAGATTTGATTTGAACCTTTTGTTATGAGCCATCTATTTTGATCTATCTGTTTTGAACCTTTGGATATGACTTTCTGATATGATATGATTTGTGACTCTTAGTTTGATACCCGAGCCAAAATTTGTGACCCTAGCCATGAAGGTAACATGGCCGTGTCTGTGATGCACCACTGGCATGACTAGTGTGTAGCCCTAGTGATTTGGTTACACCGTCCCTTTGATTTGGTCTGCATGTGATTGGGTAGGGGCGTATGGATGCATCCTAGATCTGTTTCTGTTTAGTGGATTTGACTGTATATGATATGATATGATTTGTCTGGTGATTGGTACTGTGTGCTATACATGCCCTTCACATTTCTGAGAGGTCGCTCCTCTATGGTTACTGTATATGATATGATCTGATATGTTTCTGGGCTCGTGGTGGATTACTATCCTATCTTATTCTTTCTCTTTCATTGACGGTACCTTGTGATACTTTCCTTTGCACCATATATTATATCTGTTTCGTTATCATTTAATCTTTGCCATGATTCGTTCTTCGTTATTTCTGCTTATTATATGTATCTGTTCACTGAGCTTTTTAAGCTCAGCCGCACGTCTTTTCTTTTCGTGTGCGGCAGGTATCTAAGCTAGGAGCTGGGGATTTTCTGCTTTGGGATTGAGAGATTAGAGCTTTTGGTTGGAGCTTTTACCTTAGATGACCACCCTTATATTATGACATTTGTTTCGGGATTTTGTTTCTTTGTTCATTCCTTTGGTTTATCTCTATCCTTTGAACTCATGTAATTTTGATTTAAGCCGTGTTGGCTTGACTTTTCTTTTTGATTTTGGTTTATGGCTTCCGCTGTGTATTATGTATGCTCTGATATGTCACCGTGATGTGATACCTTTACCCTTGTCGGGTTGGGGTGTTACATATCTCCTCCTTTTTGTCGAAACACAAGAGTATGTCGAAGAGTGAGAATTATTAAGAATACGAGCATGCTCCCCCTTGACTGTAGCTCCCCCTTAATCGATACTCCCCATTGCTAGGGTACCAACGTATATGATGTAAGGATTATGAATGCTACAAAACAAGGATTAGTACATGATATGCTCCCCCTTGATCAATACTCCCCGTTGCTAGGGTACCGACGTATATGATCCAAGGATGAAGAATCCTACAAAATAAAGGTTAGTATAAAACAATATTTGGACAAGTATGTGATATACACCAATGTGTGTATATGATGCATCCCAAAAAAAAATGCTTGACGAAAGCTCCCCCTTGCTCTAGGGCGTCAAGATGAACCTACAAAATAAAAGATTAGTGCACTAGAAGCTATGTGTATAGACGATGCAATATGAGTGCTAGACTGATAATCCTCCTGGTTTGAGAGCGTCAAGAAGCGCCTATAAAAGAAAAAATAATCGATGCAAACTACATCCTATGATGAGTATGCTATATACGATCGAGCGTATATGATGATGAACCTACAATGAAATGGTTAGTGCAATATATTTTATCTCAAGGAAAAATATATGCAACATATCTAATTACAAACAACTTACCAATTGTGATTGTCTAATCAAAGAAAGATATGATGCAGCATACTAATTGTGATATCAATCGTGATTATCTAGTAAACCATGTTATAAAGAGTGTAATCTTCTAATAAGAATTACATTTGCAAGAATATAATATGATAAAATCCTACAAAGCAGTGCCTATGAGGAGGATATGAGAGATCCGAGTGTTGGTGTTAGTTTACTAGTAATAACTTGATAACTAAAGATAGATGCAAGTAGGTTTTTAGCTAATCCATGTGGATGATGATTAGTGAAAGAGTTGATTGAAGGTTGTGGTTATAGTGAATGGAATGAATTTAGACACTCTAATGTATAGCAAATGCTATAGGAGTATTTGAAGACAGTTACGGTTATGATATTATCATCTACCAAAGATGATGAATCGTGCCATAGTAAATGCTCGAATGAAAATAAGAGGAAGTGAAGACAATGATCACTTAGGAATAGAAATTCCATATGCAACATTTAGAAATACTAGATACCTATATGCGGATGAAAATGACATCATATGATGAGAGTGTTGGTTGGAACAATGTGTTGAGAGTGATGGTTCTGTTTGCACTGACAATGACTTGCTTGATACGAATCAAGAATGAAAAGGATGAGATCCTATGATGGTGTTCTAGACACTGAAGATGTTCTAGACAACGAAGTTGTTCTTAGAGAATGATGATGTGAAAGTAAATCCTATAATCTTTGGTTGTGAAAAGGTTGTCAGTTATGAATGCTTAAAAACAGAACTTGGTACCCGTGGATTTGGCGGAACCAAAATTTTGGTTCCGTCCTTCTTAACGAAGGGTTCCGTGAGAGCAAAATGGATTTGGTTATGTTTTTTCGTTTTTGATCAAACGAAGGTTCAAGCTAAGGTCTATTTACTTATAACTAATGACTTGGTTTCACTAATCCTAGTAAAAGTATAAGGAGACTTAATGCTTATCGTTTAAGAGGTATGTCAAACACATGATGTGTTTTTGATGAGGTATTGGTGCATAACTGTGATGTTGATCTAAGGAGGTTTGACACACTTGTGTCTTTTGTGAACTGATTTAACTGAGTGATTTGAACCTACATGTCGGTATTTGAGAATGTAAGAAACATGAGTACATGTTCTTTAATGAGAAAAGACAATTATGTGAATGAATTTCTCTCCTCCTTAATTGGTGGTCATTCAACATAATCTATGAAGAATGAAGGTAAAGTGTTTAGGATGTTGCAGATTAATGAAAGCGATGAGCTTAGCAATGTTTTTGTGGATATTGGTTAGCATACAAAGAACTTCATCCTTGAAGTTACGTAGCTCTTCTCTATCAATGCGAGATGATCGCATGACGAGGCATGTGGTTTTCCTTATGGGAGGTGTATTGTTTTAACTAAAAGATGATGAAGATAATGTTAGGAAAGCGGAAGCAACAATACGATTTGGAGAGAGGTATACTGAAAGATATCCAAACACAAATTTCAAACCTCTAAAACTTAATCCTATTAGCTTTTAAGACTATATGCAAGAAAATGGATCCCATAAACATATTACCAATCTAAGTAGCAATAATGAGATAATTATGCAAAATAAGCATAACAAGGAGAAATAACAAATAATTTGTTATCAATCTACAAGACAAAAGTCCTAATGACAAAAGATGTGAATATTATAGAAATCATAACATCTCATCTACCAGACAAAAAGCTACCACATGGCATCAAGACAAATAATCATATTATAAGATGACATGACATTGTTTTTGATATTACATTGTGAAATTGTTTTGAAGTTAGGCTTAGTTACTTAAGCATACTTACCCATTAATTAACAAAATGATCTATGTGATTAATAAAACAACTTCTAAGTGTTTATCATACCAAAAAGCACTTAGACATATAGGTGCACACATGGAAAATAGTGTGACATGGTCACAAAAGTAATAAAATGACAGGTTCATGCAAACAATTCCTACATTTTAGAAACATGCATTATTTAGACTATCCTATGAAAAAGACTCAACGAATGCTAACAAAAGACACGAGCTTTGATGAAGCAAAAAGTGTACCTCTTTTAGGGGGTCATTTAAGCCCTAAATCGTATTTATTTGATCAAATATTGCCCTAAATCGTTCCTTTTGTCATTTTAGGTACTTTGGAGAAGAAATCTGGAAAAGGAAGCATTTTGGACGTTTTTGGAGCATAAAAGTGAAGAAAACGACAAAGTCTCAAAATTATGTTGAAAAGTACCTTTGACGGCGTCAGGGATTGTTCCAGACGGCGTCAAGGCTTGGCAAAAAAGGTGGATATGAAAATTACTCATGATAAGCCAGAGAAATTTACACAGGAAAGTCTGACGGCATCACCCTTTAATGTGATCAAGGTCGTCACGGCTTAACTTAAAGAGGGACGGCGTCAAGCCATATTCTGACGGCGTCAAGCTTTGATAAGCCAGAGCGGATTTTGGAGGTCTAAAGAGGGATGGCGTCAGGAAGGCCATCCGGGAACCCTAGACACGGCGAGGTGACGGCGTCAAGTCCTATAACGTGACGCCGTAAGACCTTAAACTCTATATATAGTTTTGCAATTTTTTGTCATTAGTGTGCAACTTTGTGAGAAGAAACCCTAAAGACGAATTTCTGCCATTTTTAAGGGTTTTCATACCCTTGGATCTCCCATGTTTAATTGAAGATAAGTAATCTTTTAATCAATCAATATGTCTATGTGTTGTTTGATTATATCTCGTTCTTGTCTTTTGATTAACATGCTAGGCTAGATTTATCTTGTGTTTGCTTAGATCTAATGAAACCTAGCTATTGATTATTGGTTATTAGTGTGTTATTAGTTGTTTTTGGATGATTGTTTATCTATGTTAGGCTTAAGAAAACTGGCTAACCTCCTATTCGGTAACTTGCTTGAACGTCTTAAGAAACATGAACCAATGCGTACTAAGGTTTTTATGGTTGTATTTAATGCATGAGCGAATTCTAGTGATCCCATGTTAGGAGCTTCCTAGCCGGCTCGACATAGGAGTGAAGTAGGAGCTTGTAGAGTTGGGGAAGTACGTACGCCACCCCACGATTGGTATTAAGGAATACACCCGTCATCCACGCAATTAATACACACTAATCAACCGGTAAAAGATAGTTAGGGAGTAAGGAAATCTAAGTAAACACATTTCTCTCCACATAAGTTTCACAACCTTTTCATTTTCATTATTTTATTTTATTTGCATTCGTAGTTATTTGGGTTAGTTGACTAGCAACTAATTCCGCCCACTCCTTCAAACCCGAGATTTTACTTGCTTTCATAAAAATATAAAAATACAAAAAGAATCTTCCCTCACCCTTAGACCTATTAGAATAGTTTTTCAATCCTAACGACACTATTCCCTGTGGAGAACGATCAATCCCCCGTACTTACCACTACACTATACTACATCGGTCAGGTACACTGCCTGGTGGGGTTGTAAGCCTCTTGAGATCCCTCAAGAGGTAAAACCTGTTGTAAGGTCGCAAAACCATGCATCAAGCTTTCAAATATAGAAATATCATATAAGAATGACATATCATGAGTTAACAAGTAATACATTAATCTTGCGAAATATCATATAACAAAAGAATGAACATATTATTTAAATCATGTTAACATGAAGCATATAATCATGCAGACAAAAACCTTTTCAAGGTTTACACATTTGACAATCAATCAAATAATTATTATAACATCAAGATATCAAACAAATATTATGTAATCAATACATGTATATGTAATGCAAGTGATTTTATTAATTATTCCTAAGACAAGATGATTTACCAATACATGACTTAATGAGACTCAACTATTTCTATTAAAACTAGTGTGATGAAGATGTCATGTTATACACGTAAATTTGACAAATATGTGTCAACAGATTTTAATCATTGTGTTTGGAATCTAAGATTGAATGATCTAAAGGGTGACATCCTTTGAGTTGAGTTTAAGTATGAGTTATGCAAGTGATCTAAGATCAAGAGATGTGTTTGTGTGTGGTAATGGGATATGTCATGAACGTTCTGAAGAAAGTTCTTTGGAACAAGAATCTAAATAAAGTTACCAACTTTAATAGGTCTTGTGTATGCTCCAGAGATGTGGATATGCACAAGGTTTGACCAAGGTTTAATGTACGCTTGAAAGGAAATAGATACGTATGGTATCTTTTAACAAGTAAGATTTAACCAGTGCTCAATGAGGAAGATAGTTCATAGAACTAGTGGATGTTTGTTTTAAGATCATTTGCCTGATGAGGTGTAATGAAATCTCTTGTAACATAACCGTTCATGTTGCAAGAAAATAATGATGCATAGGATATACATTATCCTTTTTAACAAGATGAAGAATAAACACATAATGTTTTTCCGAAATATCATGTTTTCCTAAATGAAGATATGAACACAAAGTATTTGAATTGGATAGACTTATCCTAAATAAACTAGGTTTCAATAATATGATAACTAGACAAGATAAACTTACTTGAGTTTCTTTTGTATACTACTCAAGATTGTTATTTGGGATGTATGAGATTGGCTTTGAGATTTCATTATAACATAAGTTGTTACAATGTTGATTCAAGATTTAATGAAGCAAAGTATTACCAATACTTTGATGACTTGTGGTACTACTTAATGAATGTGAGCATCATGCTCATTTGATGGTGAAGTTCTAATTCTATAGGTGGCAAGGTATTGATGAGTTGATTCAACTTGCATTTGATTTGGTATGAGTGTTGGACTAAGCGCTTTTTGAGCAATGCACTCAATGGCGTGAATTATGGTGATGAAGGAGTTTGTTGAACTTTTGGGTTTCATGAATGTTGAAGATTACAAGAATGGATACTAATTCTTGTGGTTCACTAGCGGATGAAGTGTTTGGTTATGTTTGTGAAACCTAGGGGCTGAAGGTGATGAAGACTAATTCTTATGTTCCATTGGTTGGTATAACTAGTGTGTGATGTGATCTAAAGCTTAGGGTCTGAGACGTATCACAGAAGTGAATGTGTTGGGATAATGGTGAAAGTACAAGTGTACTTAGGTGATAGGATAAGTGTTTTAACATACGTTGTTAAAATACTTGGGAGTTGATTCTTTCGGATATGACTTTTAATGACTACATTTGTAAGTCAAAATATACTTGAATACTTCGGATGAAATACTTAAGTTGTCAATCTTACTTTGAGAAAAGGATAGCAAGACTTGATAATTACATCTATAACTTAAGTGTGAGTTATGACTCGATGTAAATCCTCATCGTCTTGAAGGATGACATGTTAACCAAGTGAGGCAACATATTTGAATACAAGATAACATCTACAGACATGAATTGGGTTTGTAATCTGTGATATATTTGCAAACAGTGAGTCTGGATTAGTTTGGAAGTTGTCAATTTACAAATCAAGCTAGTGAATGAGTAAAGGACGGGAGGATGCAGTGAATGTGTGTAATGATCACAAATACTCAGTGGTTTACCGAAAAGGTACCTTAGAGCATTTACATGAAATTTGCAACTATGATTAGATATGATTATCCTATTTGGTGTTTGGTGAGATGTCCTAATCCTAATTTGAGTGAACATTAGAGATAAGAATCCCAAGAATTAGAATCAATAATCTAAGGATCAGAACTAGTCGGGAATTTTGAAAAAGTTACTGTTGACACCCACGGATCCAATCGACAACAAAGGCGGAGCCAAAGTTTGGGAGTCGTGGAATCCGTGGGTTCTGGACTGGTGGATCCAAAGCTAACTCTTGGCGGATCCAAAATGAGGGATCCGTCGGATCCGTTGAACAAAAGTACTAAAAACAAACAGAGAGATATGCAAAATTCGCGTTTTTCGACCAAGACCTAAAAACTCTCCTAGAACATATCTATTAGCTAATATTTAATGCAAAACTACTAAGAATGTTTATTCTAACACACATACACACATAGTTTAATCCGATCATATTAACTTACCTTAAATGAGAGTTAAGCCAAACAGTGGCTTAAACCCGGAAACTTGATAACATCAAAGTGTTATCGTCCTGCATGATATGGTTAGTACACATGAAGGTTTAACAACAAGATAATATCCTAAAGGCATAACAACTCAACACATCATTGTTTCAAATTGTTTGTACCAAACACTCTTTTTCAAAGATACTACATGTTTACTCATTATAACACTTGAGCAATTAAGTGAGAGTTAGTGCAAGTCAATACTTTTCAAGACATTTCACTTAGTACACATTTCTAAGTAAGTTATTCAAGGTTTTCACATAATATAATCAAACAATAGTATCTAAGTCTAAAAGTAAAACAGACACAGTTTATCAATGTATTACACAATATCTAGCAAATGTTCTATTATGCATAAAACAAGCAATTGATAAACAAGCAAGTAAGTATCATGGCAAGACACTTATGTATTACAAATAAACAAGTACAATCACACTTATCAACAAATATATCACATATATGCAAATAATATAGAACAGTTAGCCACATAGCATAGCATAGATGAAAATATACTTTTCGTCACTTTGCGTTTAAACATGACGATGTATGCCAAGCTTAATTTGTTTCCTTTATATTACCAAATTCTTTAGTTTCAAAAGAAATCATATTTATGAGCAAAGGATACCAATTTACATTGCTCGACTCAAAAGTTTTAACTTACTGTGTCTAAATAAAACTTAACATTCTGAACAGGTTATAGTATTTGATTTGTTTTACCTACTTCAATTTAGATCTAGGCCATGAGACTATTTTTAAATGAAAATAGACTTAATTCCCTTCAAAATGATAGGTGGCGCGACTCCTACGGACTTACGGTTAATTAGTTATGATTTTTTGAAGTTTGACAAAAACTGAGTACTGCACCGACGGATCTGACGGATCCTTTTAGAGGGATCCGCCCTTTATGTGATTTGGATCCGCCGAGACCTGTGACAGATTATCCTAAACTCATATTTTGACATAGCGAAAGTGTGTGGGACTTGCTACACTTAATCTTAGGCATATATTACAAATATTAACACCATTTCTACCTATGTGACTTATCTAAACATTACGGAGGTGATTTTTCAACTAACTTAATGGTTATTCCAAACACTCCCTTCAAAACGGTATTTTTCGTAAATTAGTTTTGAGCACATAATTTGACACTTACAAATTCTTTTGAGAAACATTTTTCTTTTATTTTTCAAGAACACCTTCAAGCTTGTATACAAAGTGATATTTAACAATAAAATTTCAAAGTATACTTAGCTAAACATTTTTCATATTATGTTCTGCTTCAGAGGTAATTTGATACATGGATCTTACTCTATTTTAAAAACCATTTGTTTTGAAAATGAGAGCCAACCCGCTTTGATACCAATTGTGAAAACGTAGAGGGGGGTGAATACGTTTACCGTTTTAAAACTTAAAACTTGTTGTATCAAATTTCCAATTCGGCTAGTTCTAATATGAACACTGTCTGTTGTAGTTTATGTCTACCAAGTTGTCACACAAGTATTATCACATAATCACAACACAAGCAATCACATAATGCAAATATAAAAGTAAAGAGATAAGTAAAGGAAAGCGCAAACCGAACACGATGATTTATAGTGGTTCAGTCCAGAGCTCCTCTCCGCCCTACTCCACTCCCCGAGTACCCAACTCGAGAGTTACTTCACTAGATCAACAAGCTCCCTTTCTTAGGCGGAGAAAACCTTTACATGTCGCTTACTTCCTTTTCCGGTACTAAGCTAAACACCGGGTTCTTTACAAGGGTACAACCACTCCCATCGTCGCTTATACAATTACCGACACTAAGCTAGATGTCGAGTTCTTTACAAGGGTACAACCACTCCCATCACTCTTTGTATTTTAAGGACTAAAATACTAACCTCACTCTACTGATCTAAATGATACAATGATGGTTACAACAATGATCCATGACATAAGTATATCATGGATATGAATGCCTACACTATATGAACTTCCATTGATCGGAAGCCTTCAATGTATGAAGATCACAAGCTCCCTAAACTTGTTGTGATGGATCTTCATATATGCATCTTCATGGTGGATTAGTAAGTATGCTATGGATGATGACTTGTGATCTTGAGCTAGCTTCACAGGATCATAACAAGTGTATGCTTACAACATAATGAAAGTTAGTAACATTATGATCATTATGTAATGAGGTGATTAATGTATGAATCTACATGTTTTGCTACTGATCTAAGTGTGTGAAATGAGTGAGGGAATGTATGTTCTAGTTGGATGATTCTATGGGCAAAACTAAGGACTATTTATAAGAAAACATGGCATGAAAACTATGGGCAAAACCATGGACTAACATGGTTTCTAGTGGCATGAAAACTATGGGCAAAACTATGGACTACCATGTTTTCTAATGGCATGAGTCTATGGGCAAACAATGGGCTGGTGTTTATAGCCAACAATACTTTTGCCCGGCGGATCCCATAAAAGGGATCCGTGCTTGTTATCGTTTGGTTCCGCGGGTATGACAGTTAAGAGATAGCTAAGAGATTTTAGTGTATCTTTCCAAATCTTGCATATCTAGCCAAATCTTCCAAGATCCACAAATGTCAACTATCTAACTTGTGTATCTAAACAAAATATTACACAATCTTACAAAGATTTTACTTGTGATGTATGCCATGATGTCATGGTATTATTTAACTAATAAAGTTTCCATTTTAAGAAATAAACATGTAAACTTGTATATGTTATTCCTAGTGAACTTTGTAATGTGTATATGTATGTAACATGTATCCTAGTGATCATGTAAAATAAGGTTCTAAGTAGAATGATTAGCCTTTTTAAAATACTTAATTACCTAACCGTATTTTAAACATTCTAAATGGTTTGTTAAGGGTTTGATCATAATGCTACATAACAAACATGTACGAACCTGTGTTGTATCATACGAGGACTTGAGAGGTGTTGAATGTATGTTGAGACAAGATATGATTACAAGTAACTTGTACATTTTACGCTATGTATCAAGTTACATGTTTGTCATCAATCAAAACAAACGAGATTGCTTGCACTAGCAATCTCCCCAACGAGACTGCTTGCACTAACACATTTGATTGAATTAAGGTGTTAATATAAGCTGAATTAAGTTAGATGTAACTTATCATTGGTAAGAAGAAGTATTAAGTTGATTTGAAAATTATCACATGTGATATTTAACTTTGATTAATTTGTTTTAATTGAGCTTATTTGTTAAATATATCACATGTGATATTGCATTTTTTTTTTTTGCAAACAATGTATTTATTTTTGTTCATTTTATTTTTCAGACTTGAATGCATTGCGAGTTGCTTATTTTTATATAGTTGTTGCTTTTTATCTAGCACTAGTATCATTGTATTTACTGTAACAATCCTAGTCTTCATATTCAACAATCCTAGTGAGTTGCTTATTTTTATATAGTTTGTTGCTTTTTAGGTGAATGTTGATGTTAAGTGATTTAAGAAGCGTAAAAAGTGTCGAAACGTGTAGGGAGCTAGAGCTAGGCTATGAAGTTAGGTAAATATAAAGTCAGTATGTTACGGCTTAGGAATAAGAAAATTAAAGTTTGTAACTTAAAGTATTGAAACGTTTACGGGTTTAGGAAAATAGAACTAGGTTATGAAGGTGGGTGGTTATATGGATATATATTGATGTTAAGTTTTCTACAAAGTGCGGCAACTCGTAAGTTTTGCTGAAGTTTTGGGAGGGGGTGTTTGGATTAGTTAATGTTTAGTTGGTTAATTTACGTAAGTAGAGAAATGGCATTGTGACAGATGATAATGCCAAATGCTATGACTGTATAAATATGTGAGATAGTGAATCAAGGTGTTAGCAGTTATTATCAGTTAAGAATAAATAGAAGGTTTTGTTATATGTTGATGTGCTGCGTGTGTCGTTGCGGTTTAGCAGTTTTAATGCCTACTCAAGTTTTAAATTTATATTTAGCCGACTTATCAATAACACACACACCTAACGAGCAGTGTACCCGGTCAGTATGAATATAATGGTAAGTAGAGTGTCGATCACTAAGAGTGGAACGTATTATCTAGTTATTCTAATCAGTATTTTAATATATTAAGTTAGCTGTACAATCTAATCTAACGCAAGGGGGTTCAGCCTGAGAGACTGGCACGATTTGGTTGCAATTAAATAATAAACTAAACCAATAGGCACGAATCAGCAAGTAGCACACACGTACACAGATAAATACTCGAGACAATAAGAGGGCTGTCCTTATGATAAGTAGTTTGTCACTTGTTTTATTGCTAGTGTTATATGAAGTGTATAGTTCGATGCAACGCACCGAGATTAAGTCCTTTCTCGTTGGTTCTAATCTTATCGGCGAGTAAACCCTTAATGATTACTTATGACTATCCTATTTATCTTTCTCCTACTTTTCTACAGACCATAGAATGCATAGGCATCTAATAAATAGGCGAGGGCAGAGGCATGGCGACCCGATCAACGCTCAGCTAGCCACAGAGGTTATCAATGCACTAATAAAAGTCACCAATGACATCAACATATAAACTTTAATTAATGAGAAAGCAGTTTTAAGGGAGTGCAATCTTTCCGTTGTCACATTACACAAGCCACCAATCTTGATGAATTAAAGTTTACTAACACAATAAAACAAAACTACTTAATGAATTAAACACATGCAGCACCTTCTTACGCTCTTGTATCTTTGATTTGGGTGTGTCTTGTGCTGCTACCTTGACTGAATTCGTCCTAGGGTTCTGGTCTTCGGTCTTCTGTTAAAACTTCGGAACTCTTAATTCGTCTGGTCTTTGGGGTATTTATAGTTTCTGTCTGAGGGTGAGATGCGGCGCATCTAGTAAGTAGATGCGGCGCATTTACTTAACTTCGCGTGGGGTCCAAGATTATAATATTCAGGAATATTCGTACACCGCCAAAAGATGCGGCGTATCTTCATCTTTGGATGCGGCGCATGTCCTCTTGTATCTTGGATCGTATCTGGTGAAATATTGATAGTGATGCGGCGCATGTGATAAGCAAGATGCGGCGCATCTGGAGCAGATTAGTCTTGGTCTTGTCCATTTCAGTAGACTCTTAACTTCTTGCATGTTTTGCTCCATAATTAGTCCAAAATCGCAAAGTTTCACCAAATGCTTGTTTTCAACTGAGAATTACAAAAGTAAACGATTAAGTATCAATCCTCATACATAATATAGTAAAACAAGTCAAATTAATAGGATAAATGATAGTAATAAAATGTACTTATTTGAGTTCATCAAATATCCCCCCACTTGAACTTTACTTGTCCCCAAGTAAACCTTAGAATTAATCTTATGAAAATGTATCCTAAAAGATGTTAGGATTTATTTTTATATTTAAGCATGTATTCATTTTTTGTCATAATCACACAACTAAACACTTAACGAATTAGAAGTAGAATAAAAATATTTCGATAAAAGCAAATCTAATCGTTTAACTGTCCAGTCGCGACGAATATTCTATCATAAGCTTGGCAAGTATACACATCTCCACCACTAAAGCAAAGGAATAACAAGTCTAAAGCGGTAAAAAGGGTTTTTAGGCTTAAGGGTTAATTATTCTTAATATCTATCGATCTCAAATTCCAGAAAAGGCGACAAAATCACAAATACATGATCGAATCCACGAACACGATACTTGCAATTGCTCAAATCCTTAACTCGAATAGGCTAAAGATAGGTCCAAACTTCACCAATAATAATATATCAAAAAGGGCGACAAAATCATAAATACATAGCCGAATCCACGACTACGATACTTAAGATTGCTCAAATCCCTAATCTCAATAAATCAAAGGTTTGGTTGGATAAAGAATAATAGGGTATGGATAATATTTGGGATATAAATTGGTGTAAAATGAAAAACAAACAAAACAAACAAATAAATTAAAATCCTAAGTGTGGTTAATCACTATCCCAACCATCCCATGAATAAGACTCATATCATTGAATAACTCACGCTTTAACACTTGAAACACCGCTTTAGGTAGACACGAATTATACTCAACAAGATCTTAATCAAAGAATAAACCTTAATTGGCGTTCCCATAACTGCCAATTCCCATTCAATTCATAGATATATAACAACTAGTGGTGATATCGACCACTTACATAACTTTACATCGTTGGTTAAAAACATCCAACTTTTCTTTTTCTTTTTCTTTTCTCATTTTTTTGATTTTTTTTTTTTTTTTTTTTTTTTTTTTTTTTTTTTTTTTTGAATAAAATAAACATAGATGTGTAAAATTTCACCACATCACTATAATGATAATTCTGGATAATTTTTCCATACTTTTCATAACTTCAGAAATAACGGTAATAGTGAAAGTAGTAAACACACGAAAAATAAACTCAAAGATATACAATATTTACTTTCACTCCAATTGCATTGTGCAATTTCCCGACCTAACCATAGATAATGAATTACGCACGCGAACACAGGTAATGTAAGGAAACACACTTTGCCTATAGCAATTAACCAACCACGGATTTTAATCTACAGGGTAGGCTAAGGTGTAAGGGTGTAACGAAACATTTTAAACAAAGGTGTAAGAAACGAAAGGAATGGCTCTGAGTGTTTTTCTAGGGGTATCTTACTCTAAAAGTGAGAGTAACAAAAGGGTTTATACGGGGGTTAACTAACCAGTGTAGTTAGCTAATAACACATAAAATATAAAGGCTATTTGGGTGTAATCCTAGAAATTTACAATTTAGACAAGTCATTCCAATTATATAAAATAATACTTATTATGGTGGTCTCGAATAGTATACAAGCTAAGTTCTAAAGTTTACAAGTCACGGCACACTCATAGATTTGTGAGTTTTGAAAAATCACAATTTTTGAAAATAACGTCATGTGTGCAGCTATGCAACTTAGACTTTAAACAAAAACATGCTAAAAATTTTAAATTTTGATATATTAAGCACATTTTAAGCATATTTTGAAAAGTTTAGGACAAGTAAGTGTTAAGTGTTCTAATTCTCCAATCCCCCCACTTAAGTTAAACAACGTCCTCGTTGTTTGTATAAAAGGTTAAAAACTGAAAAATAAAAGAATTAGAACAGAAAAACTCCCCTGAGATTTGCTCGGTATGATCCTCCATTTGTATAAGAGCAAAAATCATCTTTCTTGTGGATTAGAACGTTTAAGCTTAATATTCGATGTATCCACAGGAAATGCAGGAATCTATAATACCACCAAGGCTTCAAAACACACCTAAGATAAGAAAGGTTCAACTTGCATAACACATTAGTAGTTAGGTAAAAATAAAACATAAAAATTAAAAATGAAAATCATCAGGTCAGTCGATGCGCCGTATCTTATGGAAGAAGATACGCCGTATCGAGCCTGGAATAAATACGGATCAGAATAAAAGATGCGCCGCATCCTTAACCAGGGATGCGCCGCATTGAAATAAACTGATAAAAAGTTTTAAATTCGAAAATTAAAAATGCAGAAAAATAAAATAAGATATGACCATTTCAGGAGATGCGTCGCATCTCAGAATTGAGATGCGTCGTATCCTCTGCGGCCTGACTGACTTGACACAAAAACAGAATAATAAAAAGATAAATCCGGGTTGTCTCCCGGTAAGCACTTGTCTTTATTCCAGAGTCTTCAAGTTAGACTCACGTTCAGCTCTTCATTTAGTTCTTGTCACGGTCCATCCTTCTTCCTTCATCCGAAAGATGTTCCCGTATAGCATTGCGACATTTTCTTCCGTTCGGCTTAATCTTCTATAATTCTTGGTCTTCGTTGCAACATACTCTTCATCAGGTCCCAAAGAATATTTGATGATTTTAAATTTTTCGGAAATAATCATGGGTGGCTCATTATAAGGAATCCCAAGTAGTTGACACTTTCTTTTGGTGAATTCTTCCTCGTCTTTATCAACATACTTAAAATAAGGATCCTTAATTAAATAGTCATCAAGTTCATCAATTAATGACTTATTATCTTGAATCGCCTCCCACTCTTTTTCCAAATCCCATTGTAACCGTCGACTAAGCTTCGTAAAATCATCAAATTGTTCATGCACCCATTCCCAGAAAGTAGTATCCGATGTTCCCTTAAGTCCTTTCAAGCGTTCAATTCTACCCTTTTCTTGCAAAGCCTCCGCTTTTTGTGGGCAGTCTTCAACATTATCGTACCACTCATAATCTTCAAAGGTTACATCGTTTCCAACCCGTTTCATCCCAATTATACTTCCCCCATTACAGGTTCCGTCACTTTTATAATCACAGGTCGGCCAAACACTACTCCCGTACTTGAAAACGAAGGGTGTACAGGTGTGATTAATGTGCTCAAATTCCCATGGTTTATCCCAAACCCATGGTAATTGGTCATTCCATTCATAGTACCAGGTGTTTTTAAAATCATCATAAGTCTTAAATCCTGGTAGATCTCCAGTTAGCACATCATCGTCGACTCGAAGAAGGTAATTGAATTCCTTGAATTGCTTGCACAAGGGTGTCTCATAATCGAACACGTCAATGTCTATTCTGAATAATTCTTCAATGCCCTCATTGACTGTTGAATCATGAAGTGACGACCCATAGTCGCTCTCTACTTCTTCGTCTTCACCTCTTATCCAATATACCCATAATGCATCCTTAGTAGCTCGATCCATGCTCTTATGGTTATTAAACTTACTAGCCAACCATTCTGAAAAATCAACATCGTTGGGATCGTGGTTAACGTCAAAGCAAGTCTTTTCAATCATTTTCCTCTTTATCTCCATGAACTCGTTAAATTGCTCCCTAAAACTCCGTGTCAACCATGAAGTCATAATCTGCTTGACTTCATTTGCAGGGGCAAATTTCGGACTACCATATTTAAGTTCAAGCCAATCATTGAGGGAGAGGTCCATCAATCTTACCAACTTGCCATGAAATAGTAACTCTGCCACAGCATAAATTCTGTCATCGTCCAGATAGTTCTCATTTAATCCCCAGTACTGTTCGGAATAAGGCATGTAAGAAATTTGGGTATTGCCTCCACCACAGCTGTTGTTGCTTGAGTCCATGTATGCAAGATAGAATTTCCCATCATCTTCTTCGATAGTAGTCCAGTTCAATCCTTTGGATTCAATGATAGGCCATAAGAGCAACAGTTCATCTCCAGTGTACCTCACAAATACATCATACGAGAATACCCCTTTGTCAATGTTGCATAAACGCATGAATTCCTTAAAAGCAGCTTCAAGAGGTGTCTCCCAAGAGAATAAATCTGCATCGATCACGAGCACATTGAATGAATCTGAAAGCAAGCATTCCTTAGCAAGATATCCGTTAACTGACATGTCTTTCATAGCAAAATCTGTCATCAAAGGTAAAATCATCAGTAGGATTTGTTCGCTAGAAGAGAAATTAATGAATATAGAAACGGATATAAGAATAAAAATAGCTGATATCTGCAGACGATGCGCCGTATCCAAAAAGTTGGATACGCCGTATCTTATAATCGTTAAAATTAAATCAGACTTTATTCAGAAAATAGATACGCCGCTTAGAAATTTGAATGCGCCGTATCAATTTTAATAATCAAAAATCGATATTTATAAAAATTAAATGCGTCGTATTAACAAAAGTTAATGCGCCGTATTTTCGTTACGTTTCAAAATATAAGATTTTTGATTCAGAAGATACGCCGTATCGACAGAGATCGATGCGCCGTATCTGTTTAATAATTCGAAAACTGTTTTTAATTAAAATAATAGATACGCCGTATCTGCTAAAGCAGATGCGTCGTATGGCGTTAACGTTTAAAAAAATTTTTGTCAAAAACAGATACGCCGTATCTTGGGGAAAAGATGCGTCGTATCGAATTAATTAAACGCGTTGTATTATATAAAAAATTGAACGCAATACGCCGTATCTGAGAAATCAGATGCGCCGTATCGTTCGATTTAGCTCAGTACAACGATAGCAGAAAACAAAAAATACGAAAAAATAAAAACAAATAAAACACACGAAAATAAACACAAACAAAAGCAAACAAATAACACACAAAAACAGAAAATATGCAAAATAGTACAATGAATGCAAATTAATCTAATACACAACAAAATTAGCGGTTAGATAAAAAAATTAAAAACCTAATTAAAATACTAATCAAATTAACAGATAATAACAATTCACTCCCCGGCAACGGCGCCAAAAACTTGATGTGCTGCGTGTGTCGTTGCGGTTTAGCAGTTTTAATGCCTACTCAAGTTTTAAATTTATATTTAGCCGACTTATCAATAACACACACACCTAACGAGCAGTGTACCTGGTCAGTATGAATATAATGATAAGTAGAGTGTCGATCACTAAGAGTGGAACGTATTATCTAGTTATTCTAATCAGTATTTTAATATATTAAGTTAGCTGTACAATCTAATCTAACGCAAGGGGGTTCAGCCTGAGAGACTGGCACGATTTGGTTGCAATTAAATAATAAACTAAACCAATAGGCACGAATCAGCAAGTAGCACACACGTACACAGATAAATACTCGAGACAATAAGAGGGCTGTCCTTATGATAAGTAGTTTGTCACTTGTTTTATTGCTAGTGTTATATGAAGTGTATAGTTCGATGCAACGCACCGAGATTAAGTCCTTTCTCGTTGGTTCTAATCTTATCGGCGAGTAAACCCTTAATGATTACTTATGACTATCCTATTTATCTTTCTCCTACTTTTCTACAGACCATAGAATGCATAGGCATCTAATAAATAGGCGAGGGCAGAGGCATGGCGACCCGATCAACGCTCAGCTAGCCACAGAGGTTATCAATGCACTAATAAAAGTCACCAATGACATCAACATATAAACTTTAATTAATGAGAAAGCAGTTTTAAGGGAGTGCAATCTTTCCGTTGTCACATTACACAAGCCACCAATCTTGATGAATTAAAGTTTACTAACACAATAAAACAAAACTACTTAATGAATTAAACACATGCAGCACCTTCTTACAGCTCTTGTATCTTTGATTTGGGTGTGTCTTGTGCTGCTTCCTTGACTGAATTCGTCCTAGGGTTCTGGTCTTCGGTCTTCTGTTAAAACTTCGGAACTCTTAATTCGTCTGGTCTTTGGGGTATTTATAGTTTCTGTCTGAGGGTGAGATGCGGCGCATCTAGTAAGTAGATGCGGCGCATTTACTTAACTTCGCGTGGGGTCCAAGATTATAATATTCAGGAATATTCGTACACCGCCAGAAGATGCGGCGTATCTTCATCTTTGGATGCGGCGCATGTCCTCTTGTATCTTGGATCGTATCTGGTGAAATATTGATAGTGATGCGGCGCATGTGATAAGCAAGATGCGGCGCATCTGGAGCAGATTAGTCTTGATCTTGTCCATTTCAGTAGACTCTTAACTTCTTGCATGTTTTGCTCCATAATTAGTCCAAAATCGCCAAGTTTCACCAAATGCTTGTTTTCAACTGAGAATTACAAAAGTAAACGATTAAGTATCAATCCTCATACATAATATAGTAAAACAAGTCAAATTAATAGGATAAATGATAGTAATAAAATGTACTTATTTGAGTTCATCATATGTTAGAGGAATATGTTTCTGTAATGTAATATACATGTTATGGTGATGTAGATAATGCAGAATTTGGTTGTAGTCGAATTTCGTCGTATCTGTTATGAATATTCATTAAGTCTTCTCTAGAATGTAATTTTCGTTCTGTAAGAGATTAGGCAGTTATGTGATTTCATTTAAAGCGTCACTTAGATTAGGCAAGTATGTGTGTCAGTGTTGCTAGAATAGTTTATGTCTACTACTATGGAGCAAACCAGACAGAACTTTTAACAAAATGCATACATACATATATGTACAAACATTTATCAGTTTCGCCATAGGATGCATTCATATGTGTGTAGATTCATACTAGTTACATGTGCCTGTGACTAATTGTTATATATGCATCTTTATCTTCCTGTGACTAATTGTTTTATTATTACTTATATATAATTTCAAGCCAGAAAGGCCAATATACATGGTACGATTCTTGACATTTTTGATAGTCTTCTTAATTTGCAGAATCTTCGCTTCTCTTATAATAACCTCACTGGAAGTCTGCCTTCATCTTTTGGTGGATCGCAAATTATAAATCTATGGCTTGATAATCAGCTTCAAGGCCTTTCTGGTACGCTTGATGTACTCTCTTCCATGACTCAACTTAGTCTAGTTTGGTTAGAAGCTAATGCGTTCACTGGTACTATCCCGGATCTTTCAAAGTGTACTGTATTATTCGATTTGCAGCTAAGGGATAATCAGTTAACTAGTTTAGTTCCTCATACACTTATGTCATTACGTAACTTGGCTAATATTACTTTACAGAATAATAAGTTGCAAGGTCCTTTGCCTGTGTTTCGAAGTGGTGTGAATGCTGAATTAGGAAATAATACTTTCTGTTTACCTACACCGGGGGCTTGTGAACCCCAAGTGGCATCACTGCTTGAGGTTGCCAGTGCTCTTAGGTATCCTTTGTCATTGGCGGAATCTTGGCAAGGTAATGACGCTTGTGGAGGATGGGGTTTTGTTGCTTGATATAGGTTACTGAAGACGGGAAGCAAGAGCGTCACCTTGTGGCTACAGTTGGCAAGTTGAGTGTGATATGGAACTTCCAACAAGTGAAGGATGGTTCCCATGAATGCTACCGAAACCAGGTGGGTCTGAAGAGTTGCTACTGCTACAAGATAGTCCCTAAAGACGACTTAATTATGGACAGTCGTTTCATGCATGAGAAGTTTGCAGTCAGTGCTTGAGGTTGCCAGTGCTCTTAGGTATCCTTTGTCATTGGCGGAATCTTGGCAAGGTAATGACGCTTGTGGAGGATGGGGTTTTGTTGCTTGATATAGGTTACTGAAGACGGGAAGCAAGAGCGTCACCTTGTGGCTACAGTTGGCAAGTTGAGTGTGATATGGAACTTCCAACAAGTGAAGGATGGTTCCCATGAATGCTACCGAAACCAGGTGGGTCTGAAGAGTTGCTACTGCTACAAGATAGTCCCTAAAGACGACTTAATTATGGACAGTCGTTTCATGCATGAGAAGTTTGCAGTCAGTGATTCACCTGAGGCTCCACTGGTTGTTGCTACTCCAATGAAAGTTAGCTCTTTCAGCATATCTAGCAGCAGACTCTCTTTTGCTTAATCAACGCTTGTTGTTTACATTCTTAGCTTTTGTTTCTGTTGAAAAAAAAATGTATTGTTATCAACGACTTGGTTGTCCTTCTATTGTTAGCAACTAGATTGTTGTAATGGTTAATGAGACCTGAATTACTTGCTTATAAGTTGTGGTTAATCAAAGTCTTTGTGTTGCTTTTATTTTTTTTTATCCAAGTGTTTTATTTCCATATCACTTGTTATTTTCTTATGCTTTCGTCCGTTTTCATACAGAATATCACTTGTGATATTCTGCATATCACTTGTTATTTTCTTATGCTTTCGTCCGTTTTCATACGTATTCGTCTGTTTTCTTACGTTTTCATCCGTTTTCTTATGTTTTCGTCCGTTTTTATACATTTTTGAATATCACAACTAATATTCGGAATATCACTTGTTATTTTCATGTTACAAAACATTAGTTGAAAATCACTTGTGATATTCAGAAAATCACTTGTGATATTCAGAATAGTGATATTCTGAATATCACTTGTGATATTCTGAATATCACATAATATCACTTATGGTATTCAGAATATCATTTGTGGTACTCAGAATATCACTTGTGATATTCAGAAAATCCCAGAATATCACATGTGATATTCAGAAAATCACTTGTGATATTCAGAATATCACATGTGATATTCACAATATCACTTGTGATATTCAGAATATCACTTACTGAATATCACAGAATATCACTTGTGATATTCAGAATATCGAATATCATTTGTGATATTCAGAATATCGCTTGTGATAATATCATTTGTGATATTCAGAATATCGCTTGTGATAATATCATTTGTGATATTCAGAATATCGCTTGTGAACTAAAAATAATATTAAAAATACTAAATTAATACGAAAAAGTATGAAAAATTCTAGAAAACTACTTTAAGCTCTAAGGAACTTAGGAAAAATAAAAAGGAATTGACAGCTTATTTGAATAAGCTGTGAATAAGCAAAAAGGGATGTTAAGCTAAAAGGGGAAAACTTGGTTAAGTGAATTGAAGGTGCGAGCTATAATGAAAAAGACCCAAGGGCTTAGTATTTAACATGATATTAAATACTAACCGTCATTTTATTATATTACCCATAAATTTGTTGGTAAATTCTCATATATTCGTTTCTTAGACGCTTCAACTTGTTCTGAAATTAATTAATTCACTCTATTACCTATAAATATAGTCATTACATATGAGAAAATCAATTAATTCACTCTATTACCCATAAATATAATCAATTAATTCACTCTATTACTCATATATTCGTTTCTTAGACGCTTTACCTAGTTCTGAAATCAATTAATTCACTCTATTACCCATAAATATAATCAATTAATTCTAATATGTTATTTTGTATCACAGGTGATACCTAATAAATTAGCCAAAACAGTTTAATGCTTTATCACAAGTGATAAATGTCAAAGTATTCCATAAAATTACAAAAAATAAAAAATAAAAAATACAAAGGGTTCTTAAAAAATAAAAAATACACAGGGTTCTAATATAGAACACGTCCTTGAATGATGGAAACAGATTGCAACATATTTGGTTTAATGAGCCTACAATGTCTCTCTTGAATTTAAGACGAGCCTGCAGTTGTTCTGCTTCATCTCTCAAATCCTTTAGCCATTCTCTTACCAGCGCACACAACACCTTTGCATATGCAACATGTTAAATGTAAAGGGCATGTCTTATGCAATTTCTGTTCATTTAATAATCTTTCCATGTCCTTTAATATCATTTATTTACCACTAACAAACATCATATGGCTAAAACTATAACAAATCCACACAAATTAGTAGTTTATTATCATTTTAAAGGATGTGTTCTATATTAGACTCATACATGAAACTTGGTTACAATGGAACCAAATTACTACCTGAAATATGATTACGGAAAGAACATGTGACAACCCGTAATTTCAGGTCATTTTTCAAACATCGACAAGTCACTATTCATGGATTTACTATTTATCATTTACTATTCACCAATCACTATTTATCATTTCACTATTCATCATTTTTGAAGTCAGTTTGAGACTTTGAGAAGTTTTCAAAAATTTCACTATTCACAAAACACTATTCATTCTCGGGGGAAAATCACTATTTATGATTATCATTCATTAGTACGTAAACTAGGTTTACGGGTATTCAAATGCGCGTAACCAGTAAGGTTTAGCTGCGTATTCATGCATCATCATTAAGGGAAATCATATAGACTAGAGTAGTCTACATATCATCAGTAACATCATCATCATCATATTAGGTCATGCACGGGTTTGTGTGATTTTCATTAACGTATGTTTAATTATTTAATAAACGTTACCACTCAGTCATTTCTACTAACATTATACCCGACACTCCCGACTATGATCCTAATATATTTTCACGCTAATTATAATGATATAAAGATTATATTATTACTTTACCCAGTGTTTTTTAAATCAACTGCTATATTTTCCGTTAGGAGCTTATAACTCCGTCGGTTTGCGATATTTCAATCCGATAATCATTCTAACACCCGATTCTTGCAAGGAATATGATTTTACAATTTTTACAACTTCGTCGTATTTTATTTTAACTCATCACGATTTATTTCTAGTTAACTCGGTACACGATAACACCTAATGTATACACTAAGCACACTAATACTTCCAACACTAGACAAGAGCTTTAATTAAACATCATATCTCATCTTTTTCTCCATGTGTGCTGCCCCCCTATCCCTCCCCTAATTCTCCATGGCACTTGATTTACTAAGTACATCTCATTAATGCAAAGGTTCTATATGTTTTCTAATTTATTTCCACTAACACATACAACACAAAATCAACTAGCTAAAAACCACCATATTCTCTCTTCTTCCTCCCCATTGGATCGGCCAAGACCAAGAATACAACAATAATCCATAAATTTTTCAAGAACAAGTTATAATCTAGTTCCATTTACATTCCTTGTTAGGGTTTTGAGATAAAAATCCCAAGGTTTCATACTTATTTTCATCCAAATCTCATCAAATCGTCAAGTAAGCTTCAAGAACACTATCTAATCTGTTCATACTTTCATTTGATTTATTTTCAAGTTATATTAGTAGTGGATCATGCAAATATATAAGTTATATATACCACTTTGTTCAATAATAATCTTTAACACTAGATCCATAAGTTTTGCTAGTAATCTCATGAAATCCACCAATGTTGGTGATGTTTAGGACCCCATGACACCTTAAGAAGGTGTATGGTAAGATTTGAGTACTTGTGGAGTTGATTGGAAGTGGTTTGATTAAGTTTTGAACTAGAAAAATTAGTTTTCATAAACAATAGAAATAGCTACTGTCCAAAAACGTGTAATCTGGAAAACTCAGAAAATGTTGAACTATTTTGGCCTTCATATTCAGAGAGTTCTTTTAAAAACGAAACCGTGGCCACTTGAATCACTAAAAACCGACTTACGGCGAGAAAGTTATGATTTTTCAAAGTTTTACGACGAAAAACTAATTTCTGAAAATTTGCGTGCTGTTTGCCGAGATTCAACGGACAAAACGAGGTGTTAGACGTGATCTAGAGGAGCCGACCTACTAAAAATATATTAGTTCATGTTAATACGAAGCCGTGGATATAAAGAACGTAGAAAACGAGCTCATAACGACCGAGATACACGCGTTTGAAACCCGACGATTTCTATATATTTCCATCAGCTTTTAACAAGGAAAATATTACCAAGTTAAAAACAGTTTTTGCAATACACTATATTGAGAGCCATTTTTCTTATTGAACGAGGCCCGTATGGTCATAAGTTAAAGGATACGACTTCAAAACATTGTTACAAGGTTTCTAAAAACGCCGAAGTTGTTTACTAACACTTAACATACACCCTATTATGACTAGTTTTGCAAAGTCATTTGGTTATATTTTTACAAGTTACGAAAAATGTTCATTTACGACGGAAACACAATATTCACCGATAAATTATCAAACGGCGATCGTGGGTTATCGTTGCAACACATTTACACGAAAAGTGCTTTATAACTTAACGAGACGTCAAAAATGTATTTTCGACGATAAAAGTTATTTTCAAATTTCACGAGTGGTAACGATGACATACGTATTTGCATGTGTAGCATCATTTCATTGCTTACATTAGATCCTATCATTCATATTAGGTTGCGGTTAGAGATCGTGCCTCATTTCAGTGTATCCACTTTTGTCATCATAGCTATTACATCAGGCGAGTTTCATAGCCCATACTCTTGTAATACTAGTTTTATAATCGTTTTGGGGGAGAATACATGCTCGTTTTCATCTAAATGTATACTTGAGTTACTTGAACATGTCACTTGTTTAGTCAAACCATTATTTGCTCTGCTTATGAATTTGTTATTCATTCAAATGTATTGTATATTCACTTGTATCACACTTAATTCTTTTTACCCATGGACCCAAGCACTTTAAACAATTATGCCTGCTTAACCGAATGAACCGGCACCAACACTATGTACATACATGACAAATGAACGGGTCACATAACCGAATGAACGAGTAATATGACCGAATGAATGGGTCACATGACAAATGAACAGGTCACATGACAGAATAAACGGGTCACATGACAGAATGAACGGGTCACATAACCAAATGAATTGGTCACGTAACCGAATGTACTGATCGAACTAAATGTATTTTTGATCTTGGTCCACATGTTACTTTTGTTCATCTAAACCAAATCTTATTGGGTAGTGGGTTGTAAACACACAGGTTGCAGGTCTTGTATGGGCGGGACTTGGGACTGAGTGGATTTACAATGCCTTTGCTGGGAAATCATTTTCAAATGCATTACATTTTACACTAAACTCTATGAACTCACCAACCTCGTGTTGACACTTTAGCATGTATTTTCAGGTATAAAACAATAGCATACTATTGGAGGCTCTTGGCAGGGCATGGCATGGTCATAGAAGACTCTGATATTCATTTGGGGACCGCTTAACTTATTTATGGGCTTATTTCCGCACTACTTTTTAATCGTGTAAATTGAACACTTTTGCTAATGAACTTTGTTCTAAATGATTGAAGTAAAAACCGTTCTTTGTACTTGTGTTGTGATACCAATTTAGTAGCACCCCAGCGACATGTATGCTTCCGTTGGACCCGATTTCTGGGGGTGTTACAGATTGGTATCAGAGCCTTAGCTATAGAGAACTGGGTGATTTTAAAACCTAGACTATAGCTACTTTCACGAAAACTTAATCCTATGACCGCCACGTGCCTTCCTGCCATGCTGATGCCTCATTTGTGGTTTGTTGCTGACATATGTGATGAGATTTGTGTTTTATCATCAGATAGATTATACTCACTTATTGTCATTGATTACTATAATTGTTTTCCAAATAAGCATGCTCACGTATTGTCTATGTCACCACGTTACACCTTTCCTCACGTAATCTCATCATCCGACCTCGAGTTTGGTCACTTGCCTTAGTCTTTCAGAACGACTTTCAAATGTGAGGGACATATTATTAGTATAATTGAGCCGAGTATTTCAAAATTCATTGAACCTCGATGGAATATAGGCTGGTCATCTGTATTCGACCCGGGACAGTGGGACATAGCCTGACCACCTATGTCCGACTCAGAGATGAATTTTGCGATACTGGGAATAGTTATAATATAAGTATGTCCAGGTTGATTCTCTACTCGATTTCTAAAAGGCTTCAAAAATTCATGTGTGTATACACAATCGTTGCAAGAACATTCACATCTGCATCACCTCGTGAACCGCCGCCTAGAAGCATGGCAGCTAACCGTAACACGACCTCAAGCTTTCATCTTATGGCGAGCCACTTTAGGGCATCTACTTTTCGGAACCGTCCTTATTACGTCTCACTCTTCTTTTCTTGCTTTGAAGAATCATGCCACCAAAGAAAACCACTTCAACGATGACACCAGCTGAGATCAGGAAGCTTGTTGCCGACAGCGTTGAGGTAGCACTAGTAGCTGAAAGAGCAGCCGTAGCCGCTGCTGCTGAAGCCGCTTCTAGGGCAGAGACAACAGAAGCTGCAGGACAAGCAGCAAATGGTACTAATGGTCGTAAATGTACTTACAAAGACTTCAAGAGTGGTGATCCTGTAAAATTCAAGGGCACTGAAGGAGCCACTGCCATGATCCGATGGTTTGAAAAGATAGAATCTGTATTCCTTCTATGCAACTGTCCAGAGGACAGCAAGGTAAAGTTTGCAACTAGCACACTCATTGACGAAGCAATGTCGTAGTGGAACTCTTATGCCCATCCCATCGGTATGGAAAATGCTCACAAGCTCTCATGGGATAAATTCAAGAAGTTATTGTCTAAGAAGTTTTGTCCACATACTGAGGTGAAAAAGTTGGAAACTGAGTTTTATGAGTTAGTGACTAAGGGTAATGATATTGAAACCTACATCAGGAGATTTCAAGAGTTGGCCGCACTTTATCCAAATATGGTTCCAGATAACGAGAAACTGTTGTAAAACTTCATTGGTGGGCTACCACACAGCATCGAGGGGGATGTAATTTCCTTTGATCCACTCACACTGGACGAAGCAATCAGAATATCCCAAAAGCTTATGGCACAGGTGGTTGTCAACAACAATGACCATAACAACAACAACAACAGCAACCACGACAACAAAAGGAAAATGGATGACAACCAAGGAAACGATCAAGTTCAGCCGCCACACAAACAACATGAAGTGGTTAGGGCCTACTTTGCGGGGCCAAGTGTAAAGAAAGGATATGCAGGGACGTTACCCAAGTGCAATAAATGTCGGTTTCACCACAATGGACCTTGCCCCATTCAATGTGGAAACTGCCAAAAGGTCGGACACAAAGCCAAGGATTGCAAGGCTCCCACTCTCCTAATGCATCAGAAAGTCATGGTAACCTGCCATGAGTGTGGAGTAATTGGACACTTCAAGAGTGAATGTCCAGAGCTGAGAAACCAGAATGGAGGAAGAGCTCGTTGAAATGCAAAGCTCGTCAGGACAACAACAACAACAATGACAATGGTTAAGAAGAGAACTTCTGCCTTACAAATAAACGGAAACCTAAACTCTCTAGTGTTGTATTTCTTTTGTGTTTCGCTTTACGTTCTATCGTTTAAGTTTCATATACTATTACGAATTCCTATCTACTGAATGTCTTATCTTTTAACACCGCAATGGGACTCAAATATCCACATCTTCTCACCAAATCCACCCCGGAGACCAACATTAACTGAATTCAGGGACTGAATTCCTTTAACGGGTGGAGACTGTGACAACCCGTAATTTCAGGTCATTTTCCAAACATCGACAAGTCACTATTCACGGATTTACTGTTCATCATTTACTATTCATCATTTCACTATTCATCATTTTTGAAGTCAGTTTGAGACTTTGAGAAGTTTTTAAAAATTTCACTATTCACAAAACACTATTCATTCCGGGGGAAATCACCATTCATGATTATCATTCATCAGTACGTAAACTAGGTTTACGGGTATTCAAATGCGCGTAACCAGTAAGGTTTAGCTGCGTATTCATGCATCATCATTAAGGGCAATCATATAGACTAGAGTAGTCTACATATCATCAGTAACATCATCATCATATTAGGTCATGCACGGGTTTGTGTGATTTTCATTAACGTATGTTTAATTATTTAATGAACGTTACCACTCAGTCATTTCTACTAACATTATACCCGACACTCCCGACTATGATCCTAATATATTTTCAAGCTAATTATAATGATATAAATATTATATTATTACTTTACCCAGTGTTTTTTAAATCAACTGCTATATTTTCCGTTAGGAGCTTATAACTCCGTCGGTTTGCGATATTTCAATCCGATAATCATTCTAACACCCGATTCTTGCAAGGAATATGATTTTACAATTTTTACAACTTCGTCGTATTTTATTTTAACTCGTCACAATTTATTTCTAGTTAACTCGGTACACGATAACACCTAATGTATACACTAAACACACTAATACTTCCAACACTAGAAAAGAGCTTTAATTAAACATCATATCTCATCTTTTTCTCCATGTGTGCCACCCCCTAGCCCTCCCCTAATTCTCCATGGCACTTGATTTACTAAGTACATCTCATTAATGCAAAGGTTCTATATGTTTTCTAATTTATTTCCACTAACACATACAACACAAAATCAACTAGCTAAAAACCACCATATTCTCTCTTCTTCCTCCCCATTGGATCGGCCAAGACCAAGAACACAACAATAATCCATAAATTTTTCAAGAACAAGTTATAATCTAGTTCCATTTACATTCCTTGTTAGGGTTTTGAGGTAAAAATCCCAAGGTTTCATACTTATTTTCATCCAAATCTCATCAAATCATCAAGTAAGCTTCAAGAACACTATCTAATCTTTTCATACTTTCATTTGATTTATTTTCAAGTTATATTAGTAGTGGATCATGCAAATATATAAGTTATATATACCACTTTGTTCAATAATAATCTTTAACACTAGATCCATAAGTTTTGCTAGTAATCTCATAAAATCCACCAATGTTGGTGATGTTTAGGACCCCATGACACCTTAAGAAGGTGTATGGTAAGATTTGAGTACTTGTGGAGTTGATTGGAAGTGGTTTGATTAAGTTTTGAACTAGAAAAATTAGTTTTCATAAACAATAGAAATAGCTACTGTCCAAAAACGTGTAATCTGGAAAACTCAGGAAATGTTGAACTATTTTGGCCTTCATATTCAGAGAGTTCTTTCAAAAACGAAACCGTGGCCGCTGGAATCACTAAAAACCGACTTACGACGAGAAAGTTATGATTTTTCAAAGTTTAACGACGAAAAACTAATTTCTGAAAATTTGCGTGCTGTTTGCCGAGATTCAACGGACAAAACGAGGCATTAGACGTGATCTAGAGGAGCCGGCCTACTAAAAATATGTTAGTTCATGTTAATACGAAGCCGTGGATATAAAGAACGTAGAAAACGAGCTCATATCGACCGAGATACACGCGTTTGAAACCCGACGATTTCTATATATTTCCATCAGCTTTTAACAATGAAAATATTACTAAGTTAAAAACAGTTTTTGCAATACACTATATTGAGAGCCATTTTTCTTATTGAACGAGGCCCTTATGGTCATAAGTTAAAGGATACGACTTCAAAACATTGTTACAAGGTTTCTAAAAACGCCGAACTTGTTTACTAACACTTAACGAACACCCTATTATGACTAGTTTTGCAAAGTCATTTGGTTATATTTTTACAAGTTACGAAAAATGTTCATTTACGACGGAAATACAATATTCACCGATAAATTATCAAACGGCGATCGTGGGTTTTCGTTGCAACACATTTAGACGAAAAGTACTTTATAACTTAACGAGACGTCAAAAATGTATTTTCGACGATAAAAGTTATTTTCAAATTTCACGAGTGGTATCGATAACATACGTATTTGCATGTGTAGCATCATTTCATTGCTTACATTAGATCCTATCATTCATATTAGGTTGCGGTTAGAGATCGTGCCTCATTTCAGTGTATCCACTTTTGTCATCATAGCTATTGCATCAGGTGAGTTTCATAGCCCCTACTCTTGTAATACTAGTTTTATAACCATTTTGGGGGAGAATACATGCTCGTTTTCATCTAAATGTATACTTGAGTTACTTGAACATGTCACTTGTTTAGTCAAACCATTATTCGCTCTGCTTATGAATTTGTTATTCATTCAAATGTATTGTATATTCACTTGTATCACACTTAATTCTTTTTACCCATGGACCTAAGCACTTTAAACAATTATGCCTGCTTAACCGAATGAACCGGCACCAACACTATGTACATACATGACAAATGAACGGGTCACATAACCGAATGAACGAGTAATATGACCGAATGAATGGGTCACATGACAAATGAACAGGTCACATGACAGAATGAACGGGTCACATGACAGAATGAACGGGTCACATAACCAAATGAATTGGTCACGTAACCGAATGTACTGATCGAACTAAATGTATTTTTAATCTTGGTCCACATGTTACTTTTGTTCATCTAAACCAAATCTTATTGGGCAGTGGGTTGTAAACAAACAGGTTGCAGGTCTTGTATGGGCGGGACTTGGGACTGAGTGGATTTACAATGCCTTTGCTGGGAAATCATTTTCAAATGCATTACATTTTACACTAAACTCTATGAACTCACCAACCTTGTGTTGGCACTTTAGCATGTATTTTCAGGTATAAAGCAATAGCATACTATTGGAGGCTCTTGGCAGGGCATGGCATGGTCATAGAAGACTCTGATATTCATTTGGGGACCGCTTAACTTATTTTTGGGCTTATTTCCGCACTACTTTTTAATCGTGTAAATTTAACACTTTTGCTAATGAACTTTGTTCTAAATGATTGAGGTAAAAACCGTTCTTTGTACTTGTGTTGTGATACCAATTTAGTAGCACCCCAGCGACATGTATGGTTCCGCTGGACCCGATTTCTGGGGGTGTTACAGAACAATTCTCAAGATCGCACATGTTCCTATTGAAGTTGTCGATACTTTCTGATAGAGCAACTAGACCACTCGACACTTTCTGCAACAATACAAAGTCCATTGAGACAAATTTATCTGCTGCATCCTGTCAGAAAGTTATACGACGTTTACATCAGAAAGCCTGTGTCAAGTAAAATTACAATAAAAAAATAACTGGACTCGCTCACCATTAAGGCCATCTTTGTCATAGAGTCTATATCTTCGAGCAGACATGAACTAATAATAATCACTTTTCTTCAAACATCTTCATTATCACCCCATGAGTACAAAACTATATCGCTAAGGACACTTGCAAGGTGGACATCTGCAGGCAACTGATACTAACTTTATAAAAGACGAGCAAACAAAACCATAAGCAACACAATCAATAAAGGACGAGTATTCCATAAATTATCTTTATCTGATAACAGAGTGAACCACTTACCACAACAGGAGACCGCTATGTTATTGTTGAATTCTGGCACGAATGCATCAGCAGGCAAGTTATTTACAGCATGATGAAAATCACGCAGATTGAAATTTCCGCTTGGCCTGTATGCTACCTTCATCTACAACATAACATAAACCACAAAAAAAAGAACCATCCTTATGTAATTCGGCTCTCAACATATTTAAACTTAATACTTAACATAACATAAGCTCAATGCAAGTAGCACCCGCTTCACATTGTCATCACGCATAAAACCGATACAGATTGCAGTTCAAGTATAAACTAACCATCGCAGTAAGAACTAAAACCATGTTTTTCCTGTTATACCAAACATACTAAAACAGGTCGCAAATTCTGAAACAGATGTAGTTCCTCTTTTCTGCATACTATAAGTACTACTTTTAATTTAACAAAAAGTACTAGCAACAGTTGACTCGTCGTTCTATATATTTAGATTAAATACTATGTGTAATGTGGACCACCAAAAATACATATTAATAACATAACTAGATCACATCCCAATGTAGTTCAACACTCGGCATATTGAAACTAACAATCTGACAGTACATATGGTTCAACGCAAGCAGCGCCTGCTTCACATTATCACCATAAAGCGGGTAATCTCTGGGTCGCATAACATAATTAAATATACGTTAGCAGTAAGAACTAATTCAACTGTCAGTCTACCTAGGCTGAGTCCATTCAGTTTGCAATAATAAGACGTGCCTATAACCGATTTAACTAACAGCTGCTACAACTATTTAAGAACACTGTGAAAACCATTTCCAAAACAACCCATAAACTTTTAATCTTAATTTCAATCAGTAAAACTCATAATTTCAATCAGTAAAAAAATACAAGCCTTTAATCTTTCATGAACAAATAAACCAAAAAAAAAAAAAAATCTTCTTGTGTGTGTCGTCCGATATCACAAACTGATCAATAGCAGTACAAACTCTTTTCAACAAGGAGCAATACTAATCATGTAAGTGGCAGCACTAACAAAGATAACCAGCAGTACTAAGCTCCATTGAACAGCATTAAAACCAACTAGCAGTACTAACCAATGTGTGATTTGGTATGTATCACAAGTGATACCTAATAAGTTATTTTGTATCACAGGTGATACCTAATAATTTATTTTGTATCACAGGTGATACCTCATAATGTAAGTAGGTAACTACAGTTTACGCAAACTCTTTGTGCTGGTCACTAAGCCCAAATTATTTTTCTTTGTTGGGCTAGTGTAACAACAAGTATTTAGCCAAAAAAATAAGCTTAAAAGTCTGTAACAATCTATTTTCAACAAGCAGCAGTACTAATCATGTAAGTGGCAACATTAACAAAGATAACCAGCAGTACTAAGCTCCATTGAACAACATTAAAACCAACTAGCAGTACTAACCAATGTGTGATTTTGTATGTATCACAGGTGATACCTAATAAGTTATTTTGTAGCACAGGTGATACCTAATAATTTATTTTGTATCACAGGTGATACCTCATAATGTAAGTAGGTAACTACAGTTTACGCAAACTCTTTGTGCTGGTCACTAAGCCCAAATTATTTTTCTTTATTGGGCTAGTGTAACAACAAGTATTTAGCCAAAAAAATAAGCTTAAAAGTCTGTAACAATCTATTTTCAACAAGCAGCAGTACTAATCATGTAAGTGGCAGCACTAACAAAGATAACCAGCAGTACTAAGCTCCATTGAACAGCATTAAAACCAACTAGCAGTACTAACCAATGTGTGATTTTGTATGTATCACAGGTGATACCTAATAAGTTATTTTGTATCACAGGTGATACCTAATAAATTATTTTGTATCACAGGTGATACCTCATAATGTAAGCAGGTAACTACAGTTTATTCCACTTGTAGTAAATCAATAAATCAACATGAATTTGATGCTTACCGGATCATAACTCTCGTTGAGTATAACATCCAACACTGCTTCTATAACTCCCAATGCAACACCCCTTTCGGCAAGGCGGACCGCCACATCTTCATCAACTTTCTTCAACTGATCATGAGAAAGAGGATCAAAAACCACAATCTCATCAAGCCTGTTTAGAAGCTCGGGTTTGAAGTGCCTCCTAACTGACTTTATAGAGTATATATTTGCACATGATAAACATTTACTTTGAAATCTACCATGCCTACCTAACAGACACGTTAGTCTTTTCCAGTGCTTGAAATCTTGTCATCCCCTTTGTTTCCCGTTTGCTGACAAGATAGTTTTTCAGGCACCACAGGTGGACTCGCTGTAGATCCATGAACCTGGTTATTGCAAACAAGATAAATATAAAGTTACACTTCATGTTGCATTGAACCAGGGTAGATGTGCCGACAAGGGCATGTGAACACGTGGGGTAACGGGTCAAAAAGTTTTTTGGTCGTAACTTGTAGAAGTTATTCTTTAGTGCGGTGGAAATGGATTTGACTGGCAAATCAATTTTCTCCAATTCTTTTACATTATTCTAATATTATTATAGAGATACATATAGAAATTATGTTGCAAAAATTAGTTCATAGAAAGTATAACTAGCATGACTTTCACGTATTTGACCTCCTGTTCCATGACTTTCCTCTTTAGCTTTTTAAAATTTTCCCACTTGACCCCTCAAAGAGAAAACATAACCCAAAACGACCCATTCATAAGTATAGAAGTTGAAACTGCTACCTTTGAAACAGGGAAGAGGGTGGGCATTTTACCTTTGCATTTGGTTTGAGAGGTAAAGTAGCAGCCATGTTAGATGACTCCGAGGGCCTATGAAACAATAAATGCGCTATTGTTAGATGACTGGCCCCCTAAATCTAAAATGTCATAACATGTGTACTATGATAGATTTTTATTTCCAACTTGTAGCCTGATCTCAAAGTCAAAATAAAATTAAAAGACTAGAAAAATCAACATTAGCCAATATAAACAATATCAACTATTTTGCATTTAAATTGGGCTAAATATGAGAACTGTACCATGAATGAATCGGTGGGCATCATAGAAACTTGATCAAACCATACGACTCCTTTTCTGCTGGTTGTCAACTGCAGTCTAGAATTATGATTCGTTGCTATTGCTTCCAACGCAATTTCTATCTTTTTCTAGTTTGAAACATCAGTATCTCTTCAAAAACCATAATAAAAGTCTTAGTAATCCTTCTTTATAATTTGTATAAGGTTGGTCCATTATGATCTTATATTGACTCACATAATGTTAGCAGTTGCCAATGTTTGCACTCCAGTTGAGTCGGTTAATGACACTGTCACATTTATTGAATCTACTGAATGGATATACGGAACTAACTTATAGGTTTTCCGTTGTTCAATATTCTGCGACAAAAGAAAAAGACACATAAGAGTAGCAAACATTTAAATAGTACCAGTAAGAAGCTACTGATATTGAGCAAATCTGCTATCCTTAAGTTGCTAAATGTGATATTTTAATGCATAAAACCTACTAAACCATTCTATTCAAAAATTTAATTTTGCCACTATCTTTATAAAAAGCATCTTGGGTCAACCCAACCAACCCTGACCTGAACCAAAAGAATCTTTTCAACAATAACCCGTATTGACCCATTATCTAACCAGCACGCCCTGCCCATTTTTCTACCTCTAGTTGTAATACTTACCATTCCCCAGTATCCAGGATTATATACACCAACTCCTCCATCTGGACAAGCATTAACCCCCTCGCTGTCACAAAGCACCTCCATCCGAAGTGCGATAGTTAACAAACGCATTTCCAAGCTGATTCTTTAAATTTCCGTATCCTCTTATTCCTGTCATCTGTCTCAACACTAATATTCTGCTGCCCCTTGTCAAATATTAACCACCTACCTACACACTGCAACACATGACTTTGATTATTAACACATAATTATGTTGATTAATCATTAGTACTGATATTCCTAAATATTCAAATGATATATAGTCAATTGTGTGTCACAATAAAAACAATTTATTTTGTTATGTATCACTCAACCATATAACCATATAAATAATTGTGATATTCAGAATATCACATGTGATACTCAGAATATCACATGTGATACTCAGAATATCACTTGTGATATTCAGAATATCCATATTCTGAATATCACATGTGATACTCAGAATATCACTTGTGATACTCAGAATATCACTTGTGATACTCAGAATATCACTATCACTTGTGATATTCTGAATATCACTTGTGATATTTTGAAACCCTGAATCACCATATTTATTTCATCACCAGCCACATAACTAGTATTAGGTGTAAAATGATGTTCTGCAACGACCATGAATGTAACTTATAAGCTATAAGCATAGGCTTGTGAGCTTATTTAGGTAGGTTTTGATAAGCTCTATTTTTATCGCTCATGTGCTTATATAACTTCTTAAGCCTTTTTTCCACCTACTTAACATAAGCTACTCCAAACACTCAACCTTAGCTTATGAGCTTATTTATCAACAAATCGATCATACATCTCTACTTACACAACACAATAACACCATATTCAAATCTAAACGCTAAACGCTCCGCGCCAATCATAACCTTAAACCTAATTAAATTCGCAAATCTTCAACTAAAAACAACACCACTTCACATATTCAACACATCGTTCACATACATCTCTACTTACACACCAGATTCGAATCTAAACGCTAACTTTGAAACGCCAAACGCTCCGCGCCAAACACACCTAAACCTAACTAAATTCGCAAACGGTCAACTAAAACCGATTACATCCACAATACAATTGATTAATTAACATCATATTGAAGAAATTGATCACTAATAGCACCAAATTCGAATCTAAAGTTACACTAACATAATGAATAATAAACAACAGATCTGTTAATAAAACAAGGTATTGAATACCGTCATAATGTTCAGCTTGTT